>JAMXBB010000001.1:137422209-137765918 GCA_024138015.1 Lumnitzera littorea | reverse complement strand
GTTTTGAAGGGGGGGGGGGGGGGGGGGGGGCAGGGGGTGTGGGTGGGTTGGGAGTATGTTTAGTTGCCAGAGGGAAAGGGACAATTAGGTTGTCTAATTTGTGCCTTAACTTTCTTTGTGTGTTTTTCTAAACCTATGTGAGGAAGAAGATTGGTAGCCTCAGAGAATGCAATGAGCTAGATGATTCCATGGATTCAAAATCTCTATCTTTTCCCTTGTTTATTAGCTATCTTGTGTGCTATGTTGTGGTACAAGAGATTAGGGCATCTTAGAAATAGAGGAAGAGAAACTTTATGTGGTATGTAACATACATGACATTATAAGATATGAAATGGATTAGGGTTGTTAGTAGGATATAAAAGTAGAACCATACAAGCACCCTAGAATTGCACTTCGGTTTGCGGATGACCTATTATGGAATTGAATGTTGCCGCTACTGCTCTATTAGAAGAAAACATATAGCAAGAAGAGTGATTACATCACTTAATTGTGTAGATAGAAGCTTCATACTTCATACCTAAAGTTATATTGGGAGCTTAATCTGTTGAATAATTCATTCATCTCAAGTATTTGTTCTTCTAATGCATAAAAGATATAATGGGTCGGGTAAAGTATATATTGATGAGTTTACTTTGTTTCACATCTCAAGTATCTAATCTTGTGTTGTATATGGAGAATTTATAACCAAATGAAACTTAGAAGCCCTCTTCCTTACTTGGGTTCTATAGATAATTAGATTACTACCTATGCTGCTCTTCTAGAGCATATAATAACGAGTTTACTTTGTTTCACACGATGTGTTTTTTTTTTTTTTTGGGTGACATGGGAAATATTTCATTTCATAATGTTTACAAGAGATGTGCAAAAGAGAGCATGCAATGAAACCTACAAAATTTGAACTAAAGTATCAAAAAGCAAAAGGATACTAAGTTCGATAGTATGGTGGCTATGGCTATATAGCATTAGGGTGCTCATAGAAAGTTTTTAATAATGCAGTAAAAACAGTTCTTAACGCTATCCAAAAGAATTTATTACTTCTCCCACACGCCTTCTATTTTGTTCTTTCCATAAGAAATAGCAACCAACTGCAAAGGAATTCCTGTGAATGGCCTTCGACCTTCTAGTGAGAGGAAAACTTGAAAGATCCAATATAAAGGAAGTTTCCAAAAGTTTAAGCTATCATTATTTTTCTATAAGTTTCTTGTATAAGGGCATTCTAGGAGCAAGTGATCATGGCTTTCTTTCTCATCTTGGCACAAATAGCAGTAGTTGGTATCAATCAAATCCTAGCATAACAATTTATCCATGGTCAAAAGCTTCCCCTATACAACTAACTGTAAATTCAAAGCACGTCTTGGCATAATATCTTTATGCCACACTATGGAATACCATTCCACCATAGGCTCATTACTTCTTGCCAAAGAGTATGTGGTATTGATCGAAGGACCTCCGGCATGTGCGCTTCTTTCTAGATATGTATGTTTGGAGAAGACAAATTTGGTCAAAGCACTCCGAAGACACTTAGCAGCATTTGCCACCTTTGTCCATTTGGCCATCTCCATGTTCCTTCATCAATGAAGGTGCTTAAGAAAGTATCTTTAAGGTAAGCCAAGGTTACACTAGCCTATTCTCCCATTCACTCAATTAATGGACCTTGAGGATGCCAGTTATCAAACCAAAAAGAAATTAAAGTTCCATCGCTAATCTTCCATTTGAGAACTGTTTAGCTAGTGGTTTATCATGTAAGATTTTCACCTAAGTCTAAGAGGTATAATTGGGAATCTTGATGTGCTGGAAATTTTTTCCTTTAAGATTTTCATTTTTGATCTAACTCAGCCAAAGGGAAGAACCATCATCCATGCACGTAGTCTGTATATGTTTCAACTATGCAACCTTGTTCCGAAGTTTGATGTCATTAACTCCCAGCCCTCCTTCTTTTAGGTTTGCATACATCATTTCACCTAACTTTTGCTTTGGCCTTTGCTTCTTCATTACTATTCTAAAAGAATTTTTTCAATTGAGTTTCAATTTGATTAAGGACATGCATAGGTAGGACAAAGATAGACTACCAGTAAACCGGTAATGAAAAAAGGAAACGTCTGATAAGTTGTAATCGCCTCGCATAAGAAAGAAACTTACTAGTCTAGGGATTGATTTGAGCTTTATTTTTTGTCACCAAGTTCGTACAATTAGATTTGGCGATGCTTGAAGATAGAAGGGAACTCTTAGACACCGAAACAGTAGAGCACCAACTTTGGAACCAAGGATATTTGAAATACACTCTTTTGCTTCCAGATCCACTCCACTATGAAAAAATATGGCTTTTTCGTTGATTTGCTTTCAATCCTGAGAGATAATGCAATTCCATCAAGCCTTTACTTATAAGCCTTAGTGTAAGAGGATCACCTTTAGCAACAATGAAGATAATGTTTGCAAAACACAGATGAGTAAGCTTTTCTTTCTTGCATCTCCAATGATATTGGAAGTTATTCATCTGTCTTTTTTCTTTCATGATTTTAGTGACTACTTCAATCACAAGCACAAAAAGGTAAGAAGATATGAGATCTCCATGTTGCAAGCCTTTAGATGCAGGAAAGTATCTTACAATTTCACTATTGATATTAATGGAAGAGACAAGTTGGAACACATGCCAGGATCCAAGTAACAAACTGGTTGGTGAAGAACCCTTGACAATTGTTTTAAGAAGCTCCATTTTACATTATCATATGCATTCATAACATCCACCTTCAAAGCACATCCCTTCCCATTGTTGTTGTTATGATAGTCCCTAAGAGGTTTTTGAGCAATAAGGATATTGTCAACTATTCTTCTCCCCTTGATAAAAGCGGCTTGTTCTTTACTAATCAAGGATGGGAGGGCAGACTTTAAGTGGACAACAATGATTTTGAAATACACTTGTGTAGGGTGTTGCAGTATGCAATTGGCCTGAACTTTGAAAAAGCAGAGGGGTTTTCTTGCCTGGGAACTAATGCTAGATAAGTTGAATTTACTCCTCTAAGCATTTTCTCGGATGCAAAGAAGTCCTTAATAGGCAAATAAACATTATCCCCTACAATATGCTAGGTATATCTGAAGAAGTTGGCTCCATATCCATCTGGCCCGGGAGCTTGGCTTTGGGTAGAGACCAGATAGAACTCTTAATGTCCTCATTGGTTATAGGCCTAACTAAGAAGTCCCCCTCAAAATAAAAAATCCTAGTCTCAATCGGTGATGATAGTCTGCTAGTGACCAAAAAGGAAGGGGCCTGATCCAAGAGCATAGCTTGAAAATACTGATTTAACATGGATTTGATGTATTCTGTAGAAGTCACTCTTTCTCTTGTTCATTCACTTTCTTAAACTGTCTTTGCTTGAATGATTTGTAGAAAAATTTGTTATTTTTGTCACCAAGGTTAAGCCAAATAGCCCTAGCTTTTTGCCTCAAAAAAGATTCCTCCAATGCACTTAAATAGTACAAAGCTAGCCCAGAGGGACTTCTCTTTGTTTCATTCTGCTAGTCCAGGATTTTTCCTATTTAGCACCTAGATGGAGGAAAGCTCCCTTTTTTGTACTTTTATCCCTACTTGATAAATCTAAAAATTGCATTTTGTTAAGATTCTCCAACTGGCTTTTCAATAACTTTAGCTTCCTAGTAACCCTAAACATTGCAGGGCTCCCAACTTCTGCACTCCAAGCATCTTTAACAATTTGCATGAAGGATGAATTTTCCTTCCAAATATCAAAATGTTTAAAGAATGACTTTCTTCTTGCATTTGCTTCCAAAACATTGTCTTGTAATAATAGGGCAATGATTTAAAGCTCTTGGACTAAGAACATGAATTTCAGAGTTTTGCAATGAATCCATGCGATGATTATTGATGAGTCCTGGATCCAACTGATGCAAAATAGGATGGGAAGCACTATGACTTCTTCAACTTCTAATCGATAGCATGTCTTATTAAACTTTTCCATGTCCCTGGTAGTTTCTTCAATATCACCAAATTTTTTCTCTATACTTCTACATTCATTGGAATCTCCAAAGATGAGACAGGGGCCTTCAATTGTCTGCTTCAAACTGATCAGGTCATTCCACAAATCCAATTTTGTGACAAAAGGATTGCCCTCCATTAAGGAGAGCATAGGAACAATGCACCAACTGATTTGTTGATTTTACATCCTGCACATTCCATATCCGTGGCTTCCAAGCAACCCTTCAACATTCCAATTAAGGAAGGTGTGGTTTCTAATAGACAAAAAATTCTGGCTTCTTACTTTTGTTTCCATGAGGCCTATATGTGAGAAATTTTGTTCACTGCAGAATTTATTCACTTCTCTGCTCCTTTGTGGGTTGTTCAACATTCATATGTTCCAAGCAGCTAACATAATCATAAAATTTATATTGGGGAAAGAGGAAAACACACACCGATCAGCAACAAGGAGGGCTAGAGGAAGCTCTAACTTCATCTCTTTTTCATGTTTTTTAGACTTCCATTTCTCATCTGTTATCACTTTCCAACCTGCCTCATGGTTTTCTGGAGAAGCGTGTACAAAAGAGGCTCTCGCATGAGTTGCTTTGCCTCTTGATGCCTTGGAATCGTTTGCAGCCTCTTAAATGTTTTTAAAAGAATCCTCAACAAAAGGTGTTGAAGTACAAGTATTGAGTGTGCAATTGCTGGACAAATCTCCAAGACACCCTGAATCTTCTTTTGAAGGAGAGTTCTGCTGTCTAGGGGGAACACTTCTCTTGACATAAATGAAGGAAGGTTCAGTAATGAGAATCTCTACAGTAAATTCAATGGTTATACATTCGCTTGGTGTGATAGGAGCTAAAATTTTGGGGCGACCATCTTCTTTCTCTTTGATAACAACTCCTTTAGTCGGAGGCTTAGGGGGCATTTCCGTATTAGGCTTATTTGCGGAAACTCCAACTTTAACCTGTTCTTTGTTAGTTCCTTCCACAAGGTCCACATTTTCCCCAACATTTTGCTAGATAGAACATTTACTATTGTTATGTCCGAAGACTTTACAATTAGCACATTTTGGCAGAAGCGGCTGATATTCAACATCTACCGTGTGCTGTGAGCCATCTCTACGTTCCATGTCAAAATATTGGGGAAAATCTCCATTTGCTTCCATCTCCACTGAGGCTCTTGCTTGCTTCACTGTCTCATTAGTTTCTATTAATATATCAACTTGTGAGGACTTGCCAATAGCACTTGCTGCATAACTAACACCCTCATTGTGTAGAAATTCCATAGGAACACCTCAAAGATTAACTCATACGGGCATTTTCCTTGGCTATACTCTAGATAGGGCCATGCCAACACGCCATCTTTCAAGGACAATGAGCTTATTTGCAAATAACTAGGGTTGCTAGAGAATTCTCAATTGAGAGCATTCGTCTATAAACTTGAAAAAATAGAAACCACACCCGTTAGTCAATACCTTGCAGACCCTCTCTCCCGGAAGCCACCTTTGCAATTTTTTGTATACCCTTTTTGTTTTTATAGAGTAGCTGTGTACGTAGGCCTTCCCATTGTTGACGGTTGTATATCCTTCTTGATATTAATGAAATTACTTGTTTATCCCAAAAAAAAAAAGGTTAATTAGCAAAGTGAACAAATTTTGAGCCAGAATGTCTTAAAGATTGATTGATGGGGTTTTGTCTTATTGTATTGCTGCTTGCATAAGTTCTGACTCTTATTAGACAATGTCTTAATGTGTGATATGCTCTCCAATAATTTGTAATAGTACTCCAGGTGATTGAGTTATGCTCATTTCATCTTCTTAATTTTTTTTGTGATTTTTCGTCTTCACCTAAATGTCTCATACATTCATCTCTATACGTAACATACATTTTATGTACTGATCTTCTTTATTGATACTCTAACAAAAGCACTTAAGAAGAAGACTTTTTTTTTTTTCCTTTTTATTTATTTTTTTAATAAGGAAATCTTAACACCTTTTTGTGATGGATGGCAGTATCATGAAGACAAGAGCCGTGTAAAAGATGTAGTTAAGTCCCAGAAGGTGAGTTCGCTTTGAGTATGTTTTTATATTTTTTATTGCAGCTGCTTAACTAGGGATTTTACCACAGATTTCTGTGCCATCGACATGGACAATGGATGACTTTAAGGCTGCAGTAGGAGAAGATCTTGGCGATCCTCCAATATCAGATATTAACTTGAAGGTGTTTATTTTCTTGCTAACATGACACAACCACCACAAAACCTTCCCCCACCACCACAACACCCACCCACCCCACCACCGCACACACCCCCCCAACAACCCTGGGACCCCGGCCCCCCAAAAAAAAAAAAGAAAGAAAAGAAGAATTTGCGTTACTCAGAAAATGGCATGGTTGTTGAAGTACTCTTCTGCATTGCCATACAATTGCCAGAGACATGGAATGGAGCATTTGCTGTGTAATGCAGTATTTACTATTTACATAGAGTAGGAATTCCTATCTGGGCAAAGCAATTTGAATTCAATTCGAATCTTTTTAATTTACTGCACAGATGAACTAGACATCAGTTGCCAGTTGGATGGCTTCAAAATTTTTTTTTTCCCTCTATCCATGAGGGAGAATGATATCTTTTATTATTTCAACTTGGATCCGTAACCAGCTGATCCATAAGCCTGTTAGATAAGTTTGGATTTTATAAATTCGTATATCAATACTCTCTCTCGGGTGCTGGCTGAATAATTAATTAGGGCACATCACGTTGAAAAATTATGGGCTTCAAATAATTGTGAAGGAATTTGCGCATGTAATCTTCTGCTCAAACACCATGTTTAATTTAGATCTACAATCAATTGGCAGAGTATTTCTAATATGCTTTATTGTTTCATTGGCGTTTTTTGATTTGTATGCTTTATTGCTCCAATTTCTTTCGCTGCATATGATATGTTTATTGGGGGCAGGACCTGCCCCTGCTTGTATGATGTTGCTCTATCAATTTGAAGTAGGTTTCTTTGTCACTGTTTGAAATAGCTACTAGGAAAGCCAACTCTATGCTGGGTGTTCAAGTAAGTATGCATTTAACTCCCTTGGAGCTGTAGATTTTCTTTTATGCATTTAAAGGATTTCTAATAATGGCTTCCTTACCACTTGGGCCACTTTTTTTCTTTAATAATTTGTTCAGCACACTTTCAATTGGCTGTGAGTAATTGGATTTTATCATTATTGTTGTTATTATTATTATTATTTGGGTGTCAAATTTTACATGAAGTGTAGATACTGAGACTTTGATCATTGCAAGCTTGGATAGCAGTAATTGAAATGGATGGTTTACTGGTGCTATGGTGTTGACCTCATATGTGACAATAAAGTTGCAAATAGTAATTAAAAGCAGTCTTGGATAAGCAGGGTTATTGTTTCTTATGTCTTTGTGCCTTTGTTTATTTCTTTTCTGTTTACATTTTTCATTGTGGCTTAAGTGATGATGTCACTGGTAGGCATAGCTATCTTTACTTTCTACTTATAGTGGAGCTACAAGATTTTCTGAGCATTAATATGAAACTGTTTCTTTTAAAGCTGGTGTATGAAGATTTACTTGAAAGGGCCAAGGAAAAGGAGGAAAAGGAAGCAAGGAAGCGTCAACGTCTTGCAGACGATTTCGATAAGCTGCTGCATATGTTTAAGGTATGTGAGACTTCTATGAAGATGGAGAAAATATCTTCTTATCTATCATAAATTTATTATTTAATAAGCTCTCCTCATACTTTATTTGCAGGAAATATCTGCATCTTCTACTTGGGAGGAATGTAAACCTCTTTTTGAGGAAAGCCAAGAGTTCAAGTATGTTTTTTCCAACCTTTCTGTTGCTTGAAAACTTTTGTTCTGAATCATGTTTACCAAATCTTTTCCTTTTATGTAATTATCTTAGATCTGTGGGGGATGAAAGCTTTAGTAAGGAGATTTTCGAAGAATACGTACTGCATTTGCAGGAAAAGGCTAAGGAGAAGGAACGTAGGCGTGAAGAGGAGAAGGTATCCATGTTCTATGAATCTATTCTGTACAGATGTACATTGATAATGTTCTGACATGTTCTCTCCAGATTGCATGATCATGTCGAGGTGAGGAATGTAGGAAAAATAATAGGAATGATATGTATGCATTGGTACCACCTGTCAACATCTAAGCAACTGAAAATGAAATAACGTCTGCAGTTCTTTATCTCTGTTGATGGTAGTTCATGCTTTAGTTAAGAATATCATATTTCTCTCTATTTCATACCATTTGTGATTAGTAATTGGAATACATGAGAGAAAAACCTTCATCTTTTTATGATGTTTTTCATGTACTTCTCTTCCATCACAATGCTATAATGCACTGAATTTGCTAGGCACAATTATATGTTTCACATGCTTCTCCTAGTTACCTGTTTATCTTATCTTCTTCTTCTTCTTCTTCTTTTTTTCCTCCTCCCTTCCCACCTCCTTTGGCTGCTGTTTGTTGTGCATTTAGACGATGTAGATTGTTATTATAGGAGTTTTTCCTTGCCAAACATAAATTAGAGAATGTTTGTCAAGCCTGGGGAGATAACTCTGGCATGCCTCATGGTTGAAATGGTCTCCTTCCTTGTTTAGATTTCTTGTGACATGGAGATTACAATCGATTGAATGCTGGTTGTTCAGATGCAGTAGGGTGTGTGTGGACCTGGATCCTGGGAACATTGTCATCTGTATACATTTTCAGCTTTGATAGGTTGAGAACAAAGCATATCCTAGAGTTTAGTTGTGGCTAGACAATGAGCTTAATCATATCCATACTAGTTGAGTTTGCCAGTTGTGTTGTGATTTCTTCTCCCGTTGCTTTTTTAAAGCTTTATCTTTGAATTTTATAGTTAAGAAAAGAAAAAGAGAGAGAAGAGAAGGATAAGCGCAAGGAGAAGGAAAGAAAAGAGAAGGAGAAAGAGCGAGAAAAGGAAAGGGGGAAGGAAAAATCTAGGAAAGATGAATCAGACAGTGACACTGGAGATGTGAATGATAGCCATGGATATAAGGATGACAAGAAGAGGGAAAAGGACAAGGATCGGAAACATAGGAAGCGTCATCAAAGTGTTGCTGAAGATGTCAGTTCCGATAAGGATGAAAAGGACTCCAAAAGATCGAGGAGACACGGTGGTGACCGTAAAAAATCTAAGAAGGTATGGGAATAATCATGCTGTTCATTTTGTGATAAATATTTCAGGCACTAGTGATATTTGAAAGAGAATATTAACCATTGACAACTGCTGGTCTCGGCAGCATGGTCACTCTCCTGAATCGGACAGTGAAAGTCGGCATAAAAGGCATAAGAGAGATCACCGAGATAGTTCTCGTAGAAATGGTGGCTATGAGGAGCTAGAGGATGGAGAACTGGGAGAAGATGGGGAAATTCAGTAACAACATTGTACCCTGTTTTTTGTATCAGTAAGAAGATACTAGGCAGTTGATGGTGTAGCCTTCTAAAACTAGTCATCAATTGTATCATGTCACAATTCTTTGTTGAGGAATAACAGAACAAGAATGTATCCCCTGGATAGAATGCTTGTTGAAAGAAAAGCCTGTTTTAACTTAATTAAGCTTTTTATATCTTCTGTGGTTAAACGTAATAAAATTTTCTACCCCACTCCATGCTGACCCGTTTCAGATTTTATGCTTGTTGAAGGAGGTTGTAATTCGATCCATCAATTTATTTGCACCATCTAGTGATGCCCTAGTCTACATCTGATTCGTTGAAGTATTCAATGTCTATCTACTGTAATCGATCCATTTTCCTTGACAGTATCCTTTCCTGAGGACCGGGATAGGGGGATGTGATTGGAGTGCAATCACTTGACACTTAATTGAAGGTCTTGTTTTGAACATTATTTTTAAATTTTACGATGTTGAAAAAATGTCCTAATACATCCTTATTCGACATTACAACTTACAAGTATTTCAGTTTCCTTCCTATGGTGGAAATACTGAATTTTTCGAAGTTCTTCTTATCTTGCAATTTGATAGTTAAATTCTTGAAAGGACAACCCCAACGAAAGAAAGCCAATATTTATCTTTTGGTATGGTCGTGCACGTCTCAAAAGCATCAGGTGTATCCTAAACATTTTTTCTTTTTAAAATTAAATTTAAATGGCTTACATTGGACAAACATGCTAACAAAGGGCTTGAAAGACACATTATAGAAAGGGTTTCGGATTCTGGGTTTTCTTTTTCCCTATTTTCCACCATAGGATGAGGCTTTAGGGTTAAGCTTGAAATATTATGTCAGTTAATTAATAAAATGTGTTTCAATGAATTTCTTCAATCCTATAGTCATGCCCCTGCACCCTTAATGACGAATGCAGATGTTTAGCTTCTGCTTAGATAAGAAGAAAATGAAACGAGATTGCATTTGATGAGATGAGCCACATGTTGCAACGTTCGTTTTAGATGGGGACGCGAAAAAGAAAAGCTGCTAATAATACATATATCTACGTGTGTATTAACTTAATGGAAGCAAAAAATAGATCTGGAGGGAGGAAGGAATTTTCAGGAATTAAGGATCTTCTGTCGTTGTCTTTTTGATGAGTTGGGGCTAGGGCTTGAATTCCAAACCTGTGATTGAGCTGTGAGACCACATGAACTACATGGCTAGTTACAAAGGTCTTCCTTTCCCATTTTTATTATTATTATTTTTCTTTCCTCAATCAATCTACTAAATTCCCCTCAACAGGTTTTACGCTTTCAGAAATCCTATCATTTCAGTAATGGTCTCATTTCTCATGTCTTCCAGAATCGCATCGCCAACTTCCATACCAATCTGCATCTTCTGGGGTACACAATCTTCCCATTCTTCTACTGTACCTACGAAATCTGAATGCAGCAGCTTACCTATGCTGTCTTCATTTCCTGATGTTTCACCCCATGCCATAATCTTCTGACATATAAGCTTTCCAATCTCTTCAGCTCCTAATAATAATTTTTCTCCACGTTTTACTTTCTCCTTTCTTCCATGGTTTTCTATGACTTCCCTCACACAGTCGAACAGGAGTTGCTTCGTCTGCTGCAGCAAGCTTTTGGAACTAAGGTACTCATGGCGAATGTGGAACTTGATAAGCCCGCCTGGCTCCACCACTTTGTCGAAATTCGGCTTATCTTTGGTGCTCTTGAATAGAATTTCCAAGATAGAAGCTGAAAGTATTGTGTCTTCAGATATCTTCTTTGGCCTCGCAATTCTGCAAGTAGGCACATTCCTCTCTCTCCTTGTTGCCTCATCCTGGACTGCTGCTGTTATTGACATAGTCAATATCCTTCAGTTAGAGAAAATGTAAACACAGCCAAGATATTGGAAACGATAGCTGCAGAGCGGATACTCACTTTCAAAAGGTCGTCTGACGGAACTCGGTTCTGTAGAGACACCGATTGGATTGTGACAGTAACACCCGTTATCTTTCTCAACCACATTGTTATCCTTTTTCCCTGAATTAACCTATTTGAATTGCAGAATCAGAGAAAAAAGAACTTGAAAACACTGTATAGCTAAGTGAGTCACTAAACAAAGATGATCGACGAACTGAAAATATTAATAATCACCTCTCCTGCATTGTCTAGAGTCATGTGAGGCTGTTGATGTTGAATTCCGGATGAAACTGGTTTGTCTTCTGCATCATCCTCCGTGCATGAGTTGTAAATTGTCATGCTGCTAGCTAATGAAAATCTATCCGGCTCGGCGACTTCTTGGTTGTCTCTAACCTTCTCAGCAGAAGTTTGTCCATCCTTTCTAAATGTCTGTTTAACAATCTTCTTACAGAAAGCTTTCAATAGCTTTGGGAGGTAATTCGCGGAATTTGAACTGCCTGGAGAGCAACTTAAGCCATTTCCCGAACATGGTCTCTTCAAACACCCTTTCTCTGAAAGATAAACCTCTAGGATGAAAGGTTCCTGTTGTTGCTGGAGTAGCTCGCCCAGCTGTTTGACCTGTTTACTAGCTTTGGTTTCCATGTACATCTGCTAGGTGGGATCAAATCAATATGGAGTGAAGACGAGGGGCTAGGCTATTTTTAGTTTAAATGGTGCTGAAGAAGAGGTGATAAAGTGGTGCAGGTGCATTTATTACGACAGGCACAGCATATCTGTCAGTTTGGGACTGAACAACGAGACACAAGGGAGATTGTCATAAAAGTTGAGGGGCAGACCGCAACCCAATATTATCCTTGGTTATATATATATGGGAGTTATACCGGATGACACTGAGTCTGTCTGTCTTCCTTCTGACTTGGGTTTGCTGGAATGGATGTCTTTGTGTCTTATTTCTCTTTTAACACCCTGCTTTTATTTTAGTCTTACTCTTCATCCTATATTTCATGGACAAGGTTTCCGGGACCATTCAGTACCGTGTCAGTGTATTAATACACATATCTGTTACCGTATAGAATGTGAAGGATGCTTCTATTGCATTTTTTAGGGCAACAGGTTTTGACCTAGTGAAATCCTTAAATGCATATCTATCAAAATAATTTATAGGACCAAGGAATCATCCACGTTTATTAAGAGTTTGGTTTATGGGTGGGGTAAGGCTTTTTTACGGGTAAGGATGATGCTGAGAACGTTATACCTAATAACGATAGATCCATCTTTTATTATTTTCCGAACACATAGAATTTAGATCTTACACACAGAAAAAAAGGGTATTATGTATAAGTTTCGATTTTCTTACGGTGTAATACATGTTTATTGGCTTAAATAAAAATTACATAATCATAAATTATATATATATATATATATATATATATATATATAAAATCTATCAAAATACTGTTATTATGTTACATCTTATTATTAAAGACGCAATATTATTATTTGTACCAATATTACATTTTAACATTTATGTACTATGATTATATCGCATTTTTAAAATATGAGATAGGTACAAATATTTTGATATTGTATATTGAAAATACAACATTAGTATAAATAGCTACATTATATTTTCAAGATGCGGTATAATAACGATATTTTGATAATGTTTATTTAGTTAATTTATATTTATATAATATTTATTAATTTTGATGATAGACACGAAAATTTCTCCATTTTCAAATACATTAAAAACCCGATATAATATACATTCGAAGTTGTTAAATGCCCAATTCTATTTGAAATTAAAATCTAAAGAATCCATAGAATCAAATGAAACAGATAGAACCATACATTTAAAATTGTAATTGTAGTAAGATTTTATACTCAAACAGTTTTGTATTAATTTTAACTACAAAAGATCTCATAAAATCATAAATTTATATATAATCGTGTTAAGTTAACTCTTGATTCTGTCAACGGTTAAGTGCACCTATTTCAATGTATAACCCGTTTTATTTATCCCTCTTTTTCCTAGAAACTCCCCTAGGACCACCGCCCCGCTAGTGAGTGAAAAATGAAGGAGAGCGACTCCAATTAAAATTCGATAACTTTGGAGAGCTGAGAGTGAGACTAAAGGAGACAAAAGGGTTTTTTTAATTTCCCAAAATAATCTCTTTCTCTATCCATGGAGGCCCATTACGTGGTCCTAGGAGGTTTTGTCTTATGTAAAAGTGGACCCGCTGAATGTGGAATGGGCAGGTTGAATTTCATAAATGTTTTGGGATTTGTACGAACTTCGATTTCAGCCCCGCATGTCAGAAACCTACATATACTATAATTTTGTTGCATACCCTAATGTTATTATTCATTATTTACCCTCGATTGCCATTCATTCTAAATCTTGTACCTTCTAAGTCATCGATTTTCCAAAACCTTTCTAATCATCGATTTAGGATTTCATGTCCTCTTTGTTCCACGCATTAATATGTGTATGTGTATATATGTCCACGCATTTGTCCGCTTTTGTTTGTTGGCACCGATTTTTCATTATTTGCATCACCTTTTTGGAACAACGAGTGCAATTTTTATTCTTTCTTGATGATGCAACATTCAGAGAAAAATCACGTAATATATTATATATTACAATCACATGGGGTGGTGCCTAAATCACCAATAATGAGTCAAGTGATTGCCAAGATTTTCATTCAAAATTTTGTATTTTTGTATGTTGGTTGTGATATAAGCATAATTAATGATTATTTTGTCAGACGTTTGAGAAGAGTCGTGTTTTACATTTTTGTCTGTTTGCATTGCATGAAACGACGAAAACTCAAATCTCATTAGTGTAACATGAAATTTACCATGTGTGAGAACAATGACTAAAGCTTGCATCCTCGAAATCCTTCAAGGCATATCTATGTTATCCCTTGTGTGATTGTACCTTAAAGCAGGTAAGGTAAGGATTGAAGATTAAAAAAAAAAGGCTATTATTTGTCTAGACACTTCTATCAAATTGAATAAGTAAACTACGTTAGTTTTTATGTGGGGTTTCGTTGTAGTTCTTTAATTATGTGTACATTAAGTGTCGAACCACCTTGAGAAATCTCAATCTGATAACAAGTGAAGGATTAGGGTTAGAGAGAGGCATAGGAGGAGGACAAGCGATCTTGGTGGCCTATAGGTGTTTGGTAAATTCTTGAACGTTCTTCATCAATTTATTGGTTTGATATTTTATAGGATGACTTTAGTAGCATGGGATATTTCTCTAAAATTTTGGATTGTTACATGAGAGGAGAAAAATGCCTCTATTTATAAATTTTGATGCTCAATCTCAATTGTTAAATGCTTTTAGTGATCAAAGGATGAAATGAGCTGCTTATGATATTTATTGGATTACTTTTGATGATTATTGTATGAGATAAAGTCTCCTTTAGTCCTTTATAAACTCCTCACAAGATCTAAATATAAATGGACTCAAATAAGACCAATACTTTGTAAATAACCCTTTTAAACTCAATGCTTCTATAAATAAGTTTTTCAAGTTTAGAGGTCTTGTAAATAGGCCTAAAAAAAATTCTTCTTGAAGTGCATGAGCTAACCAAGAAGGGCTAAGAGTAGTCGAATTAGTCTTATGATTCTTATTCTGAGTTTACTAAATTAGATTTTTTTAAGACATCCCTAAATAGATGGGTGTTAACTCAATTTTTTAGGTCTTGTTACTTATTTAGATAGTTGGTCCATGACACTAAATTAAGAAAAACATAACTATCAAAATAACTCTATAATTTTTCATTTGTATATTTTAAATTTTATACACAAACCTCAAATACGTATGTATTTTGAATTACCGAAAATTCAAGCCAATATAAAGATTGATAAGATGTATTTTGAACTCCAATGGATCTTGGGTTCGTAGTTACTAGGCAAAAATGTGGACAAAGATAAAGTAAAATGCTAGAATAAAACCGATCAATTGGCTGAAGGACAATTTGGTCAATTAAAGAAACTTTTTAGTCGATTGAAGAGGCCTATCAGTTGAGTGATATTCTTGTAAACTGCCCCCTAGAGGCTAGATTACCTCTATTTCTTAGTTTGTTGTTTTGTCTTTTCTTATTGTTTTGCATTTGGGATAGAATATACACATAATACTATCTTTATAGAGTTAAACACCAATCATCCTATATTCATAATTGTTAAAATTATGACTCAATAATATAATTTTATAATTTTTTTAATTAAAAGGAATGTAAAATTGTTTATTTATAAACCTTTAGTAAAATTACAAACTTTAATATATGATTTTACAAGTTTAGGATTTTATCGATTTTATATGATTTTACACGATTCTATGTATTCAAATAAAAATAACCATAAATTGATACACCAATAGAAATAGTTTCAATCCTGCTCATGGTTTTCATCTTGATTCTAGTATTTTTCACGTAAGAAAAAAATTTCTCCTCCTTCCTCATTTATCTCGTATTATTGCAAATTGAATTGGTTTATGATTGAAATCCGAGTAAGTTAAAGAAATCAGCAACTTTTAAATTTCCGATATGTTCTTTTACGCACTGAAGAAATGACAGAGAAGTACGGCGTCAAGAGATTTGCATGAAACGCACAAACTTTGGATAATGGCTTATAGATATGCCGTGTATGCTAAGGCTTATAGTTATATGTAATTAACATTCATTGATTGACGTTGTTTATTTAGTTCTTTCTTAACCAAGATGAAATTTGCAACACACACTATTCCATAAAGAATCAAAG
This sequence comes from Lumnitzera littorea, assembly GCA_024138015.1. Lineage (NCBI taxonomy): Eukaryota > Viridiplantae > Streptophyta > Magnoliopsida > Myrtales > Combretaceae > Lumnitzera > Lumnitzera littorea. The sequence continues at coordinate 137,749,824 of JAMXBB010000001.1, read as the reverse complement.
TATACGAGGAAACTAAACATTGGTGAGACTCGTTTATAACAATGTTGTCTAAAGTTCTTATCCATTTTAGGTTTTAGAGGAAACTAAAATTGGATTAGTACTAATATTGACTAGATTGTTCCCACTAAACCAAGGAACTGGATTGAAATCACATGAAGTAAAAGTACACCGGACATGACCCACCAAGAAGTGATCACCACATGCTAATCGTGCCATTGGCTTTTCCTCTTAAGTGAACGAGTATAACTAGCTCTTAGACCTATGACTTTTGCCCATTCTATGCGATTAAGGTAAGACATTAATACTTCTAATGCTAATGCTAGTGTTAAAATAATGGACCATCAGGTATGATCCAAGAAGTCAAGAAGGAAGTTATTGCCTTTTGATGTAGAAAAGTTAATGGTAGAATTCCACGTGGCCATAGTTTGAGGTTTGTACCTTGGTGTCAAGTTACTTACATAAAGAAAGGGGTAATACATGTATACATTAATGTATTGTGTAATGGCACCAACAAAAACTAACTTTTTGGCAAGGTATTTAAAACTTAAATTTGTGTTTCAGAGACTAATGTCACTACGGTAAGTGGGATTGGGATTCCATTCCTTTTCCCTATATTTGGAAGAGTATTTAAATGGCACAATTGTGATTTCATTTCGGTTTTAAGAAGAAATTCGATTCTACCGATAAAATAACATTCCATCCCCTCCTCATTAATTATTGTTGATCAAAATTACTTACTTAACATTTAATCTAATTATGACATTTAATAATTAGGGCTCACAATTACTACTATATATCATATATACATTTAATTTAATTCCATTTTATGAATATTTTAAAATATAAGAAAGAATTTATTATTGTGGGGTTCTCGTTTCATTCCCTTTCACTCTAATTCATTTTACTCTAAATCGTTCCTATGTACCAAATGTGACATAAAAGTGTTATTTGAATGGTTAAAATGCGCTAAGGAAAAAAAGGGACAAAGAGACTAGAATTTGTAATAGTATGACTAAGAAAGAGCATTTGCCTAAAACATTAAATGGCCTTGTGAAAGGGATCTAAAAAGTGTTTTTCATAAAAAAAAAAAAAAAATTGAAAGAAGCATTTTAATATATGAAAATTAGGTTGTTTTGTCACGGAAAGAGAATCAAGTTTGAGAATTGGTTCAAGACTCAAGGTAGGTAGAACATAATTGTGTCCTTTAAATTGGCAAGTGTAGTAGTATTGTAATATTTTGTGACTTTCTTGAGATGTAAAATGTATACAATGCAAATAGAACTCATCAAAGGATGTGGCGGAAACTATATCATACATGTGCAAGATGTGTGAAACTTTTTTTTTTCTTTTATCATTTCTAGAAAATAGTATTAAATGAATGCACTTAGTCATATTACGTTGATATGATTCCTAGATGCTTTTCCATTGTGGGTAACCTCTGGAACCCTCCTATTGCTTCTCGTCATGCCACAATCAAATTCGTGCACTAATCCATTTTATGGGTAATTTAACAGGTCTTTTAATTTAATGGTTAATAATGCCAGTAATCCTTGAAAAATTAATACTCTCAAAGAGCATCCTCAGAATGAATCTTTTTTCGTGGGATATGGGTGTCGAAATCAACTTACCTCCACCATTCTCTCTGTTATAATAAAATCTCATGTTACTCAAAAGTGATTATACGAATTACTTTCGAATTACAGTAAATACTCCAAATTACAAGAAATAAGATAAATTAACAATAAAAAAAATTAAAACCATCAATAGTGAAAATGAAATTATAAATAGTTTTTTTATACAAAAGTTGTCGATAGCTTCCATATAGAGCTTTTATTTTTTATGGGCTTATTTATTATAATTTCATGTGACTATATTGTAAAATATTCCTTGTTAAAATGAGCACTCTTATTTTACTTAAAAATTAATACGAGATTCGGTGTTTTAAAAATTATATGCCTTTTTTTTTAATCAGGAGAAAGTGCAAATGTCTCCCTCAATTTTAATTTGAGTATGAATATAATTTTAAACTTTTAAATATTGTAAATAACTTTATCAATTTTTAGCTTAATATAAAAATACCCCTTAAATTTATCAAAACATACTTTAGTACATCTTCAACTTTTGATTTTAGTGTCTTTTTATCTTTTTATTATATAACTCCATAACTTTGGAGATATTAAAGAAAAGGTAAAAAGATGAATGATAAATTTGTTCTTTTTCTCTTATTCTTTTAAGGAGCCAGCGAAGGGGCTTTTTCTCCTCCTAGATTCTTCCTTGTCAGGATGGCCCCAAAATATAACAATGCTAAGTAGCTCATAGAAGACCATCTGGATTATCTTATGGAGATAATACATGAAATAACCAGTGGTACTTGGCGAATAGTGATCCAATCAATTCATCTAGTTTCATACATGATGATGTATTCTCAACGTTAGACAATAATATGTTATGAGTGAGCGTATAAGCAAGGCCAGTATATTTTATAGGTATAAATTTCCAAAATTTAAAACCAAAATTTATTTGGATTATCTTAAAATCTATATCCCGTAAAATTTATGGATTTTAAGGTATTGTATTAAACCTATGAATTTTTTTTTTTTATCTTTTCAAATAAATAATATTTGAGCATGATTAATTGACATTATACTATGATCAAAATTCAAAACAAACATCCACTTATATCACAACAAGGATTCGAACTTGATCTATTCTAATAAGGGACCGATAGTACTATTATTAGATTATAACGGCCTTAGTTTATTTTTATTAATTTAAAAATCAAAATTTGAAATCACCTATAATCTTGAACTACATTGTATATTATTGTGATGTATTACTTCTTCTCCTACGATTTTATGATTGTTATGCGTGCAAAAATTAAATAAAAAATTAGTGAAAATTGAGAAAATAGAAAGGAATCCTTTTTCAAATATGAAATTTTGTACCTCTATATTAATGTAGCGGAAAGGGCTTTTTCTGGCACATGCAACTGGGGTTGAACGCCAGAGAGCATATTAATCTTAATCTTATCTCGGCTTTTATCCATTTGCTCCTTCAAGTGCCTGTGAAGGGCTGAAAATAATTAGGAACACCTTTCAAAGGTCTACCCGACACAATCAGTGTAAGTTAAAATGACTTCTCTTTAAGGATTTGTAAATGATTAGTCAATTCATAATTCTCAGCCAGAATCTGCAATACAACACATTGATAGCTATCTAAACCATATAATTGCTAAAGTAGCATATCGAGACTTGAAAAGTATGTTGTACCTAACCCATACGTGTAGTGTTTCTGGCATACAGATGTTGTGGGGTTACCTTAATTAGCGCAAAGTCATTTAAGTGGAAAATGATGGGTTTTTTTAACTTTTAATCTCCATCAAATCAAAATTAAGTCTAGTCTTTCAATCAAGCAGAAAAAAACCTGGTACTTATACTTTGGGAGCATGGAACTGAATAAATTTACTTTGTGGCAACCCTTCAAAAGAAAGTAAAGGTTTCCTTTTTACTTTTATATGTTCAAACACTTAATCATAGCGAAAATATTACATGCAAAAGTCGGTTAAGGAAATAATGAATATATTTATGCTATATGTTAAGCTGTACGGATGCATATCTTTCACAAACAAGATTTACTTGCTATCACACAAGCGATTCAATGATCTGCATAGATAAATAATAAATAAGCTAACTAATTTCCACGTTAAGTGTGAATATTGGTTTAAGAAAAATTTTTTACAACCTTATGGTACTCAATAGGTTGAAATAAGAGTGAGCAAGTAATTTTGTTATATAGGGTATTCATCTGTAGCTTGCACGACTAGATAGGTTCCCAATGGATATTAAGGGTCATAAGGTTGTTTTAAGGGATCAATTTTCTAGAATTTGCTTCGATAGAATAAGGTATAAGTATGATATCTTTATACTCTACATTCACCTTAGAACCTGCACTTTCAGGTGTACAAAATATAGGTTACAAGACACCCTATACCCACCATTTAAAATTTATGAAATAACATAATATATATTAATGAATGAATAAGAATGTAAAAGCTAGGAAATAGATAATAAAAAGGAGTATAAAGAAAAAGCAAAAATAAAAGAATCAAAGGATTAAAGATAGAGGTGTTTTTGTCATACTAAAAAGTCCTACAAACCCTAACTTTATAAAAACAAAAGACTAAGTCAACCTATTCTCGTTTCTCCTCTTCTCACATGTGAGACTACCTTAGACAGATCTATCACATGTATTTGGCCAAGAAACAATAGCAAACCCACAAAATTGAAAGGAAGGATTAAGGAATGAAGTTTTCTAGTGTTGATTCATGAGAATTCATTTTCCACTTATGGCAAGGAAAGAAACGAATTAAAAGTTGAGTTGCATGGTTACAAAGCATTGTGATTTCTTAGGTGGCGTTGTTTCTAATTCCCTACGATAAGACTATAACCTTGAATTGTTATTTGTTTAAAGTTTTGTGTTTGATTAGAGAAGATGTTACGGATTATAATTCAATAGTTATAGTTATTGATTATCACATAAGAATAAATTTGTGATTAATGAGATTTGGAGAAATTGATGGGGTTGATCAGGAAGTGGATTGTGTTGGCGATAGGATTTTTGAGTAAGGAGTTAAGTTTTAGAGAGCAAATTTGCGAAGTAAGGGAAGACGATCTAAGAACACAGGCATGATCTTTCCCATGGTCCTTACTGATGTGTTGGGGGTGAAGTGTGAGTGAGAGATTTGAAGGAATTTGTGGCTAAAAGGATCACAATTAGAGTCCACGACCGTGGTTTAGGCCATGATCTTATTGTAATTCAAATTGGAAGGATCATAACCAAAGTTTATGGTTGTCATCTTGAGCATTGTCTTACTATGATTTTTGGAAGGGAATTATGACCATGATCTTAGGTATGGTCTTATCATGGTTTTTGGAAGGGAGTCATAGCTATGATCCATCGTTGTGATCCTTAGGCATGGACATTTAACCTCTTCCTTTCTTCTTGTTTCTTAACCTTCTAAAGTGTAACCTAATAGATTCTAAGCTAGTTTAGAAGTTTAAATTGGTTCTAAAACCTTAGGTAGTGTTAAATTTGGACTCAGGAACCTAGTCAAACAAACAAGAGGACTTAGTTGGGATAAAGAAACTTGCAAAGGAATTCTAATGTTGTTGTCTTTATGTTAAACTACAGGTGTTGATACTGAAAGGCTCTCTAACGTAGAGTCTATCGATTATTCTCAAGATTCAAGTGCAAGATACTGTCTGATGCTTGTGCTTGCTAGGGTAGTTGATCAACCAAACTAATAATTATTCAGACATTAATGAATGAGTGTTGTTTGTGCTTGGTTGGGTCGAAGGAACTGGGAAGACCAATGATCTTGGGGTAGCACCCCAATGATGATAGTAGTGGATCAATTTGAATTACGTGTTCTCTCTAAAGATGAGTCATGAAACATCATGTTTGCTATTTTGTTTCTGGTCTGGAGAGTTGTTTACTCTAAGAATTTAGTCAAACATTATTGTTACAGGATTTTTGTTAAGAGTTTATGGGATTATAGAAGTTATTAAATTTTCTTCTATTTTTAAGGTAGTTTGTGAACTTCTATCTAAGATTATTAATGACTATAGGATTGTGACACTCATTTTTGGCTTTGAAGTTATTCGATGACATTAATTGTGGAAGATTTATTTCATGATGATGATTTTATGTGGAAATACTAGGAAGTCAACAGGTTATAGGATATCTGACGTGTCATTACAGCCTAAGGATACATGACAAACTAGAGCACCCTAAAGTCTTGGGGCATTATAGTTTTAGTGGTATCAGAGTTCATATTATGAATCTTAAAGAACTAAGCATAAAACACATTTAGTAAGAAGCTATAACTATTTAGTGTAATGTGTTTGGAACTTAGAATAAAAGCTGTACATGTAGTGTTCTTCTTTTGTAAGTGCTTGCTTGGCATTGTTTTTTATGGTTAGCTGCTCTTAATGTCTTCCTTATCAAGCCATTTGTGTATCTCCATTCCTTTGCTTTTCTCTTTCCTTTCCTAAAGTAATTTCTTTTCTAGATATCTTGTTGTTGTTTTCCTTTCTTGTCGTATGCTTAGATGTGGAACCACCTCCAACTCCTCTTCCCATCCTTAAGGTGATAGAGTCACCAACCTGAACTAGATCCCCTTTCCAATGTAGGGTCAGTATCCTCTAAAGTAAGTATCACGTTCCGAAGCGGCAGAGTCGTAATAGCCCCATCGTGCAAACTATTTTAAGATAGACGTTGGCCTTACAACCATTATCCTATACTTGATCTACACAAGGCGTCCATGACTAACTCGCTTTGAAGTAAATAGTTTATAAATTAAATAAATTATTTACTTGTAAGTTTAAGAAAAATAAATATTCACATTAAATTAATCTAAGTGTATTTACAAGATTTAGCAATCAATTTACAATCTAATTGAGTAATTTGTAATCTAATGTTAAAAGCTTTAAAATAATTCTAACTAGAGACTGAATTTGGTCTTCTGTTTACATCCTCACTTCCTAGGATCTTGCAGTTGTTAGCGTCAAGGTGATTATAGGTCGCTTCATTGCTAGCACCTGCAGTAACGGCTATAGGGATGTGAGTAACTACAGCTCAGTAAATTAGGACGGAAGACTTAAAACTACACCACAAACACAAACAAGGTTATCAACCAACTTATTAGGTGCAATATATGTTCAAGCAAATGCCATCGCATGACGTTGTCTAGCCCATCGTGAGATTAGAGAAATCGCACCTGTTCTAATCCGGGTTGAGGAGTTGTCGTTAATGCAATAGCTCATGACCAAACCTAGGCTTGTGTAATAGAAACACTGCTCCTACCGTGATTACTTTCGAACCATTGACTTCACTTTTGCCGTGATCTCCTTACCTGTTACTTAGTTCGACTAAGGATAAAGAAGGGACTCATTATGCTATCCAACACTATCCCTTTCGAAGGAGTCGGTATTTGACTGTAGAATTCTAGGTTTCCCCTAATGGGTTACTATGTAGGTTTGATTTATGATTATAAGTCATATCTTTGTTAAGTTCAGTTTAGGGTGATCAATTGCTTCATACAATACAAGCCAAAACAACAATCAGAATTATAGCATCACTCATAATCAAGCACATGCACATATCTAACTATCTAACAAGCATAACCAAGTATAATCTCAAGCCTCCATAAGATAGCAACGTATTAATCCCAACTTACTTAGACTCTTCGCTTGCTCACTCGAGGTCCGATTCGTTCAGGCCATTGCCGATCATCTTTATAATACCAATGTTGTCTCAGTTTTTATATAACTGTTATAGATTAGTTTTTATCCTATAATACTTACTGTTATCTTTAGCTTAGGGTTTAATATATCCAATTATCTAGGTTCTCAAATCTTTCACAATTATTTTGGGTTTGGGCTTAGGTTCGGCTTCAGTTTCTGTATCGATTTCTAAATTGGGTTTGGGTTTTAGTTCAATTTCTAAGTACTGTTTTATACCCGAACTTTAGAAACTCGTTTCAACTCATAATATGAAATTAATTACATTACTTTCAGATATCCTAAGTACCATAATTACTTCTAATCAGTATTTTATTCCACCCGGTACACTTAAATCCTTATTAGTTTACCGAATTTACTTCTAGTGTGAGAAATTTTTATATTTTTCATATGATTACATAAATTTAAGATTTCTATAAGATTTATTATATATCCCTGTTATTTATATAATATTAATTTTTATTCTCATATCTTCAATTTATTATATTTCCAATAATTGCATATTATATATTATCATTTATTATGTACATAATACATATATAATATTTCAATCACTCTAATTACCATCTCCCAACATCAATTATCATTTCAAAATGTCTAAGTTCATCCTAAATCAGATTTTACACCTAATTATCCTAATTTACAAAATAAACTTAAAATTTACTATTTTTTCCTATTACTTATTTACTACATAATTAGCCTAATAATTACATCTAACACCCTAAATGCTACAAGTATCATACTTCATCAGATTTTAACATCCTAAAACATATAATTATTCACTAAATCTTACTTAATTAACTTTAAATTATCCATTTTATGCCTTATTTTAAAGCCTAAAAATTATCTAAAATTTTCGAAAATTCATTTTTGAAAAAGGGATTCATGGCACTATTTTATATCACCTAAGTAGTTTACACAAAAATTTTGGACTCAAAACTACACTCTTAAAGTTATTTATTTCTAAATTAAAACATGCTCGATTTTGTATGATTTCTTAAGAATCATATATCATGGAACATATTTTCATTAAAATGATATTTTTTCTAAAAACTACATACTAAAATATTCTAGAATAACAAAATTCATAATTTTCTAAGAATATTTACTATTTTTATAAAATTACATAAAAACAGGTTGGAAATTGAACTCATCGGTTTGGGTAGCCCTGGCCACCATTGGTGGCCATGGGTATGTCGGCTTACCTGGGCACTACCACCACTGTGTGGTGGTGGTGGCCGTCCACTCCCAGTTCCTCGTCGGGTTTGGGTTCTCCTTAGAAGCCTCAACTATATAGTTTTTTTTTGTGATTTTTTCTAAAACCCTAATTTACTCTCAATTTCACCTCTATCTAATTTTATAAACTTCCTAACATCCAAAATGAAATTCTAAAAAATTTGGGGTATTTATAGAGGTCTTGGGGAATTATTATGTATTAATTTGATTAGATAATTGCCTTATTTTATTTCAATTTGCCTTTTGTGTTATTCTAATTTAATTGGCTAAATTTTTTTCTTATTTTCCACAGGTTCCACGACCTAAGTATGGATCATTTCTTATTTTTTATGATTTTTATTTATTTTTTCTTAATTAATTATGGATTTTCTTTAATTATTTAGTATTATTTTAGTATATTTTGTATATTTTAAGTAATTACGCGTATTTCTACCTATATGTAAATTCATATATAGTGCAAATAACTATTCTTAAATATTATTTAGGTTATTTTATGATTTTTAGTATACATATAATTTATCTCTAGCGATTCGTTAGTTATTGAAATGTATTTTATGCACTTTCGATAAATAATGAGTTATATACTTAAAATTTGGAATTTTCATATTCTTTTATTTTATTGCTTATTTTCTTAAATTCGAATTTACGAGATCACTTTTACTAATATTTCTAATTTTATTTGATAATTTAGGCTTGATCGGATCCTTTAACCAATTGTTCTAAATTCTACGAGTCAAACTTTGGGCAGCTGATTGTGGGTCCTACAATAGGGTATGCCATAGCTAGGTCAGAGGCAAACCTAGGCCCCTAAGGGACCACCTGTCCTAGATCAAACCTAGACTTAGTAGAACCAGGGGTAGGACTAGGCTTGTCTTAATTAGGGCATGTTGTTCCTAAACCAGGGCTAGGGTCAGGACACCATGACTACTACACAGGTGTCGAATGCTATGAATGTTGTTATTAGAGTAATGGTGTAGCAACAATAGCAGATTTAGAGGGATATGTAGGAGATCCAAGCTAATGTTGAGTTGTGAAGACAAGAGAGACAGGCTATAGTAGAAGGTAACGATAGGAGGTAGCCTAAAGGAAATGCCTTTGATTGATTTGTTAAGTTGGCAAAGGACTTTTGCTTGATAGGAATTAACTCCTCAGACTAGTTACATGTAGCTGAGCTAGAGGATTGAAAGGATTTGCACGGAGAATACTAGCTTAAAACTGCATTTAAGGCGAGGATTCTTATCTTAACTTCCAACTTTCACATTTCTATCGACTAAAATGTCAAGCTCTGGTAAGGACTGACACAATTCCCAATATTCCGAGTAGAAGTGCTGACCTGCCAAGTAACCTCCCTATCCATTATCGAGCCTTGACTTGAGCCAGATTAGGTTTGTTCTGACTGATGACTCTTTCTTATGACTTCATCCAAATTGTACTATATTAAAGCTGAGCCTCCTCGAGGTGCACTTTAGCAAGACCAGTTGCATTCTAGATTGTCGATTACCATGTGACACATGTCTCCTAGCACAACATTCTAGGAGGATTCCTTACTTTTTTTTATAGGATATTTTTTGTCATTTTTACCCTTTTTAGTATGTTTCATGTATTCTATTTGTAATTTATCTTTTTTTCTTTTCCATGTATGTCTTATAACCTTGGTAAGGCTAGTATGTAAACCCCATTTACTTGTATGCAGACAACACATTATTGCATTATTGATTATTACGAGTTTTCTTTCTTGAGGAACCTTAATGTTCTTATTTATTTGTTAATTCTTATCTATTTCTTTTAGTAAGTAGTAGTAGTAGCGAGTGACCCCATAGTTTGGACTGGTGAGTTATATTCGGTGAATTATAAGCTAAGTAGGATCGATTGATGTGTTATATCTGATTGATAGCTGCTCGAATTTGCTAATCTCTTTTTGTTTTCTTTCATTCCCTTTTGTTGTGGTGCATCTCTGTATGTATGACTTTAGAGATGCATCTGCTTCATTAGTATCAAAGTATGGTTTTGAGAGAGAGTGTGTGAAGTTATAGTAAAGTTTTGTTTGTGGTTGCTGTTAGTGGCTACTATGTTCCTTTCATAGCTGCTTCAGTGTGTTCAAGTGAAGTAAGTTTTGAAGTTGTGACTGAAGTGGAGGTTCATGGATTAGTAAGTGTAATTTCTGTTGCTACTTTATTATACTCTATTTTTCACTGTGAAAATATAGCAAGTTCGTTTCTATTGTATGTAAACTTTAAAGCCAAGCCAAGTAACCATAGGTTTGAGCTTAAAACCCAAGGTTTAGGGCGATCGGCTAAAGGATCCGATCAAACCCAAAATATAAACTATTTAACAAAATACCAGTAAAAATGACCATGTAAACTTAAATTTAAGAAAATGAGTAGTAAAATAGGAGACTATAAAATTTTCAAATTTTAAGCATAATGACTGCTAATTACCGAAAAGGCAAAAAGTATAATATAATAACTAATAAATTAGTAGAGATAGATTATATGTATACTAAAAATTTTAGAATGACCAAAATAATATTTAGGAATGTTCACGTGTACCCTACATGTATTTACGTGTAGATAAAAATACGCGTAATTGCTAAAATAGGCCGAAAACTAAGTAAATAATTAAAGAAAAATACAAAATAATTATAAAAAAATCAGAAGAAGATAACTGCAACAAGATCAGGTCGTGTACTGAAAAGAAAAAAATTAACCAATAAGAATTTGACAAACAAAAAGCCTAAAATTAAGGAAATTGGGCAAAATCCCATCAAATTAATGCACATTAATTACTATATTTGTCTATAAATAAGGAAAAAATTCTCAGAAGACATTTGGACAGTTTGTGATATGAGAAAAATCGAAACACAAGAAAAATCGAGAGAAATTCCAGAAAATAAAAAAAAAAAAGAAAACTGTGCAGATTAGCAAGGTGAACTAAAACCACCACCCACCACCACCTGGGACCGAACCACCACCACCACCCTACACTAGGACCAGCGTCTGGACCGGCCGACAACCTTGGACCGGGTTTGGACGGCCAGAAAGTTTTGAACCGGTTAGTCATTTATTCACCCCGATTTTTGTATAATTTTGTAAAATTAGTTATTTTGCCTAGAAAATTATGAAACTTGTTATTCTGAGGTTTTATTGTATGTAGATTTAGGGAAAAATATTGATTTATTTTAATTATGTCTGGAAATATAGGGTTCTTAACAAATTGTTCAAAACCGAGCATGATTAAACCGGAAATTAAATAGGCTTAGGGATGTAGTTTGGGGCTCAAAATTTTTCTGTAGGAATCTCATATGATGTAGAACAGTGCTATGAAGCCATTTTTTTAAAATTAATTTTCGAAAATTTTAAGTTAATTTTTAGCCCTAAAATGATGGTAAAATTGGGTGATTTAGGATTAATTAGGTGATTAGGATGTTAATTACTGATTTGGATCTTGATTAGATGATTAAGGAAGTTAATCTCTGCAGTGGAACCCTAATCCTAGCTTTTAGGTATTAAGTATGATTAATTAGGGAAATTAGGTAAAGAATATAAGAAATTAGGAATATGTGAAAATGTAAATTAATAAATCTAAAAAAATAAAGCTATTTAGTTAATATTATAATTGAAAACAAAAAAATAATAAATCTGAAATAATATTTAATTTTAAGTAAATATCTCAAAATGTAAAATTTTTACACATCGGGAATAAATCCGATACCTCAATTAGGGTTAGCGTGTACCGAATAGTTAGAATACCAAAATTACGACCCAATAGGATATTTGAATACCCGAGCATAAGGTGATTAATGTCACATTGGGATTCGAGCCTAATTACGATTTAGGAATTAAAACTAGAATCTAGTTTAGGAGTCGAACCCCGAAATAGAATACAATGAATTATTAATACGTTGTAGGTATACATGAGGAAAATGAGTTACATTATAAATTAGAATAAGAATCCATAAAAATAAGTACTAAAAGGACCTTTTTGTATTATAGGACACCCAGAAACAAATCAGCTCGCAATTTGAGGATCGAGCGATCGAGCAAATTCAGGTAAGTTGGGTTATTGCTTATTGTAATAGAGTACTAGTTTTGTAGTGCTCGGAGACTTAGGCTTGTATATGCTTGTGATTGTAAGTAGTTTGCGCATGTGTTTGATGTATCTGAATTCGTGCTGGAATTTGTGCTGTGAATGATTTTGTGACTGATTTAATTGGTATGAACTTGTTTGAAAACCTTAACCGGAATTTAATCTTAGTCGACCGTAATAACCGAAAACGTCATGCATTGCAACCCGTTAGGGGATCATAGGACTCTCCAACCAAATACCGACCCCTTCGAAAGGGATAGCGCAGGATTGCAAAATGGTCCCTTTTTCATCCTCAGTCGAATTAAGTGACAGGAGAGGAGGTCGCGGCGGGGGTGAAGTCAATGGTTCGAAGGTAGTCGCGGGAGGAGTGATGTCTCCATTGCACAAGCCTGGGTTTGGTTGTGAGCTGCTGCATAACATGGAACTCCTCAACCCGGATCGGAGCGGGTGAAATTTCTCTGATTTCACAACGGACCGGACTACGTTGTGCGATGACACTTGATTGTTGCATTGCATGAAAATAATTGTTTGATAACCCTGTTTGTGCTTGTATGCATTCATGAGTCTCCAATTCAACTTACTGAGCTGTAGTTGCTCATACCCTTATAGATCCTTTTGCAGGTTCTGATTTGTAGTCTCTTCAAGTACTATGCCGCCCTACAATTATCCAGAGGTTAGTCTTTTTGAAGCTAGGGGTGTGAGGATCAAGTTATTTAGCATAATGTGTAACTAGACTGACCTTGTAGTTAAAGGTTGAAGACTGTTAGTTATTTTGTAAATTAGTAGACTGTGGTGATTTTGTAAATCTTCCTGGGAAGCTCTGTGGACTTATTTATATAATTATCTATGTTTAGTAGTAATTTGAGATAATTATCATATTTGTAGTATAATTATTAATCGAACTGTTTACTTCAAAGCCAGTGGTCGTCGACGCCTTGTGTAGATTATCTCTATGGTAGGAACTGTGAGGCCAGTTTCTATCATAGAATGGTTTACACGGCGGGACTGTTGCGACTTCGCGACTTTAGGGCGTAACATTATACTCGAGTGAGTGTTAGGTATTGAAGTTGTTAGATGTGTTAGTAGGGTTCTAGGTATTAAGTAGACGTATTTGTCGTATATTGTGTTGACTACTTATTGGAGAAGTATTACACTATGTCGGATTCAAGTGTTTAAGGTGTTATTGGAGACTTGAGTAGTGGTGCTCATGTTGGCCGTAGTCAGAATGATAGTAATGCTCCTAGGTCAATCGATGAGAAGCTTGATAAACTCACCAATCTTGTTGAGAGTCTAGTTACTGCGATGTAAGCTAATAGGCAGCAACCATAACGTGTACCTCATCATAACCTACCTAAGAATGTTCTTAAGAGATGATATGGCCAAGGTGGCCAAGCTAAATGCCTAATTTAACCCCATCGAGCTGGAGGAGTTGTAGATTGATTTGGTAGGTGAGGGTTGGAGTTGGAAGAGATTGAGGAGGATATTGAAGATGTGGATTTAGGGGATGAGGGAGAGTAAGAAGAAGACATTGAATATTACTAAGCACGAGAGTGAGGGTGAATATTTAGAGTGGGAAGAGAAAGTTGATAAAGTATTTCATTGTTATGGATATACAGATATAGTTAAGGTTCGACTTGCTGCACTTAAATTTTCCAGATATGCTACCATATGGTAGAAGAATTTGAATGTGACAAGGGAGAGGGATGGAAGACAAGGTGTACGAACTTAGGAAGAGATGAAGAGATCGTTGAGGAGAAGATTCATACCTGAGACTTACTTGCTAGATACATTTACAAAGTTATAGGAACTTCATTAAGGAAGCCAATTTATCAATAACTATGTGAGAGAATTTCAGATGTTAATGATTTGAGTAGACATGGATAAAAGCAGAGGAGAAATGCTCTTTGTAGACTAGTGCTAAGTTTTTCTCAACCTCTCGCTTTACATCGACTTGTTCATGCTGAGCCGAGGAGGCCCTCCCAAGCTAAGGAAAAACATGATCGACCTGATGATAGCCAAGCAGGCCAAAAGAGCTGAGTTGATGATAGGCTGACCCCGATGATATATGAGAAAGGATAAACCTCTAAATGGAAGACAAGCGGAGTGAAATGCTTCAAATGCTTAGGTTTTGGATATATAGTTGCTATGTGTTCAAACTAATGTGCCATGGGGCTTTGAGGAGATGTAGTAGATAGTACTGATGAGAGCAAGCTAGAGGAAGAGAAGAATACTAGACGAGTTGAAGCTAAGGAGGAAGAGGAAACTTGTGTCTACATTGACCATGGAGAAGTGATGACATTGGTATTGAGATGAGTGTTGTGCTCCATGCAAAGCTTAGAGGAAGACCAAAGGGAAAATTTGTTTCACACAAAGTATACCATTATAGGATAGTTGTGAACCATCATTGTGAATGGAGAGAGCTATACCAACGTTGTTGCATAGTCCTTTGTGCAAAGATTAGGACTGTTGACCTCTAAGGACCCCCGACCTTACAAGCTACACAAGTTTCATGATAAGGGTGCTTTGCACATCATTGAACAAGTAACTGCGCTTATTAGTGTTGGAAATACGTATAGGGATAAAGTGGTATGTGATATTATTGGGATCTTCACATTTGTTACTTGGAAAACCTTGGTTGTTCGACTGATGCGTTATTTACGATAAATATAAGAACACCTATGCCTTTGTCAAGAATGGAAAGAAAATCGCATTGTAACCCATGACACCTCCCTATGCTAACAAGACGCATAACTAGCTCACTCGAGTTAGCAAAAAGAAAGCTTTAGTAATGAGTCGAAGAAAGCTCCGAGCTGTTGAGAATGCTGATGAGCCTATGTTTTTATTGATTAGAAGATTGTTAGAGATGAGAAATCTAGAAGATGTCCTTAATGAGATCCATAGATTAATTGATGAATTTTCTAACCTGTTCTTCGAAGAGTTGCCTAAGAGACTACCTCCAGTTCGAAGCATAGAACATTATATTGATTTACAGCTAGGCGTAACCCTACCAAACCTACTTGCTTACAGAATGAATCTTGAGCAGGTTGTTAAGCTAAAAAGGCAAGTGGATGAGTTGATAGAATAAGGGTATGTAAGGGAGAGCATGAGTCCTTGTACTATACTAGATCTTCTTATCCCAAAGAAGGATGGTTCATGGCACATGTATATCGATAGTCGAGCTATCAACTGAATTACTATCAAGTATACATACCTAATATCGAGGCTCGGTGACATATTGGATGAGTTTCATGACACTAAGATATTTTCGAAGATTGATTTGTAAATGGCTACCACCGAATTCGAATTAGACCTAGTGATGAATGGAAGACTGCTTTCAAGATGAGGTATGGTTTCTAGGAGTGGTTAGTTATGCCATTTGGACTAACAAATCCATTAAGCACATTTATGCGGTTTATGAACCATGTGATAAATCCTTTGATTGGAAGATGTGTAGTTGTGTACTTTGACAACATATTAGAATACATTATCGACCTGAACAACCATGTTTAATATCTCCAAGCTGTTTTTGACATTTTTTTAGTCGAGAAATTACATGGGGTGTCCAAGTGAGGTTGTCTTTCTTGAGTATGTAGTATCTAGAGAAGGAATCCAAGTAGATAAGGAAAAGGTTTGAGCTATCTTAGAATGGTTGACGTT
The DNA here is from genome assembly GCA_024138015.1 of Lumnitzera littorea. Classification (NCBI taxonomy): domain Eukaryota; kingdom Viridiplantae; phylum Streptophyta; class Magnoliopsida; order Myrtales; family Combretaceae; genus Lumnitzera; species Lumnitzera littorea. The sequence goes on along the minus strand of JAMXBB010000001.1, from coordinate 137,733,544 downwards.
GAATAATTGCACCGAAGTATGAAGTTTTCATGGCCTTGCTTCTTTCTACAAAAGATTCATTAAAAACTTCAGTATAATTGCAGCCTTCTTGACCGAGTTGACCAAGAAGAATGATAGATTCTGATGGAATGACTAAGCTGAATGGAGTTTTAAGGAAATCAAGGAGAAGCTCACTATTACCCCTATCTTAGCTCTCCTAGAATTTGATAAGTCATTTGAATTAGAATGTGATGCATCAAACATTAACATTGGTGTAGTCTTGATGCAATAACGTCGACTAGTTGCATACCATAGTGAGAAGTTTAGTAGTGTTGTACTGAACTATTTTGTATATGAGAAAGAGTTCTACTCTCTTTTCCGAGCTCTTACTATTTGGCAATACTATTTGTTTCCACGAGAATTTGTGATTTATATGTACCTTGAGTCCTTGAAGCATCTTGGAAGTCAGAACAAACTTTTGAAAATACAAGAAAAGTTGCTATGATTTATGGAAAGTTTTTCCTATGTGATCCGATACAAGAAGGGTAGTACCAACGTGGTAGTAGATGCCTTATCATGTTGGTAAAACTTACTGACCACCTTACAAACTAAATTACTAGGATTTCCCCTTATCAATGAGTAGCATGCTCATGACACACATTTTTGTCCTATTCTTAAGCAGTGTAAAGAAGGAGTTTTTGTTGGAGGATATTACCTCGAGGATGGCTATCTGTTCAAGGAAAGAAGGTTGTGCATACAGAGCTATTCTACATGCAAGTTGTTGGTGAGAGAAGCTATTATCTAGCCATATTTGGATAGACTAAAATAACCAATCTATTGAAAGAAAACTTTTACTGGTCTGGTTTGGCCAAAGATGTTCATAAGGTAGTCGGTAGTTATGAAGTATGTAAGAGGGCCAAGGGAAAGAAAGAGCCACATGGAGTGTACATTCCCTTACCTACAACAACTTTACCTTAGGTTGACCTCAGTGTAGACTTTGTCTTAGAGTTGCCTCGAACATCCCGAGGAAAAGATTCAATCCTTTTTGTAGTGGACTGCTTCAGTAAGATAGTACACTTTGTCTTATGCCATCGAACTAACGATGCTTTATATATTGTTGATTTATTTTTGTAGGAAGTTGTTCGACTGCATGGAGTGTCGAGGACCATTGTCTCAAATTAGGACACAAAATTCTTAAATTATTTTTGGAAGACACTTTGGAGAAAACTTAAAACTAAACTTATGTTCAACTCTAGTAGCCATCCTCAAATTGATGGCCAGACTTAAGTGGTGAATAGGACACTAAGCAACTTACTCCGAGCTATTGTAGGGAAGAATTTAAAAGATTGGGACTTATGCCTACTGGTTATGGAGTTCACATACAATTAAGTCCATAGTACTATTGGAAAGACTCCTTTCGATGTTGTCTATAGCCTCAATCCCACTATTCCCCTAGACCTTACCGATACCCCTGCAGTTGTTGATAAGAGTTAATCTGGAGTTGCCTAAGCCCAAGAATTACAAGAACTGCATCAGTCCGTGGTAAGGAAGATTGCCAATTTCAATTAAAGACAACAAGAGATCGGTAGTTGTGGCCATTAAACTATTTCTTTCAAACTAAGTGACTTAGTATAGATTCACCTCAACCAAAAAAGATTTTTGCACCTGAAACAAAGTAACTTATCTCTATGAGTTAATGGTCCATTTAAAGTCCTGAAGAAAATCAATCACAATGCTTACCAAATTGAATTACATGAGAACTATAGTGTTTCCTCAACCTTTAATGTGTTTGAGTTGATTCCCCAATGACCAGAAGAAGACCCAGCAAATATTAGGACAGAGCGAGAGCCAAAAACCTCTATAGATTTGAGGACGAATCCTTCTAACCCCTAGGAAGATGATAAGAATCAACTCTTTGGACTAGTCATATATAGTTAAGCTAGAGGACTGCAAGGACACTTCCTATTCAAGGCAAGAATTCTTATCTTGACTTCCAGCTTTCACATTTCTACCAACTAGAATATTGAGTTTTAGTAAGGACTGGTACGATTCCTAAGCTTCAGAGCAAAAGTGCTGACTTGCCAAGCAACCTCCCCATCCATTACCGAGCTCTAACTTAAACCAGATCAGGTTTGCTTTGATTGATGTCTCTTTCTTTTGACTTCATTTGAATTGTATTATATTAAAGTAAAGCCTCCTCGAGGTATACTTCAACAAGACTAGTTGCATTCCAGTCCGCCATCCACCCTATGACACGTATCTTCTGGCAAAACACTCTAAGAGGATTCCTTACTTTTTTTTTGTACAAGATATTCTTTGTTCTTTTTTACCCTTTTTAGTACGTTTCATGTATTCCATTTGTAAATTACCCTTTTATGTTTTCCATATATGCCTTATAACCTTACTGAAGCTAGTATATAAACCCTATTTTCTTGTACGCAAACAATACATTATTGCATTATTGATTATTATAAGTTTCCTTTTCTCAGCAACCTTAGACTTCTTGTTTATCTCTTAAGTCTTATCTAGTTTCTTTAGCAAAGAGCAGTGGCGAGTGGCCTTATAGTTCGGACCGGTGAGTCATAACTAGTGAATTGTAAGCTGAGCAGGATCGATTGGTGTATCGTATCTAATTGGCAGCTGCTTGGATTTGCTAATCACCCTTTTGTTTTCTTTCGTTCCCTTTTGTTGTGGTACTTCTCCATATGTACGACCTCGCAGATACTTTAGTGTTGAAGCATGGATTACTAATATTGAAACTATAGTTAAGGTATCGTACGAGATGAAGGTAACTTATGCCACCTTTTTCCTTAAGGAGGAGGCAGTACAGCGGTGGGAGAGTACTCTTCAGACCAATAAAGAGGTAGCTGGTGCTATCACTTTAGATAGATTTGTAGTGGTTTTTATTGAGGAAATTCTCATCTATTCAAGAAGCAAAGAAGAGCATAAGCAACATTTGAGAATTGTCCCGAGTAAGCTAAGGGGGGAAGGTTTATATGCGAAGTTTAGCAAGTACGAATTTTAGTTAGAATAGGTACCTTTTTGGGCCATTTTGTAAACAAAGATGGAATTACAGTGGATTCAAAGAAAATTAAAGCGGTAGTGGAGTGGTGACCTCGACTTAAGATTGCATCAGAGATCAAAAGCTTCTTGGGCTGGTAGGCTATCATAGAAAATTTGTGGAAGGATTCTAATGGATAGCAACTCAATTAACTCAGAAGGGAGTCAAATTTGTTTGGGATGACAGGTATGAAAGTAGTTTCTAGCAATTGAAGGAAAGGTTAGCAATTGTTCCTATTTTGGCTTGCAGTGGGGAAGAATTTGTAATATATACTGATGCTTTCATTTAACGGTTGGGAGGAGTTTTAATGTAGGATAATAAAGTGATAGCCTACACTTCTCATCAACTTTAACCCTACAAAAAGGATTACCACGTGCATGAACTTGAACTAGCAGTTGTGATTCATGTACTAAAACCATGGAGGCATTACCTAATAGGTGAGGAATGCAAAGTATATACAAATCATAAGAGCCTTAAACATTTCTTTATTGAGAGGGATCTGAACATGAGGCAAAGGAGGTGGTTAGTGTTGATTAAAGATTATGACATAGACATTTAATATCACCCCAGTAAGGCAAATATAGTAGCTGACGCACTAAGTAGGAAGCGTCAGGGGAATATAGCCACCTTATTGACACACCAGTGGCCCCTATTAGAAGAGACGTGCAGACTTAATCTTGAGGTTCTAATAGCAAAGGTGAGTGCTAAATTAGCTAGTTTAAGGATCCAACTTACTTAGATAAATAGAATCAAGGTAGCTTAATTAGAAGATGAAGAGATCTAAGATATAAAGCGAAAATGGGAGATTAGGAAGGTAGTTGAATTTATTGTGGACTCCGAAGGGATTCTAATATATAAGAATTGGCTGCATGTTCTAACCAAGATCAAATTGAAAAATGAGTTATTAAGAGAAGCACATTACTTAGGGTACACTTTACATCCTGGAAGTATAAAGATGTACTAAGATTTGAAAGCTTACTATTGGTGAAACAAAATGAAAAAGGAAATTGTCGAGTATGTGTCAAGGTGTTAGACATGTCAACATTGATGCGTCTCCTAGGTTGTACATACGAAGGCCGCACCATAATGGACAAGAACAAAAAGAAAATAAAAGGGATTAGCAAATTTGGGCAGCTATCTAATTGGATATGACACACCAACTAGATTCTACGTAGCTTACAATTCGCTGGATGTGACTTATTGGTCCAAACTATAAGATTACTCATAGAAGACATGGCTAGGCGCTCTCAAAAGAGTAATAGCTGTATTTAATAATGATGAGGTTGTTGTCTGTGTACAAGGAAAGGAGGTATTTATATGACCTTAACTAAGGTTACACTAAATGAGAAAAAGACAAAAATGAATAATGTACAAAAGATTTCTAAAACATTCTTAAAAGGGTAAAAATGGAAAATAATATACTGTATTGAAAAGTAAGGAATCATTTGGAACATTGTGCCAGAAGACAAGTGTCATCAGGTGATGGGTGATTTGTATTTGAACATAGCAACATACACAGCCAGTGACCAAACTAATAGTAGCCTCATCTTCTTTCAAACACAATTGCACCAACCCCTAATGCCTTAAACCCATCGACAATCAACAATGTGGCAGACCCCATCCTCATTCGACCATCGTCCATGAGTACCCTTAACCTTTGTTACAACCAATAGAATCGCTGACCAACCTTCATCTTTTAACATACGCTCACACAAATGTTGTACTCCATTGTCATAGCACATGTATGCCTAACTCACTCCACTACAGTTTACACTTACTGTACAATCCACTCTCTCTCTCGCAAACACCCCATCCTCATAACCATGCTGTATGAATGGTGATGCTCTACTCGTAACAGACCCAAAGCCAACACTGCACACGACCTACTCCTTGATCCATTTGCAAGTACTACTTAATTTTTTTTTATATATTATTATTTTATTTTATTAATTATTTATTTTTTGTTCAATAGTTGTGCTAAAATCTATAAAAGGAATATATATATATTAGCTTAGGAAATTTTTTAAAAACATTAGGTTTTTTAGATTTTCTCATTTAGAAAAATTATTTTTTAGAAATAAAAATTAATAATAATTTTTTAAAAAATAACTAGGACATTTTAGATAATTTTTATAAATAAGAAAACTCAAGAATTTGGGCCCTTTTAGAATTTTCTTTAAGTAAACTAAATTGATAAGTATATAAACTCGATCAGTTTTAAAAAATTAAAGTAAATTAACACATTATAGTTTTTGAATGAACTACGAACATTTAATCTTAGCTAACGAGTATGTAAGTATTTATGGGACAATGTTAAAATCTGTAAAAACTTAAGCTTTTTTTATTTTATTTTATTTTTCTTAAAAATGTTTTTAAAAAAGATAATTTTGAAAGAATAAAGCCTAATTTCGAAAAATCTATAGTAGTACGTATTAAGGTTTAATAGGTAGCCCTCACATTTGGAATCCTCTAGTTTTTATTAAATTAAAATCAAAGACAGATGGCTAAACTGTAGTTAATCTACTCAATTGATTACAATTTCTCTTTTTCGTAACTTTGGATAAGTGGCAACTCTAAATTTTTTTTTTCTTTAAACCAAAATTTCTTAATTGCTCTAGTTAAGGATTAGTATTAAATGGGTCAGGATTTAGTATTAATCGGAAAATGGGAAATGAAATTTGAAATAAAAAACCAAAAAATCTAGCTTGATATTTTGGTGACTTTACTAGGAATGTCAAGAAAGTTAGCCACTAAAATTTACTGAAATTAGGATTATTTAAAAAAAAAAATATTGAGTCAATTATTTTTTATTTATTTTTATACTAACATGTTTGTTGTAGCTCATTTAAGGTGGTCGTTTGGGGTTTTTTATTTTCACTTTATTTTTTTTTTCGTATCATATATGTATGTTAGATACAGTTAGAACCAAGCCATCTTAGGACCTTAAGAGGGGGACTATTGTGTAAGCTTCAAATGTTGTGGGGCAACCACCTTCCAGGGTCAATCAGGCTACCTTGCTCAAGTTTAGATGTGACCATAAAACCTTTACTTTGAAAAACGCAGTGGTCGCAGAACTTAAGAACTTTTAGAACCTACCATTTGTATACATGAAAACCTTTTTTAAAAAAATTTGTGAGAACCCATAGTATGAGAGACCTAGATAGATAAGGGCAGTTGTGAAGCTATATTTCCTCGCATTTTCTTGAATAGTCTCGTTGTAATATTTCCTTGTAATAATTCCATGTAAAGTTTATGATAGGTTATGATTGTAATTTTAATTTTTCTTTAGATAGGTATGGCTAGATTAAGTCAAGGGGCTTTTGAAGAAATTCATGTCCACCTATCTGATTGGATTAAAAAATTACTCCAAATGTAGTTCTAACTTTTTAACCCAGATAAGCGAGAATTTATTAAGAACAAGATTGGCCCCATCCTGTCCCTGCAAAAGATCCCTATAACCGTTACCTTAGTGCAGGCCTTTGTACATCTATGAGAGCTTGAATCTTTCACTTTTTGTTTGGGCTCACATTAGTTGAGCCCAACCTTCAAAGAGTACTCTCAATTGTTATGGGCCCTACTATTATAGATGATATTTACGTCCCAGACTTAGAAGCTGTCACACCAAAGATCTTTAGTAAATTGTTGGGTGTCAGAAAAGCAGAGATAAATTGGGTTTTAGTTTAAGGGAAGACCATTTGAATAGAGGACGTAATGGACTGGTTTTTTTATTGTATTGAAGCATAAAGATAAACATGACATTTTTGGTGCAAACCTAGAAGCCTGGCACCAGCACCGAGTCAATGCCTATGTCTTGGTGGTCTTCAACACCATCTTATTCCTTGATGATAGATGTTGGGTCCACTTCGGAGTTGCAAAAAATGTAGCTTAGTTTCTTGAAGGGAAGTCATATATCCCTAGCCTCTTAGTTGAACAAATCTAATCGATAAATCATCTAAAAAAAAAGAAACGTAGGGATCTGAAGGCTAATATGGTTCTACTTATGGTCTGGTTCGTTAGCTACATGAGAGGTTACTAACTCGATTTCAATTGGGTTGATTTTACACAATGATATGACCTCATCAAGTCTTTTGAAGAACGAATTGACCTACTTGAGGACATAGTTACTCATCACTAGGTCTAATGCTTTCAGGGTATGAAAGCCAAAGAATTATTTTAGATGCCTAGTTGGTTTGCAAACAAGAATTATTTTAGATGCCTAACCTCTGATTGGCTTCAACCTCTGGACCAAATACGTTCTAGCCAATGGACTCACTTAAGACATGATCCCTAGCCATCATTAGAAGCTGTCTCACTTGACTTTCATAACCCTAACATATTGGTGGTTGACAAAGTGGCTAAGCTTCTAAGCATCCAAGCTCTTTAGTTCACAAGGAAGGCCACCACTACCACTAAAGGGATACTAAGCAGAAGTCAAACAACCAAAGGACCTTTCTATTGCCAATTGAAGAAGCTAAAAGATATGGAAGAGGCGGAGGAGAAAGAAGAAGTCTGAGTTGAAGCTGAACTTGAGAAATCAAGAGAGCAGGAGTTGAAAACTTGCTGTAAGGAGTATCGTTAGAGGATAAAAATGCTAGAAGCACAGTTGAGAAAGATTAAGGACATGGAGGCGGAAACTCCCAAAATTCGAAAGAGGAAGAAAACTCAAGACAAGCATAATAGCTATAAAAAGAATAGGACATCATTTTTTAGCTTCCTTTAGGATTTCTTTCTCAAATGAAATAAGTGATATAAAGCTTTAAAATTGCAAAGATTAATAAAAATTAATTAGATTTTGCCACATTAAGGGTCTCTTGTCGATTTAAATTTCCTTGCATTTGTGTGTCTTCATTTTACTCTAAATATTCATGCTTAATAATTTCTAAAAGTTAGGTTTTGTTACTTTGTAAAATACCACACTTCTTTTCTTAAGTGATCAAAAGTGAAAAAAACAAAAAAAAAAAAAAAACAACACAACAAAAAGAATCAAACCTGTAAAATAATTTTAAGTAGTTACCATTTTGCCAAATATTTTACCTGCTAAGGATATTCATTCTTTCAGATAGATTAGCACTTCGCAAATAGCCTTTCTCATTTAGAATAAATAGGATTTAGAAATTTTCTCTGTTGTTTTTTTTTTTTGCCATGATCTTTTAGTTTTTTATTCTTCATTTTTTAGAATTCCTCTTTTGTAATAGACCTTCAGTGGTGTTGTTCTATATGTAAATAAATTCTATAGGCTTATATATAGAATCCTAAGAAAACAATCCTCCATTTATAATTTGATGACTCAATCTCTATAACATAAAACCCTTAACTTTTTCTCTCTCTGTCAAAAAAAAAAAAAAAAAAGAAGAAGAAGAAAGTTGCTAATGGTTACAAATCCTTATGGGACTTAAGATAAACACGAACCATATGGCTTGTTAAGGCAATTAACCTAAGTACCAACCACTTGGTTTGTTAATGTAGTCGACCTAAATCAAAATTCCTTATCCGTTGAGCCCAACCATAAACACGAAGCCGTCTTGAGTTTAACTTCCGATAAAAACAAAAAGGGCAATTTAAAAGACATTAAGGCTGGCCCATTGAACTCCAATGAACCAGGCTTGAAATCATACATAGGAGCTAAGAGGCATTAAGACCAATAAGTATGGGGCAATTTAAGCAAGAACATGAAGGTACGGGGTATTTGGTCATTGAAATTTCAATTTGTACTCAAATTGAATGAAATGTATCGTTTCACAATTAGGACATGTTTCGAGGAATTAGGGGCAAGGTTAATCTCTACCTTATGGCAAATCAATCTTTAAGTAGGGAATTGGTAACTCATTTTTAAAAGGTTTGGAATTAAAAGAGGCAAGCTATATCCTACACATTAATCTTTAAACACTTTGAGAGTTGAGTAACATAATGGTGAGGGATTTTTACACTCATTTCTTAAAGGAAGTCCATTTTGAATTTGATACGCAGACCGAAATGAAGTTAGGCATTCATTTTCAAATCCCAAATACAAATATCCTTTGTTAAGCCCTTTAAACCGATTTGGAGTCCTTTCAAGAGTAAGCCCTGTCAAGAACCGCCTCATAGAGGGTCAATTCGAAGGTTAGGGTCATTGATTGGGAAAAAAGGTTAAAAACTAGTTTGTACTTACCTTAGTAACAACAATTCAAGAATAACTTTTATTTTTGATAAATTGTTTCCTCTGAAGAAGAGCCAAACACCTTAAGACCGTACATATCATACCCAAGCCCATATACTCGAGACCCATGGATTCAGGGCCTTAAGTCATCTAAAGATAAAGATTCGATAAAAGAGATAATTACTTTTGGGGAGAGAAAAACAAGAAATAATGGGGCAAAGAAAAAAAAAAGAGGAAAAAAAAAACAAAAGAAAGAAAAAGGAAGAAAGGCCTAAACATTGGGCTCGAGAAAATGCCACAACTAAAGAAGGCCTAGAAGCCCAAGTTGCTTTGAAAACACAAGGTCTTTAATCATATTCCCAACCACTAACACAAAACCCCATATTCATTTCAGAATCATACTCCAAATCATAAACACAAAACCTTTCTATCCATCTTGAATCACACAAGACCTTCTCACCTTCAATACCTCCCTACCCAATAAAAGCTCTTATGATCTTAAAGAATAATTTATTTAAAATAAAAATTGTTTTTGAAACTGGGGTAAGCACCAATCTAGTTTTTTCCTAAGGGTTCTTGACTTGTACATCCAAGTTAGATGGAAGTATTTCTTTCAAAATAGGCCCTCTTATTAATCCCTTTTGAAACCATTTGACTAAAAGCCTGATTCACATTACTAAACCCAAAAAGACTCAATAAATTGATCAAAGTGTATCACTTGCAAACTGGATTATAATTTTTGGAATAGTAATCAGGAGCAAAATCTAGACTAAGAGTGCACAAGGAAGCCCTTTTCAGCTAGACTAATCGTGAGTTACTTTTTTCTTAGGAAATGAATGCTTAAAATTATAAGGCCTCATTAAGAAGTTCAGCATTAGGGTCAAAAACTAAGTAGGATATGAGATGCCCCACATGGTTACCAAGAAAGGGGATGGTTATAGCACTTACTTCTTATAGAATTTGTATTTATTAGCAAACTTTTAAAGAAAAAAAAAATAAGAAGAAAGAGAAAAGAGAGAGAAAGTAAAGGCTTATTACAAGTTTTTCTATTCATTTTCAAATCTATGTCGGCCTAAGTGACAAAATCTTCAGTTCATGTCATATACTTCTAAGTCACTCTCCCTAATGTAGATGTTTATTAATTCCTTTAAACCTTATCCTTGATGTCATTTTTTGTCATAAATGATTTTCTCCTATGTCCTCCTTTATAAATTTCTCAAGTCAAGAGCTTTTTCGAATTGGTTATGTCCCTTAGTTTTACTTTTCAACTACCATATAAGGTTTTAGCTAGCATGTAGGGTGGTTACCCTTTATCCATTCTCTTTAAGGTTCTAGCCATCTTTTAGAGCGTTGTACCCATTTAGGTTTTCATTTAGAGTCTTAGTTAGCTCAAGGAGCGCTTTGCCCATTCAACTAGATTAGTTAGCTTAGAGGAGTACGATAAGGTTTTTATTTAGCATTTTAGTTAGCTCAAAGAGCACTTTGCTTGTTCACATAGGATAGCTAGCTCAAAGGGCGCTACCATTCTTTTAGGGTTTCTGCTAGCCCACAAGGATGCTACTCTCACTACTGTTCTTTTCGAATTTTTTTGTCACCAAATCCCTAATGGACTAGTCCTAAGATAGCTAGCTAGTTATAGCACTTTTTAGGACAGAGTCATCCCTAAGGAAAAAATGGTGTATTTTTTGTCTTTATAGTAAAGTTTTACTCAAACTTTATCGCAAAGAGAGGTAGCTATAGACATCTTATTTTTACCCCCCTCATAATTCTAATTTTTTTAAGGGTCCTAATTCAAAAAAAAAAAATTATAAAGATTTTTTTTAGGAAAATAGATTTTTAGAAAATAAAATGTTTTAGCGTCAGTAGAATCGGTCTAACTTATTTTAAGTAACTTTATTTTAAAGGGTCACATAACTTAAATATGATTTAATTATACTAAATATTGAGAAAAACCAATAGCTTATTCGGTAAAGTACTCGGATGAACCTCATTAGGAACGCATGTGTCTTTTATTTTTTTTCTTTTATTGTGAAAATTGGTTGAGTGTATGGAATTCAAATCTAATTATAAATCTTATAAATTTTTTTAAATCTAATAGAATTATATTTAAATCATTATTAGAGATAGCACGAATCTAATACAATGATGTTAGATCTGATATGATAAAGATTTGTGTGATTTATATCTAATTTGGATCTTTATCAAATAATATTTGAGTCAATATAAAAGATTCAAATCTATTTTGGATCTTTATTAACTTAGAATTGATATGATCTAAAAGATTTGTTTTCGAGTTTTATAAATTGAGATCGTGCAGCACAAGATCGAGAGAAAAAATTACATGTCAACAAAAAAAAAATGAAGTCCTCTTTCTCTGTATGAACATCAGCAACAATGGAGCAACAACTTAGCTATACGATAACACAAAAGGACACATAATCTTGTCTACTATCTCATCAATGCCCAAAGCCCCCCTATACCGAAACAGCCCTTATTGCCTACACACTATCTACACACATTGGTTTGTACAGCACTGACATCACACCATCACTCGGACGACTAGTCCCCTATGCCCCTTATACATTGGCTACACTTCACAACACAATCAGCACGCACCAATCACTGCATCCCCTATCATAAGCATTAACATCACACACTATCCACATATGTCGTTTACCCTACATACCGACACACACCTATATGGCTGATTGCAACACAATTCTACTAACCAGCCACATCCATAACGCCTCACCAGTCACTATAGGTTGCATGTATGCCCAAGCATGCAAGTCCACACCTATGATCAAACATAGTTGCACACATGGCCGGTGACCAAACTAACAGCAGCCCCATCCTCTTTCAAACACAGTCGCACCAACCCCCAACGCCTCACTCCCATCAACAATTAACAACGTAGCATACCCCACTCTCATTTGACCATCGTCTACACGTACCCTCAACCTTCACCATAGCTAATAGAATCTCTAACCAACCTTTATCTTCGAACATATGCTCACACAAACGTTACGCTCCACTATCATACCATATGCACGCTTGACATGCTCTACTATAGTTTACGCTTACTGTACAGTTTACTCTCTCTCTCGCAAACACCCCATCCTCGTGGCCACGCTACACGAACAGCCACACTCTACTGACAACAAACCCAAAGCCAACATTGCACATGACCTACTCCTTCATCCATCTGTAGTTACGGCTTAATTTTTTTTATATATTATTTTATTTTATTTTAATTATTATTTATGATTTGTTTAATAGTTGTGCTAAAATCTGTAAAAGGAAAAAAAACACATATTAGCTTAGGAAATTTTTTAAAACATTAGGTTTTTTAGATTTTCTCACTTAGAAAAATTATTTTTTAGAAATAAAAATTAATAATAATTAAAAAGAAATTAGGAAGTTTTAAAGAGTTTTTATAAATAAGAATATTTGAGAATTAAGGTCCTTTTAGATTTTTCTTTGAATAAACTAAATTGATAAGTATGTGAACCTGGTCAATTTTCAAAAATTTTAAAAAAATCAACACATTAAATTTTTTGAATAAACTACGAACGTTTGATCCCGACTAGTAGATACGTAGGTACTTCCAGGGCGACGTTTAAATCTGTAAAAACTTAGGTTTTTTTTATTTTAGTTTTCTTAAAAATGTAAAAAAGAAGAAGACAATTTTGAAAAAATAAAGCCTAACTTTGGAAAATCTGTAATGACATCTGCTAGGGTTTAATAGGTAGTCCCTGAATTCAGAATCGTTTGGTTTTTATCAAATTGAAATCAAACAGTAGTCGTTAAATTGTAGTCAATCTACCCAATTGATTACAATTTCTCTTTTTCCTAACTTTGGTTAGGTGACGACTCCAAAAGTTTTTTAAAAAAAAAAAACGAAAATTTTTAATTTCTCTAATTGAGGATTAATATTAAATGGGTTAGAGTTTAATATTAATTAACAAATGGGAAATGAAATTTGAAATAAAAAACCGAAAAATCAAGCTCATATGGCACGGTACGACACAAAAAGTTACCTACAAGTTAGAAATTTCATAATGAGGCTTCCAAGTGATCAAGCAAAAATCTTGGCTTCATAAACTCAGTTTTTGGTGGCATATAGATTTTTATTGCCTAAACATCTTGACTATTTTAATAGTCTGAGTTGGTAAACTATAGTGTGCAGTATAATTTTGTAAAACAAAATTGGGGGTTCTACTCCTAGGCAGATTCTTGTTGCCTTTTTGATTCGGTAGACTATAGTGTGTAGTCTAATTTAGTTTAGGGTTCTACACCTAAGTAGCTCTTTGTTACCCCAGGTTCCTAGATGTTGTATCCAATTTCCTGACCATGTCGACTAATTGGATGACGATATTAGAAAAGTATAGGATATCGATACTGATGAATGCCACGTGCATGAGCTTAGTATACTGCATTACTAGTAATAAATGCCCAATTGGGCTAATGTATATGTGAAGCTAAACCTGTTGGTTATGATTGAAATGTTTTAGTTTTGATATTGCCTATATTGTATTGTTTTATCCTCGGGTTAACAACTTCAATAGTTGAGTGGATAAAATATTTTATCCTTAGGTTAACAATATTGTGAAGGGCGCAACACTTGGGGGGATGTATACCGAGAGCATGTGTTGGAGTCAGCGACTTTTGGATGGAACCTGTATTAAGTCGAGAATCCTACTATTTTGAAGATGACAAAAGAAAAGGACGGTTCATGTTTTGATGTAAATATTAGGCTGTACATATAAGTTGTAACAAAATGTCCAGTTGAACTTTGATGTAGTAACCCCATTATTATATAAATAAAGTTTTCTTTTGACCAATGAGTAGGTTAAGTTAAGTTTTTAATAGGTATTCTTGTGTGCTGGTGCATTCTGTGCTAAGTCGGGATGTGACACTTCAGGGACTAATGGTCCATTTAAATGACAAACTTTCGAGGTAACGGATAACGTTGCCATACCATTAGAGATTGAAAAAGAGAATATAATTCTTTCTTGTACACATAATAGTTTAGCTTAGCACCATTAAGTTTCTCACTATGATAGGTGATAAGTCAGCACTCTTGCATCAGTATAAGGCCAATACCAATGCTTAATACACCACATTCCAACTCAAATGGCTTTTCAAAATCAAGCAAACAGAGCTAATATAAGGGCTATGGTAAGTTTTTCCTTGATCTCCTTAAAACTCTTCTCAACTCGGTTAGTCCATAGGAACCCAACATTCTCCTTCATTAGCTTGGTTAAGGGGCTGTAATTGCGTTGAAGTTTTTAGTGAACCTTCTATAAAAGGAGGCAAGTCCATGGAAACTCCTAACTTCAGTAACAATTTTAGGCATAGGCTACTCTAGGATAACTCGAACTTTTTCGACATCTACTTGGATTCCTTCTCCAGTCATAACATAACTAAGGAAAACAAGTTTAGCTTGGCAAAATGTACGCTTCTTTGAATTTCCATACAATTTCTCAATATGTAGAATGTCAAAAATAGCTCGAAGGTACTCTACATGGTTGTTCAGGTTAGCATTATACACGAATATGTCATTAAAGTACATGACCACACATTTTCCAATTAGCAAGTGCATCACATAGTTCATGAGCCTCATAAATGTTCTTGGCATATTTGTGAGTCCGAATGACATAACCAATCATTTATAAAGACCATGTCTAGTCATGCAAATAGTTTTCCACTCATCACTAGGTCTCATGCGAATTTGATGGTAACCACTTCGCAAATCAATCTTCAAAAATATATTGGCACTATGAAGCTCCTCCAACATGTCATCGAACTTTGATATTGGATATCTATACTTGATAGTAATACGGTTGATAGCTTGGTTGTCCATGCACATATGCCATGAACTATCCTTCTTTGGAATGAGAAGAGTTGGCACAACACAAGGACTCATGCTCTCTCTCACATAACATTGTTTTATTAGCTCGTCTACTTGTCTCTTAAGCTCGACAACCTACTTAGGATTCATTCTGCAAGTAGGTAGGTTCAATGGGGCTATTCTTGGTTATAGATCAATGTAGTGCTTTATGCCTTGAGTCAGGAGTAATCCCTTAGGTAACTCTTCTAAGAACAGGTCAGAAAATTCATCAATCAACCTTTAGATCTCATGAGGCACATCTTCCGAATCTCTCAAGTCTAACAATCTCTTAATTAATAAAAACATAGGCTCATTGGCCTTCTCAGCAGCTCTAAGGTCTTGGTGACTCATTATCAAGGCCTTCTTCTTAGTAGCTCGAGTGAGTTGATTATGAGTCTCATTACCTAGTTTGATTTCATGGATTGCAACATAATTCTTTCCTTCCTTAAGAAAGGTATAGGTGTTTTCATATTTGTTGTGAGTAATACATCGGTCAAATAACCAAGGTCTTCCAAGTAACAAATGTGAAGCTCTCATAGAGACGATATCACATACAATTGTCTCTGTATACATTCCCAATACAGAACGATACAACTACTTGCTCTATAACGTGTAGAGCACCCTTGCTATGTAGCTAATGTAACTTATAAGGTCGGTGGTGCTTAGATTTAGGCAATTCTAACCTCTACATAAGGGATTGAGTAACAACATTAGTACAACTCTTTCCATCCACAATTATGGTGCACAGTTGTCCCTTCATAGTACACTTGCTATGAGAAAAATTTTCTCTTTTCTCTTCTTTAAAGCTCGTCAATGTGCTCAGTACTCACCTCAACAGTAAGGTCATTACTTTACCCTAGTTGGTATAGACACAAGTCTCCTGTTCTTCCTTAACTTCAAGTCCTCCATCATTCCTTCCATCCTCGAGTTCGTTCTCATTAGTGCTATCATTGCATCTCCTCAGAGCACCATGGCACATCAGTTAGGACACTCAGCAACCACATGTTTGTAACCCAAGCATTTGAAATACTTCACCTAGTTGGTCTTTTGTTTGAAGGTCTATCCTTTCTCATATGTCTTAGGGGTTGACCTATTTTTAGTTTGACTCTTCTGACCAACTTAGCTTTCATTAGGTTGGTCATATTTTTCCTTAGCTCGGAAGGGTCCCCTTGGCTTAGCATAGGTAGGTCAGCGTGGAGTAGGAGCTCGAGAAAAACTTAGCTTAGGTCTACTCAAGGCATTTCTCCTCTGCTTTTTGACCTTCTATGCTACCTTAACACCCTCTTCTAATGTATAGAACTTTGGTATTTTCACAATGTTGCGAATATCATATTTGAGTCTAGAAATGAGTCTTGATGCTATAAGAGGCTCAAGTTCATCCACATCAACTCGGATAATTAACATTTGGAATTCCTTAACATAATCATCAATGATCAACTTCCTTAGCGAAGCTCTTGCAACTTAGTAAATGTGTCTTATAAATACGTCTCAGGTATAAATCTTCCCCTCATCAACCTCTTCATCTCTTCCTAAGTCCTCATACCTTGCCTTCCATCTCTCACTCTAGCCTCATTTAAATTCTTCCACCACATAGTGGCATATTCAAAAATTTCAAGTGCAACAAGTTGAACCTTTACTACATTAGTACACCCATACAAATTGAATACCTTCTCAACCTTTTCTTCTTACTCTAGATTCTCATCCGCATCTCCACTTCCATTAAAGGTTGGGATTTAGACCTTGACATTATCAAGTCCTTAAAGAACTCGATGTCCTTGTTCTTATGCTTCATAATATTCCACTTTAGCTTCTTCCTCTCCATTGTCCCCTACATCTATCTCCTCAATTTCTTCCAAGTCTAACCTTCGTTTAGTAGCTCGGTCGGCCACTCTTCTAACTCGGTAGGGTTAAGTTGGGCGATATGCTTAGCTAACTTGACCATATTGTCTCTCAAGATCATTCTCAACTTAGCTATGGTGAGCTATGCCCTATAGCTGCTTCCTGTTGGCTTGCATTATAGTAAGCTGAGAGTTTGTCAAACTTTCAACAAGATTAGTGAGTTTGTCAAACTTATCATCTATTGACCTTAGGGTATTACTATCATTTAGGCTTGGCTATAATGAACACTACTACTTTAATCACTAATAACTCCTTAAATGCTCAAATCTAATACGGTTTAATGTTGTAATAGCTTAGACAACATGATACCCAATAAAGGCATTTCCATTTACTACACATAATCTCATTAACATGCTCTTACTACTCCAATACCCAATACAACTCAACACAATATCAAAATGAAACTTGCTCTGTTTTCTTAGTGAAAAATAGAGTAACAATAGGAACTACACTTACCACTCCACAAACCTCCACTACACAGCTTACAACGTCAAAACTTACTTCACTTGAACACACTGCAGTAGTTATGGAAGGAACACAACAGCTACTAACAGCAACACCAATAAAACTCTACTGCACTTCACATACTCTTTCTTGGAACTGTGTTCTAACACCAATGAAGTTGATGCGTCTCTAGGGTCGTAAACACAAAGGCTGCACCACAATGGACGAGAACAAAAAGAAAATAAATGAGGTTAGCAATTCCGAGTAGCTATTTAGTTGGGTATGATACACTAACTAGATCTTATATGGCCTACAATTCGCTAAATGTAACTCGTCGATTCGAACTATAAGGTCATTCGTCACGACTTCTTACCAAAGGGAATAGATAAAAGTTGAGGGCAAAATAGAAGACATAACTAGTTGCTCTCAAAAGAGTAATGTTTGTATTCAATAATGGTGAGGTTGTTGTCTGTGTACAAGGAAGTGAGGTATTTATATGACCTTAACTAAGGTTACATTAAATGAGGAAAAGACAAAAATGAATAACATACAAAAGATTCCTAAAACATTCTTAAAAGGGTAAAAATGGAAAATATTATATTGTCTGGAAAAGTAATGAATCATTCTGGAACATGATGCTAGAAGACACGTGTCATCAGGTGACGGGTGATTCGTATGGAGGTAGGTCTTGCTGGTGCAAAGTCTAAGGCAGTTTTGCAACCATAAGGATAAGCTTGAGGGACGTTGGGAGAAGGCCCGAGAATTAGGCAGATTTGGTCCTATTCAAGTTAGAGCTCAGACACTTAAGGATATTTAAATCCTCTCTAGGTCAGGTATCTCGATAGCTTAGCTCGAATAGATGCCTGAAGTTGGTTAGCTTGGATACTACTTGGATCATGGTAAGAGCTTGACAATAGGTATAGTTGATCAGCAGGGCGGCACATCTGCTTGGCAACTTGGCTGGCTCAACATGCTAGTCCTTTAGCCTTGTTTGGATGGGGAAGTGTAGTTATAGGGTAGCAATTGAATCTTCTCCTTTAGGTAATTCTCAAGCCAGGACACAACGAGTAAGTCTTAATAGTCCCCTAGCCTTTTGGTGATTGGTTCGGGGCATTGATTCCTATCAAACACATCAGGGTAAAACATCAAAGACAAGCTAGAGAATTACAACTATTACTGGTGTTAGAGTGGAAGTAGGAACATATGACCATGGATTTCATCATTGCCCTCCCAAAGATGATGGCCAAGTATAATGTAGTCTCGTTGATTATTGATAGATTGACCAAATCAAGTATCGGTTGGGAAAGCTTGCCTTATTGTACATTAAGGAAGTAGTAAAGTTACATAGCATGCCAGTTACAATTACATCAAATAGGGATACAAGGTTCCTTAGTAACTTTTGGAGAGGCCTACATAATGGTTTAGGCACCAAACTTTAGTTCAACACTGCTTTCTACTTATAGACTGACGGGCAAATCGAGAGGACAATACAAATTCTAAAGATCTATTGGGAGCATGTGCTTTGGATTACAAGGGCTAGTAGGATGAACACTTGCCATTAGTTGAATTCACTTACAACAATAGTTATAGGCAACCATTCAAATAGCTCCATATAAGCCCCTTTATGGTTGGAAGTGCGAATCTCCTATTCATCGAGATGAAGTAAGAGAGAGATAGATTTTGGGTCTAGATTTGGTGTAAGAAAAAATGGACAAGGTCAGAATAATTAGGCAAAGGATGCAAGATGCTCAAAGCTAACAAAAGAGCTATGCGCACAAGTGACGCAGACCTTAAAGTTCCAAGTGGGAGAAGAAGTCTTACTGAAGGTGTTCCTAGCTATAGGAGTGAAGAGATTTGGACTTAAGGGAAAATTGACTCCATGGTATGTTAGATCCTTCAAAATCATTGAGAAAATTAGAAGTGTGGCTTACAAACTAAAACTCCAATAGTAGAAGGAGTATATAATGTTTTCCACATGTTGATGCTAAGAAAGTATAAGAAGCCCAACCTGAGTTGAGAAGAAGAGTAGCATGTATAGATTATGGACTTAGAACCTTTGGATTTGCCACTAAACTTGTCTACAGTAGAGTAACTTATTAAGATAGTAAATACCAAAGTTCAAGAACTAAGAAGGAGGTGGATACCCAATAGTGGTCGAATCAGTCAGAAAGAGAAGCAACTTGGAAGTTAGAAGAAAAGAGTAGGAAAAAGTATTTAGAGCTTTTCTAAGATTTAAGTATGTAAAACTTTCAACTATAGAGGATGGAAGTTTTGTAAAGGGGAGATATTTAAAAGCAAGGAAATAAATAATAAAAAGAAGCATAAAAGAAAAGAAAAAATAAAAGAATAAAAGACTAAAAAGTCTTACAAACCCTAGCTTTATAAAAACAAAAGACTAAGTCAATCTATACTCTTTTCTCCTCCTCTCATGCGTGAGATTACCTTGGATAGATTTATTACACGTGTTTAACTAAGAAACGATAGCAAACCTGATGGAAATCGGGCTACCAAGCTATTGACCCATAACCAAGCCTGAGGACTAGAGGGACTAGCAAGATGAATCCTCTTGTACCAATTGACTCATACGGAGGCCGAATATCTCCTTGTCGACCTATTCTATTGCATTTCGTGACCAAGAATAAACAAGGCCGGTTACTAGATGGGTCTAAGTTTATAGAAAGCTCAAAAGAACTAATGGAAAAAAGTGCGAATGGAATGAATGGCGAATGAAAGATAAGCAAAACCTACGAATAACTCCAGAGGATATGATGCACCAATGGAACTTCCAAGGACTTACAACACAATTCAATATGACGCAAGAATCGGTCCACTGAGGTTACTCACTCCCTAGCCTTGCTCAAGGGTTAAGATAAGAGTGATGCCGAGAGTAAATAAACAGTGTTTACGCAAGGAAGAAAATACTCAAGTGTATTTAGAATAATATGCCTTACAGCTACAAGTATAAGGGTATTTATATCCATAAATTAGGACAACTTTCCTAAAAAGAAAAAGACAAAAAGGGCATTTTCTAAGGAAGTAATATACAAGATATAAAAGGGGTAAAAATGGATATACAAGAAAAACAATTATTAATACGACGGATTCTACACATTGCACTGTATACATGTCAATGCTACATTGGCGAGGTTATTAGAAGATGCGGACAAAAGTACAGATAGCTGGCTTGTCCAAGTAGGGATGGCTTGGTTAGTCTGGACTCTCTCTTTCTTAGCTTCTTCGTAAGGAAGATACTGAGTAATTAGTCAGCTTGGGTGCGAATGGGTAATCTTCAATTCAACGTACTACAGAAAGATGGGCAATCATACGGCTCGACATGAAGGATGACTCAACAAGGAAGTACTCGACCTTGGCAAGGGTCGACTGAAACAAAAGGATTCATCCTGCCGAGCCCTCTAGTCCTCGGGCTCGGTCGTGGGTCAGAGGTCTAGTTACCTGATTCCCATCATCCCCTTGGGTTGTTTTGGATTTGAGATCAAATCCAAATGATCTTTGCTCAGTTCTCCATTGGGGTGATACGGACTAAGGTTGATAATGTTGAAGGTGTCAAAAACCCCATAGCCTTCGGGCAATTCCAATCTATAGGAATTATCATTGATCTTTTGGAGGATTCTAAAAGGTTCTTCCGCTCTTGCAGATAATTTGTTCTTTCTCTTGTTCGGGAACCGTTCTTTGCTAAGGTGCAGCCACACTAAGTCTCCCGGCTGAAATTGTTTAATTGTCCTACCTTTGGTCCTTTCTTACATTCTTCTAGCCACTTGGTTGATGTACCAAGTGACCTTATCATATATGTACTGAAGGGATTGTGCTTTAGCCGAGGTGTTATGGTCCTTTTGCGTAGGTACTAGTATAGAGGTGTGGTCAAAGGGTAACTCAGGATTGAATCCATAGATAACCTCAAAAGGAGTCTGCTTAGTGGTGTCATGTATTGTTTGGTTGTAGGCGAACTCGACTACTAACAAGCAGATGTCCCAATTAGCTAAGTTCTTGCCCACTATAGTTCAGAGCAATGACCCCAAAGTACAATTAACCACCTTTGTTTGGCCATTAGTTTCGGGGTGACATGAGGTGCTGAAGAGTAATTTGGTCTCCAGCCAACGCCATAAGGTTCTCTACAAATGGCTCAAGAACATTGGGTCTTTGTCGGAGACTACACTTCTCGGTACAACGTATATCTACACAATCTCCTGTAAGAAGAGAGAAGCAATAGCCAAAGCGTCATTAGTTTTAGTATAAGGCACGAAGTATGCCATTTTATTGAACCTATCCACAACGACAATTATAGAATCTCTACCTCGGGCAGTTCGCAGCAATCCGAAAACAAAGTCCATGCTCAATTCAGTCCATGGCCTCGTTGGAACAGGTAGGGGCATTGCTCTCCTTTGCTCGGCTCGGCACTTGGCCTTCTTGCATACGGTATAGCTTTCGACAACTCGGTGCACATCCTTCCTCATTCTTGGCCAAAAGAATCGGCCATTTAACAATTTACAGGTCTTCCTTTCTCTAAAATGTTCTAAGTGTCCTCCATTGTGAGCTTCCTTGATTAATAACTCTATTAAGGAACAAGTCAGCACGCATAATTTTCTACCTAAGAACAAGTAGCCATCCTCTACATGATACTCATCCACTATCTTCCTATCGACGCATCATGAAATTATGGGTCCGAAGTGCAAATCCTCATAATATTGTTCTTTGATACTTACAAACCCAAACAGTCTAGTCTGCAGCTTTGATAAAAGCGCATATCTTCTCGAAAGAGTATCTGCAACTATATTACTCTTTCCCTGCTTGTACTTTATTACAGAATTGAATCCTTAAAGTAATTCAATCTATATTGCTTACTACTTCGATAACTTAGTTTGACTTCAGAGGTACCTTAGTGATTCTCGGTCAGTATATATGACAAACTCTCTCGATAGTAAATAGTGTTGCCATACTTGCAATGCTCGAATCAGTGCCAAAAGTTCTTTATCATATACGAAGCAATTCAACTGGGGTCCTCAGAGCTTCTCACTATGGAAGGCAAGTGGTCAGCCTTCTTACATTAAGACAGCGCCTATTTTAATGTTTGATGCGTCACATTTTAGCTAAAAAATTTTGTCGAAGTCAGGTAGTACTAACACTAGAGTGGAGGTCAATCTTTCTTTTACCTCGACAAAGCTCCTCTCCTCCCTTTCTCCTACTAAACTGAAAGTTGGTGTTTTTCTTCATTAGTTCAGTAAGTGGAGTAGCGAGGTTGCTGAAATTCCTAATGAATCTTTTGTAAAACAAAGCCAATCCATGGAAACTTCTTACGTTGGCACAAGTAGTAGGAGTCGAACACTCAACAATTGCTCGGATCTTCTCATCATCGACTTATAAACCTCCTCTATTGACTACATAGCCCAAGAATACCACTTCCTCCTAACAAAAGCAACACTTCTTTAGATTGTTGAATAGTCTCTCGGTATAAAGGATACCCAAGACTACTCTAAGATGTTCACAATGACTCGATATGTCGGCACTATAGACCAGGATGTCATTAAAGTACACTACGACATACTTTCCTATGAGATGTCTCAACACATGGTTCATTAGTCTCGTGAAAGTTCTTGGGGCATTCTACAAGACGAAGGGCATGACCATCCATTCGTTAAGTCCAGGTTGAGTCTTGAATGCAATCTTTCATTTGTCTCTTGGCCTCATGTGGATTTGACGGTAGCTAGATTTAAGATCAATCCTATTGAAAATCTTGGCTCCATTGAGTTCATCCAACATGTCTTCTAGCCTTGAGATTAGATACTTGTATTTGATCATGATCTTGTTCACAGCTCGGCTATCCACATACATTAGCTAGGTTTCATCCTTCTTCGACACTAGAAGTGTCGGCACAACACAAGAGCTAAGATTCTCTCTTACATAGCCTCTTTCCGGCAACTCATTAACTTGATGTTGGAGCTTAAAAGCCTACTCGGGATTCATTTGATAAGCTAGCTTATTCGATAATGCAACGTCGGGTACTAAGTCAATGTAGTGCTCTATACCTCAAGTTGGAGACAACCCCTTAAATAACTGTTCTGAGAACAGGTTAGCATATTCATCTAACAACTCCTTGATTTCTTGGGGTAGCTCACCTCGTACTTTCATTTCCAACAGTCACTTGACCAACAAGAAGGTCAGCTCATCAGCATCGATGGCCTTTCGAAGCTTGTCTCTACTCATCACTAGAGCCTTCATCGATTTGTGAGCAAGTTTTGTTTATAACTTATTAATTTCTCCCGACGGCATCGGAGTTAGTGTGATCTTCTAATCATCCTTCTCAAACATATACGTGTTCCTATAGCTGTCGTGTATAACTTTCCTATCAATCAACCACGACCTACCTAGCAACACATAGGAAGTGCATATAGGTAGTACGTCGTAGAGAATCTGGTTAGAGTAATTTCCTATAGTGATCAACAATAGTATTTGCAGAGTGACGTATAATGCTCCTTTTCTCACTCAACCAATGCAACTTATACGATCTTGGGTGTGCAATAATCAGCAACTTTAGTTTTGAAACAAGATTGGCTAATGCTACATTGGTGTAGCTTCCATTATCTACGATGAGGGCGTACACCTGATCGTACACCTTACAGGTGGTATGGATCAAATTCTCTCTCCGCTCCTCCTCTCGCGAGGGTTTAACGTTCATAGTACATTGGATAACCATGAGTAACTTGTCTAAGTCTTTAGCAAACACGTCATCCTCAATCAGCTCTTTTTCGGCATTTTCTTTCTTAGCAGGGACCTCCTCCTACTTGGGTTCTTCATCCGTACTGTCTACTTCTAGCTTTAGGATGTCTCCCTTGATGACCATTGTCCTACGGTTCAAGCACTAAGCAGCTACATGTCCGAACCCTTAAAACTTGAAGCACTTGATCTGGCTCATCTTCCGACCAAACCCTTGCCCTTTCTCATAAGTTCAGGTTGGCACTTCACTATCAGGTCGGCCTTTCTGCTTAGCTCAGACATCAATCTTTCTATTCGGCTCTTTACTTGATTGAGCTCGGTGACTTGCCTGTCTGGGTCGGCCAGTCAGCACCCTGGCCGTTGGTTGGTGCCTTCTTTGTCTTTCTACTTGCTGGGTAATCCTAACAGCTTCATCCATTGTGTCAAATTGTTGGAGCTCCACAACGTCTCGAATATCTCCTCTCAACTCAGTATTGAATCTTGAGACTGCTTGAGCTGATGGTTTCTCTACTTCACAACGTATCATGAGTATTTGAAATTCATGAACATACTTGTTAGCAGTTTGGCCTCCTTATCTTAGCTCCTGAAGCCAAGTGAAAGTATCTTAAAGATAAGTTTTTGGCACGAATCTGTTTTTGAGTATTCTCTTCATCTTCGGCCAAGTATTAATCTCTTGGTATCCCTCTCGTCTCCTTATGGCTTGAGAATTCTTCCACCACATGGTGGCATATTTGGAGAACTCAATTGCAACAGTTCTTACCTTCTCATAATCCTCATACTGATAGTACTCAAACACATGCTCCTCCTTCTCTTCCCATTCTAGATATTCATCAGCATTTCCAAATTCGTTGAAACTTAGAATCCGAAGCTTCACATGGTCAAATTCTCTGGGGACCCATACGCTCTCTTCTTCAAAATACTTTTCTTCTTCCTCGTCTCTTATGCTTGCCAAATCAATCCTTCTCCTCTCTTGTCCGCTTACTCCTCTACCTTAAACAGGTTGAGCTGGGTTTTGACCTTTAATAGGTTAAGCAACTTGTGGGGTGTTTTGTTCGGCCTTTGTAGGTCAACAAGACAATGCATGTACAGCTTGTATTAAATCCACCAAGAGATTAGTTACCTCATCAAGTCTCTCATCTGTGCTTCTAGGAGTTCCCTAGGACTGTTGTCCATGGTAGACAACTCCACTGTCATCACCAGTACCAACATTCATACTCGAGTCAGTCATTTTTCCTCACAGAATCAAAGATCAAACAAACACTTCAGGAAATTAATAGTTAACAACATAGCAATCAAATAAATACAGTAACTTACTATGTTCTACACACGTAAAATAGAGTATAATAGAACTTTAAAAACATATGTTAACTCGAACAAAACCTCCGCTCTGGTACCAAGATGTTGCGAATCATGACCAAGAACAGATAAGGTTGGTTACTGGATGAGTCCAAGCTTATAGAAAGCTCAAAAGAACTAATAGAAGAAAGTGCGAAAGGAATGAATGATGAACGAAAGTTAAGCAAAACCCACAAATAGCTTCAAAGGATATGACGTACTAATGGAATTTTTGAGGACTCACGGTACAATTCAATATGACGTATGAATAGGTCCAGTGAGGTTACTCACCACCTAGCCTTGCTCAAGGGTTTGGATAAGAGTGATACCGAGAGTAAACAAATACTGTTTACACAAGGAAGGAAATACTCAAGTGTATTTAAAATAATCTGCCTTACAGCTACAAGTACAAGGTATTTATACCCATACGTTAGGACAACTTACCTAAAAAGGAAAAGATAAAAAGGGCATTTCCTAAGAAAGTAATGTATAAGATACAAAAGGGGTAAAAATAGATGTACAAGAAAAACAATCATTGGTGCAACAGATTCTACACATGGTACCGTACATGTGGCAATGCTACATTAGCAAGGTTGTTAGATGATACGGAAAAAAAGTATGAATAGTTGGCTTGTCTAAGTAAGGATGGCTTGGTTAGTCCGGATTCTCTCTTTCTCGGCTTCTTTGCAAGGAATATGTTGAGTAATTAGTCGGCTCGGGCCCAAGTAGGTAATCTTCAATTCGGTGTACTACAGAAAGATGGGCAATCATATGGCTTGACATAAAGGGTGACTCGGTAAGGAAGTATTTGACCTTGGCAAGGGTTAGTTGGAACAGAATGATTCATCGTATCAGTCCCTCTAGTCCTCGGGCTCGGCCACGGGCCAGAGATCCAGTAGCTTGATTCTCATCAGTAGGCTTCCCTAATCAATAGTTCCTACAATGAACAGGTCGGTACGCATAATTTTCCACCTTGGAACAAGTAACGATTCTCTACATGATACTCATCCACTATCCTTCCATCAACACATCGCATAATTATGGGCCCAAAGTACGAATCCTCAAAATACTACTCTTTGATACTTGTAAACCTAAACAACTTGGTCTGCAATTCAATTAAAAGTACATGTCGCCTTAAAAGAGTATTTGCAACTACGTTGCTCTATCCCTGCTTGTATTTAATCACGAAATTAAATCCTTCAAGGAATTCAACTCATCTCGCCTGCTGCTTTGATAACTTCGTCTAATTTCAGAGGTACCTCAGCGATTCATGGTCAATATATGTGACAAATTCTCTAGGCAGTAAATAGTGCTACTACGCTTGCAGTGTTCGGATCAGTGCCAATAGCTCCTTGTCATATATGAAGTAATTTAATTGTGGCCCTCTAAGTTTTTTACCGTGGAAGGCAATTGGTCGGCCTTTTTGCATTAGGACAATGCTTATTCCAATGCATGATGCATCACATTCTAACTCAAATATTTTTTCAAAGTCAGGTAGAACTAGCATCGGGGTGAAGGTCAATCTTTCTTTTACCTCGGCAAAGCTTTACTTCTCCTTTCTCCCTATTGGAAGTCAGTGTTCTTCTTAAGCTTAGTAAGAGGCATAGTAAGGTTGTTGAAATTCTTGATGAATCGTCTATAGAATGAAGCCATTCCATGGAAACTTCTTACATCAACACAAGTAGTAGGAGTCAGCTACTCTACAATTGCTTGGTTCTTTTTGTCATCCACTCATAAGCCTCCTCCACTAATTATGTAGCCCAAGAATACGACTTCCTCCTAACAAGAGCAACATTTCTTGAGATTGTCGAATAGTCTCTCGGCACGGAGGATATCTAATACTTCTTAGAGATGCTTGCAGTGACTCGACATGTTGGCATTATAGATTAATATGTCATTAAAGTATACTACGACATACTTTCTAATCAGATGTCTTAATACGTAGTTCATTAATTGCACAAAATTACTCAGGGCATTCGATAGGCTGAATGGCATGACCATCCACTCATAAAGTCCATGCCGAGTTTTAAATACAGTCTTCCATCCGTTTCCCAGCCTCATGCATATTTGATGTTAGCCAGACTTCAGGTCAATTTTATCGAAGACTTTAGCTCCACTTAACTCATCCAACATGTCTTCTAATCTCGGGATCAGATACTTGTATTTGATCATAATCTTGTTCATGGCTTGACTGTCAACACATATTCGCCAGGTTCCATCCTTTATCAACACTACAAGCACTGGTACAGTATAAGGGCTGAAACTTTCTCGAACATATCCTCTCTCTAGCAACTCATTAACTTGACGTTGTAGCTTAGAAGCTTGTCCGGGATTTATCCGATAGGCTGGGTTATTTGATAGTGTGATGCTGGGTACTAAGTTAATGCAATACTCTATACCTCGAGTTAGGGGCAACCCCTTAGGTAACTATTCTAGGAATAGGTCAGTATACTCATCAAGCAAATCTTTGATTTCCTGGGGTCGTTTACCCCTCTCCTTCATTTCTAATAAGCGCCTGACCAACATGAGGGTCGGCTCGTCAGCATTAATGATCTCTTGGAGTTCAGCTTTACTCATCACCAGAACCTTCATCTATCTACAAGTAAGTTTTGTCTGCAATTTATTAACTTCTCTTAGTAGCATCGGGTTCAGTGTGATCTTCCGATCATCCTTCTCAAACATGTATGTGTTTTTGTAGCCATCATAGATAACTTTCCTATCAAACAACCATGGCCTACCTAGCAACACGTAGAAAGCACACAAAGGTAGTACGTCGTAGAAAATTTGGTCAGAGTAATTCCCTATAGTGATCGGCAGTAATATTTACCAAGTAACATGTAGTACTCCTTTCTTACTTAACTAATGCAATTTGTATGGCTTTGGATGTGCAGCAGTCTGCAACTTCAATTTTGAAATAAGATCTGCTAATGCTACATTAATGCAGCTTCTACTATCTACAATGAGGGCACACACCTAATCATTCACCTTACAAGTGGTATGAAATAAATTTTCTCTCTACTCCTCCTCTTATGAGGGTTCCATGTTTATAGTATGTCGGACAACCATGAGTAATTGGTCCAAGTCCTTAACAAACACATCATTCTCAATCAGTTCTTTCTTAGCTTTTTCTTTCTCGATAGGGAACTCCTCTTCCTCCTCCTCCTCCTCCTCCTCTTCAGGTTCCTCATTTGTACCGTCTACTTCTAGCTTTGAGATGTCTCCTTTGATAACCATCGTCCTTCGGTTTGGGCATTGAGTAGCCATATGTCCGAACCCTTGGCACTTGAAGCACTTGATTTGGCTCGTCTTTCTACTAGACTCTTGCTCTTTTTCGTAAGTTCAGGTCAGCACTTCACCATCTGATCGGCCTTTCTGATTGGCTCGAACATCTATCTTTTGGCTCGGCTCGATATTTGACTGAACTCGGTGACTTGCCTGTCTGGGTTAGCTAGTTGGCATCCTCGTCGGTACTCAGCTCCTTCTTTACCTGTCTACTCATTAGGCTATTCTAATGGCTTCATCCATTGTGGTAAAGCATTGAAGTTTCATAATGTCTCGAACATTACCTCTCAATCCAGTTATGAATCTTAAGACTGTTAGAGTCGATGGTTCCTCTACTTTGCAATAGATCATAAGCATTTGAAATTATTGAACATACTTGTCAATAGTCTAGCCTCCTTGTCTCAACTCCTGAAGCTAAGTGAAAGTATCTTGAAGGGTAAGCAAAAACCTACAAATAGCTTTAGAGGATATGACATACCAATGGAATTTCTAAGGACTTACAGCACAATTCGATATGACACACGAATTGGTCCAGTGAGGTTACTTGCCACCTGGCCTTGTTTAAAGGTTAGGATAAGAGTAATGCCAAGGGTAAACAAATAGTGTTTACGTTAGGAAGAAAATACAAAGCATATTAATGGTAATTTGATTCTGATTATAACTACAAGTACAGGGGTATTTATACCCATAAGTTAGGGTAACTTATTTAAAAGGGAAAAGACAAAAGGGTATTTCTTAAGGGAGTAATGTACAAGATACAAAAGGGTAAAAATGAATATATAAAGAAAACAATCATTGGTGCAATGGATTCTACACATGATTCTGTACACGTAGTAATGCTGTATTGGTGATGCTGTTGGAAGATATGGATAAAAAGGTATGGACAGCTTGCTTGTTCGAATAGGAGTGGCTTGGTCAATTTGAACTCTTTCTCTGGGCATCTTGGTAAGGGTACGGTTGAGTAAGCAATTGGCCAGGAATGTGTGAGAATAAAGATGGGCTGTTGTCTCGGCCTTCCACTTCCCGGCACATAACAAGCTAGAAATAGGCAATCATTCGGCTTGGTAAGTAGAATGTGATGGGAATCAAGCTATTGGACCTCTGACCTGCAACCGAGCCCAAGGACTAGAGGTACTGGCATGACGAATCTTTCTATTCCAGCCGACCCCTATCGAGGCCGAATACTTCCTTGTTGAGTCACCCTTCATGTCGAGCCGTATGATTGCCCATCGTTCTGTAGTACGTTGAATCGAAGATTATGCACCTGTGCCCGAGCCGACTAATTACTCGATATCTTCCTTACCGAGAAGCTGAGAAAGACAGAGTCCAGATTGACCAAGCCATCCGTGCCTGGATAAGCCAGTTGTCCGTACTTTTGCCTGCATCTTCTAACAACCTCGCCAATGTAGCATCGCCATGTGTACAGTACCATGTGTAGAATCCGTTGCACCAATGATTGTTTTTTCTGTATATCCATTTTTACCCCTTTTGTATCTTGTATATTACTTTCTTAGGAAATGCCCTTTTGTCTTTTCCTTTTTAGGAAAGTTGTCCTAACTTATGGGTATAAATACCCTTGTACTTGTAGCTGTAAGGCAGATTATTCTAAAGACACTTGAGCATTTTCTTCCTTGCGTAAACACTGTTTATTTACTCTCGGCATTACTCTTATCTTAACTCTTGAGCAAGGCTAAGTAGTAAGTAACCTCACCGGATCAATTTATGCGTCATATCGAATCATACCATGAGTCCTTGAAAGTTCCATTAATACATCATATCCTCTGGAGCTATTCGTGGGTTTTGCTTACCTTTTGTTCGTCATTCATTCCTTTCACACTTTCTTCTATTAGTTCTTTCGAGCTTTCTATAAGCTTAGACTCATCCAGTAATCAACCTTGTCTGTTCTTGATCACAGTTTGCAACATCTTGGTAACAGAGCAAAGGTTTTATTCGAGTTGATGTCTGTTTTCAAAGTTCTATTATACTCTGTTTTGCGTATGTAAAATAGAGCAAGTTACTCTATTCATTTGATCGCTGTGTTGTTAACTGTTAATTTCCTGAAATGTTTGTTTAAGTTTTGATTCTATAAGGAAAAATGATTAACTCGAGTATGAATGTTGGTATTGGCAATGACAGTGGAGTTATCCACTATAGATGACAATCTCAGGGAACTCCTAGAAGCATTGACGAGAGACTTAATGAGATAGCTAATTTCTTGGTGGATTTAACACGATCTGTACATGTGTTATCTTACTAACCCACTGAGGCCACGGAAAATCCCCTATAAGTTGCTCAACCTATTAGAGGTTAGAACGCAACTCGACCCATTCGAGGTGGAGGAGTAGGTGAATGAGTGAGGAGAAGGATTGATTTGGTAGGCATGGGAGACGAGGAAGAAGAGGAGTATTTTGAAGAAAAGCACATATGGGTCCCCAGAGCATCTGACCATGTAAAGCTTCGGATTCTGAGTTTCAATAGATCTGGGAATACTGATGAATGTTTAGAATGGGAAGAAAAGGTGGAGTATGTGTTTGATTACTATCAGTATAAGGATAATGAGAAGATAAGAACTGCTGTAGTTGAGTTCTTCGGATATGTTACCATGTGGTGAAAGAATTTTCAGGCCATGAGGAGATGAGAGGGATATCGAGAGATTAATACTTGGCCGGAGATGAAGAGAATACTCAAAAACAGATTCATGCTGGAAACCTATCTTCAAGATACTACACTCGGCTTTTGGAGCCGAGATAAGTAGGCTGAACTGTTGACAAGTATGTTCAAGAATTTCAAATGCTTATGATATGTTGCGAAGTGGAGGAACCACTAGCTCAAACAATCTTAGGATTTATTACTGGGTTGAGAGGAGACATTCGAGACATTGTGGAGCTCCAACAATTTGACACAATGGATGAAGCTGTTAGGATTGTCCAATGAGTAGAAAGACAAAAGAGGAGCCGACCAATGGCCAAGGTACCGACTGATCAACTTGGACAGGCAAGTCATCGAGCTCAGTTGAGTATAGAGCTGAACAGAAAGATTGATGTCTGAGCTGAGCGGAAAGGCCGACGTGATGGTGAAGTGCTGACCTAAACTTATGAGAAGGGGCAAGAGTCTGGCTGGAAGACAAGCCAGATCGAGTGCTTCAAGTGTCAAGGGTTCAAACATGTAGCTACTCAGTACTCGAACCGTAGGACAATGGTCATCAAGAGAGACATCTCGAGGCTAGAAGTAAATAGTATGGATGAAGAACCCAAGGAGGAGGAGGTCCTTGCCGAGAAAGAAAATATCAAAAAAGAGCTAATTAAGGAAGACGTGTTTGTTGAGGACTTAGACAAGTTACTCATTGTTGTCCAACATACCATAAACGTGGAACCCTCACGAGAGGAAGAGTAGAGAGAGAATTTGTTCCATACCACTTGTAAGGCAAATGATCAAGTGTGCACCGTCATCGTGGATAGTGGAAGCTAAACCAATGTAGTATTAGTCGATCTTGTTTCAAAATTGAAGTTGCCGACTATTGCACACTTGAGATCGTACAAATTGCACTGGTTGAGTGAGAAAGGAGCATTACATGTCACTTAGCAGATATTACTGCCGATCACTATAGGGAATTACTCTGACCAAATGCTCTGCGATGTACTACCTATGTGTGCTTCCTATGTATTGCTGGGTAGGCCGTGGTTATTTGATAGGATAGTTATACATGACGGCTATAGGAACACGTATATGTTTGAGAAGGATGACCGGAAGATCACACTGAATCCAATACCGCCAAGATAAGTTAATAAGTTACAGATAAAGCTTACTCACGGATTGAAGAAGGCTCTGGTGATGAGTATAGCTGAGCTCCAAGACGCCATCAATGCTGATGAGCTAACCCTTTTGTTGGTCAAGCAACTGTTGGAAATAAAGGAACGTGGTGAGCTACCCTAGGAAATCAAGGAGTTGCTAGATGAATATGCCAACTTATTCCCAAAATAGTTATCTAAGGGGTTGCCCTTAACTCGAGGCATAAAGCACTGCATTGACCTAATACCCGATGCTATACTACCGAATAAGCTAGCTTATTAGATGAATCTCGAGCAAGTTTCCGAGCTCCAACGTCAAGTTAATGAGTTGCTGGAGAGAGGCCATGTAAGAGAGAGTCTTAGCCCTTACGCTGTGCCGACACTTCGAGTGCCAAAGAAGGATAGAACCTAGCAAATGTGTGTAAATAGTCGAGTTGTGAATAAGATAACGATCAAATATAGGTATCCGATCCCGAGGCTAGAAGACATGTTAGATGAACTCAGTGGAGCCAAGATTTTCAGCAAGATTGATCTTAAATCTGGCTACCATCAAATCCGTATGAGCCCAGGAGACGAGTGGAAGACTAAATTCAAGACTCAACAAGAACTTTACGAATAGATGGTCATGCCCTTCAACTTATCGAATGCCCCGAGCACTTTCATGAGACTAATGAAACATGTGTTGAGACATCTCATAAGGAAGTGTATTGTGGTGTACTTTGGTGACATCCTGGTCTATAGTGCCGATATGTCGAGTCATTGTGAACATCTTAAAGCAATCCTGGATATCCTCTGTATCGAGAGACTATTCGGCAATCTAAAGAGGTGTTGCTTTTGCTAAGAAGAAGTGGTATTCTCAGGCTATGTAATCAGTGGAGGAGGCTTGTGAATCAATGATGAGAAGATCCAAGCAATTGTCGAGTGGCCAACTCCTACTACTTGTGCTGATATGAGAAGTTTTCATGAATTGGCTTCGTTTTACAGAAGATTCATCAAGAATTTCAGCCCCTTTGCTGCGCCACTTATTGAACCAATGAAGAAAAACTATCGACTTCTGATGGGGAGAAAGGGTGGAGAGGAGTTTTGCTGAGATAAAAGAAAGATTGACCTCCGCTCCGGTGTTAGTAGTACCTGACTTCGACAAAATTTTTGAGTTGGAATGCGATACATCAAGCATTAGAATAGACGTTGTCCTAATGCAAGAAGGCCGATCACTTGCCCTCCGTAATGAGAAGCTCTAAGAACCCTAGTTGAATTACTCTGTGTATGACAAAAAACTTTTGGCTTTGATTCGAGTATTATAAGTATGGTAGCACTATTTACTATCAAGAGAGTTTGTCATATATACTGACCAAAAATCACTGAGGTACCTCCGAAGTTAGACTAAGTTGTCGAAGCGATAGGCAAGATGGGTTGAATTCCTTAAAGGATTCAATTTTGTAATAAAGTACAAGTAGGGAAAGAGCAACATAGTAGCAGATTCTCTTTCGAGGGGATATGCGCTTTTATCAAAGCTGCAGACCAGACTATTTGGGTTTGCAAGTATCAAAGAACAGTATTTTGAGGATCCATACTTTGGACCCATAATTTCACGATGCGTTAATGAAAGGATAGTGGATGAGTATAATGTGGAGGATGGCTACTTGTTCCCAAACGGAAAATTATGTGTGCTGACTTGTTCCCTAAAAGAGTTATTGATTAGGGAAGCTTAGAGTGGAGGACTCTTAGGACATTTTGGAGAAATGTGGGCTTATGAATTGTTAAATGGTCGATTCTTTTGACCGAGAATGAGGAAGGATGTACACTGAGTTGTCGGAAGCTGTGCCGTATGCAAAAAGGCCAAGTGCTGAGCCGAGTAAGTGAGAGCAATGCCCCTACTTGTTCCAACAAGGTCGTAGATTGAATTGAGCATGGACTTTGTTCTTGGACTATCGTAAACTGCTCAAGGTAAAGATTCTATAATTGTTGTTGTGGATAAGTTCAATAAAATGGCACACTTCGTACCTTACACTAAAACTAACAACACTTTAGCTATTGCTTCTCTCTTCTTACAGGAGATTATATGAATACACGGCGTGTTGAGAAGTGTAGCCTCTGACAAAGACCTAAGTTTTTTAGCCATTTTTGGAGAACCTTATGGCATTGGCCGGGGACCAAATTAGTCTTCAACATCTCATGTCACCCCTAAATTAACGACCGAACAGAGGTGGTTAATTCCATTTTGAGGTCACTGCTTCGAACTGCAACAGGGAAGAACTTGGTTGATTGGGACGTTTGCTTACCAATAGTTGAGTTCACCTACAACTGAATAGTACATGACACCACTAAACAGACTCCTTTTGAAGTTATCTATGGATTCAATCCCGAGTTACTTGATAAAAGCATATTTTTCATGTTTTAAAAGTGTAAATTAAAATAGAATTAATATAGATTTTATAGAAATCATTAAGAATTAGTACTTAATTATTTTCATTTGGACATTTCAGGAATTAGAGGATTCAAGAGTGAAATTACGGACAATTTAGAGGAATTTTAAGCAAATAAACAAAGTTCGAATCAATGCATGTAAATTGGAATTAAAGGCAATCGGCTTACAACTTACAACCTTGCACCGGTAGCCTTTGATGTCTACGTCGCTAGCCTTTAATGGTTACGCCGTTAGCCTAAATACCAACATTACACTTACACCACCTACCTTCATGAAAAAAAGAAACTTCACGCGAGCCAACCCTAATTTTTCATATGAATAGCTTATGTTTCATCATTAGAGGGACTTGATCATTGAGAGGATTTTTCTTTTGCTGTGGAGACCAAGATTGAAGTTGTAATAGAAGATTATTTCTTTCCAATACAGAATTGGTGACATCTATTTCAATTATTCTTATGTAATTCTGTGAATTACTTATGCTTTTAATTATGAATTTCCTTACAATTTCAAACAATATTTGTATTTTTGTTTTCAAATTCATGGTTAACTAAAATTATTTACGAGAATTGATGAAACTCTAGATAGTTAAGATGATGATTATGTTCATGTTATAGGATTAAGAGATATATGGATGATTCATTATTGCAATTTCTACGATTTCGATTATAATTATTCAATTGATTATAATTGTTAGAAACCCTAATAATACAGAAGTTAATATAAGGTTTGTTAGAAGTTCTTAGTTGATATGATCAATTAATGTGGAAGCAAAGTTAATTGAATTAGTTAGAAATTATTTAAAGACTAATGCAATGTTCGATAATTGTTTATTCACTAAGACATTAGGGATAATTGATTTAAGACATTAGACAATAATAGTATCGGGAGATATATGATTATAATTTAAAGTTCACTGTTAATTGGAAGATGCGAAAGCTGACTAATTAATTAGGGGTTTAAATCCTTAAGTTTTAAGGTATAATAATTTTACTTGAATGACTATATAGTTATTTATCTATATAATATGATAACAATTTGATTTATGTAATCTAGAGTGGATTCTATTTTCCAATAATTCTCAATTGATTGCTTAATTTTAGCTTTTTCATAGTTATTTTCTTTTCAATAATTTTAGAGTAATTATTAGATTAATTAATTTAATTTTGATTACCTAAATATTAATAAGAACTAGTATAGGATTAGTAATTTTTTAGTCCTTGAGGGATCGACAACCTTACTTTTTCTATATTACTTAATTCTGACCCAGTATACTTATTGGAGTATTTGCGATTTATCTTTATATATATAGTTTAAGCGAATCATTACCCTTCGACCACACCCCTGTACCAGTACCTGTACAAGAGGACCCTAACGCTTTGGCCAGAACACAATCCCTTTAGCACATATATGATAAGGTCACTTGATACATCGACTAAGTTACTAGAAGAATGCAAGAAAGGACCAAGGGTAGGATAGTTAAATAATTTCAGCCGGAAGACTTTGTGTAGCTGTACCTCAAGAAGGAATGGTTCCTGAACAAGAGGAGAAACAAATTATCTACTAGAGTGAAAGGATCTTTCAGAATCCTCTAAAAGATCAATGATAATTCCTACAAATTGGAATTGCTCAAAGGCTATGAGGTTTCTAACACCTTCAACATTGCCAACCTCAGTCCGTTTCACCCTGACGGAGAATTGAGCGAAGACCATCTGGATTTGATCCCAAATCCAAAATAACTCGAGGGGATAATGGGAATCAGGCTATCGAACCTCTAACACGCGGCTGAGCCCAAGGACTAAAGGGCCTAACACGACGAATCCTTCTGTTTTGGTCGACCCCTGTCGAGCTAAGTACTTCCTTGCTGAGTCACCCTTTATGTCGAGCCATATGACTGCCTATCTTTCTGTAGTACGCTGAATTGAAGATTACCCACTCGCTCTCGAGCCAACTAATTACTTGACATCTTCCTTGCCAAGAAGCTGAGAAAGAGAGAGTCCAGATTAACCAAGCCATCCTTGCTCAAACAAGCTCGTTGTCTATACTTTTGTCTGTATCCTCTAACAACCTCACCAATGT
Organism: Lumnitzera littorea; assembly: GCA_024138015.1. Lineage (NCBI taxonomy): Eukaryota > Viridiplantae > Streptophyta > Magnoliopsida > Myrtales > Combretaceae > Lumnitzera > Lumnitzera littorea. The sequence continues at coordinate 137,696,494 of JAMXBB010000001.1, read as the reverse complement.
AGCATCGCCAGGTGTACAATAACATGTGTAGAATCCGTTGCACCAATGATTGTTTTTCTTGTATATTCATTTTTACCCCTTTTGTATCTTGTACATGACTTCTTTAAAAAATTCCCTTTTTGTCTTTTTCTTTTTAGGAAAGTTATCCTAACTTATGGGTATAAATACCCTTGTACTTGTAACTGTAAGGCAGATTAATCTAAAGATACTCGAGCATTTTCTTCCTTGCATAAACACTGTTTGTTTACTTTCAGCATCATTCTTATCTTAACCTTTGAGTAAGGCTAGGTAGCGAGTAACCTCATTGGACCGATTTGTGCGTCATATTGAATTGTACCGTGAGTCCTCAAAAATTCCATTAGTGCATCATGTCCTCTGAAATTGTTCATGGGTTTTGCTTACCTTTTGTTTGTCATTCATTCCTTTCACACTTTCTTCCATTAGCTTTTTCGAGCTTTCTGCAAGTTTGGACTTATCCAACAACTAACCTTCTCTATTCTTAGTTACGATTCGCAACACCCACAATGAAGGACTTTCCAGAAATTTTGGAGAAAGAAGGACTTGTGAACTATTAAATGGTCGATTTTTCTAGCCAAGGATGAGGAGAGTTGTGTACCAAGTTGTCAACAGCTGTGCCGTGTGCAAGAAAGCTAAGTGCCAAGCCAAGCAAGGGAAAGCAATGCCTTTACCTGCTCTAACGAAGCCATGGATTGAATTAAGCATGGACTTTGTTCTTAGACTATCACGAACTATCTGAGGCAAAGATTCTATAATGGTCATCATAGATCGTTTCAACAAAATGGTACACTTTGTGCCCTACTCAAAAACTAATAATGCTTTGGCTATTGCTTCTCTTTTCTTGAAGGAGATTGTGTAGTTATATAGCATACCGAGAAGTGTAGTCTCTGACATGGATCTAAAGTTCTTGAGCTATTTTTAGAGGACCTTATGGCATCAGATGGGGACTAAACTACTATTCGGTACTTCTTGTCATCCCCAAACTAATGGCCAAACGGAGGTAGTTAATCACACTTTGGGATCACTGCTCCGAGTTGCAGTGGGAAAAAACTTAGCTAATTAGAACGTCTGCTTGCCAGTGGTCAAATTTGTTTACAACCATACCGTGCATGACACCACTAAGTAAACACTCTTCAAAGTAGTTTATGGTTTTAATCTCGAGTTACAAGAGCACGAGCACAATCCCTCCAACACATCTATGATAAAGTCACTCGGCACATCGACTAAGCTGCTAGAAGAATACAAGAGAAGACCAAGGGTAAGACAGTTAAACAATTCCAATTAGGAGACTTGGTATGGCTGCACCTCAATAAGGAACGGTTTCCAAATAAAAGGAGGAATAAACTATATGCAAGAGTTGAAGGACTTTTTAGAATCCTCCAAGAAATCAATGATAATGCCTACAGATTGGAGTTACTCGAGGACCATGGGGTTTCTTATGCCTTCAACATTACCGACCTCAGTCCATATCACCTTGATAGAGAGCTAAACGAAGACCATTTAGATTTGATCCCAAATCCAAAACAACCTAAAGGGAATGATGGGAATTAAGCTACCGGATCACTGACTCGTAGTCGAGCCCGAGGACTATAAGGATTGGCAAAATGTCCTTATGTTCCAGCCTATGGTCATGACCATAATACGTTTTGTATTTTCTTCCTTGTATGAACACTATTTGTTTATTCTAAGCATCACTCTTATCCTAACCCTTGAGTAAGGCTAAGTGGCGAGTAACCTCACCGATTCAAGCATCATATTGAATTGTGTCGTGAGTCCTCGGAAGTTCTATTGGTGCATCATATCTTCTAGAGCTATTCGTGAGTTTTTGCTTACCCTTCATTCGCATTTTTCCTTTCATTCGCATTTTTCCTTTCATTCATACTCCATCACTTTCTTTTGAGCTTTCTGCAAACTCAGACCCATTCAGTGACCGGCTTTGTCTGTTCTTAGTCACGATTCGCACCAAAACCCACAAGATTGAAAGGAAGGATAGAGGTAAGTAGTGAATTTGGGTATTTCTTAATGAAGTTTTCTATTATTGATTCATGAGAATTCAATTTCCACCTACGATAAGGAGAGAGACGAATTAAAGGTTAGGTTCTATAGTTCCAAAGCATTGTAATATCATAGGTGGTGGTGTTTCTCATTCCCTATGGTAAGACTTTAACCCTATATTGTTATTTGTTTAAAGTTTTGTGTTTGATTGTAGAAGATGTTGCGGATTATAATTCAATCGTTGTAATTATTAATTGTTAAACAAGAATAGATTTGTGATTAAAAAGATTTGGAGATGTTGACGAGGTTGATCGAGAGGATAGATTGTGTTGCCGATGCAATTTTGGTGTAAGGAGTTGAGTTTTGGAGAAGAGATTAGCAAAGTAGGTGAACATGATCTAAGAACACAGGTGTGATCTTGCTATGGTCCTTATTGATGTGTTAAGGTGAAGTGTGAGCAAGAGATTGGAAGGAATTTGTGGCTGAAAGGATGGCCAAAGCCCACAGTCATGGTTATAATTCAATCAAGGAGGATTACAACTAAAGTTTATGGTCGTGATCCTAGGTGTCATCTTGCTATGGTTTTTTGAAGGGAATCACAGCTAAGGTCCATAGCCATGACCCTTAGGCATGGACTTGTAACCACCTCTTTCTTTCTCCTTATTTCTTGTATCTTAACCTTTTGAAGGGTAACTTAATCAATTCTAATCTAGTTTAAAAGGTTAATTTTTTTCTAAAACCTTAGGCAATGTTTAGTTTGGACTCAGGAACCTAGTTAGACAAACAAGAGGACTTAGCTGGGATAAAGAAACTCGAAAAGGAATTCTAAAGTTGTTGTATTTATTTTGTACTATAGGTGTTGATACCGAAAGGATCTTTGGTACAGACTCTATTAGTTATTCTTAAGATTTAGGTACGGGATACTTTATGATGCTTATGCTTGCTAGGTTAGAGGATAAACCCAAGTAATAATTATTTAAATATTAATGATAAGTGTTGCTTGTGCTTAGCTAGGCCTTAGGGACTAGGAGGATCACTGATCTTAGGGTAGCACCCCATTGATCTTTACGTAATGGTATCCTGAGTGGAATCTCGCACAGAAATAATCTGGGTATATTTATGCTGGTTCTTAGTTTATAGGGTGTTGGGGATGACCCAACACCAATATCCATATAGTATCTATATTGCTTGCCGGAATCATGAATTACTCTAAGTTTTAGGATGTTAAAACTGTACTAGTTGTCAGATTTAAATGAAGATAATAATCCATGGTTGCTACATTTTACTTATCCTTGATGCATGTGTTATGTTGATGCTTATCTGACACTCATGTGCTTGTGTATCCTTTATTAGGCGTTGCTCACTCTTCGAGGACTTTTCTATTTTTAGTTTTAGGAGCAAGTTATAGAGAGTACAAGTAGTATTATTATAACGCTTATGATTGTTAATACAAGGATCAAGTTGGACATTATGATTATTATTTTTATGATGATAGCAGTAAATTAGTTTAAATTCTATGTTCTCTCTAGAAATGAGTTATGAATCATCATGTTTATTGTTTTGTTTCCGATTTGAGTCATTTGGGACTCTAAGAAATAAGTCAAACATTATTGTTACAAGATTTTGTTATAGAAGCTATTACTTTTTTTTTTTTAAGGTAGTTCGTGAACTTCATGTAAGATTTTTAATGACTATAGGATTGTGACAATCATATTTTGGCTTAACAATTATTCAACGACATTAATTTTGGAAGATTGGTTTTATGGTGATGATTTTATGTGGAGATACTAGGAAGTCAATAGGTTCTAGGATGCTTAACGTATCATTAGAACCTAAGGACATATGGTAGGCTGTAGTACCTTAGGGTCTTGAGGTGTTACTAAGAATCTTATTTTTTTTTTTATTAAAAAAACTATAAAAAATGAAAATAATATTATTTTGATATTAAAAGAAAAGGGTTCAAATCTAATATAAACCCTAAACCTAGAGCTAATAGACAAAATCTAAAAATAGTAACTTTAGACTTCAAGAAATAATATTTATTATTAGTTCCAAAGAATTTGTCTTCTTTTCTTCTATGCATGCATTCTCATACATTTGCTATTTAATTGTTTACTAATAAAGAATGTTATTCAACATTTAGGTTACATGTTTGAAAAAAAAAATTATAGTATGAAAAAGAAAGAAAAAAAAATGAGAATTCGTTGTAAAAAAAGTGTGAAGTTAAATTAATAGGATAATAAAAAAAATTATAAGTTTCTAAGGGTATAGGTTCCATGATGGTTCCAAAATGCTATAGGATAGGTTTCGATTTTTAAATTTTGAGATTTACACTCATAAGATGGCGTACGGGTAGAGCCTCATCTTACCGATCTAGTAACTGCTCACCTCTAGTGAAATACCTTAAAATAAAAAACATTTAATGAACTAAATAAATATTGAAATAAAATAAAAAGGGAGATATAAAAAGAAGTAATCAAAATCATGAAGGATAGAAGTATGTTCTTATCTATTAATAGATAATATTCCTCTCTAAAATGAGAAAACCTTCCATTTAAATAAAACAAATAGTAATCACATCATTTGAATAAGAAAATGGAATTACAAGATGTTCTAAAATAGGACTAACATAAGTCCTATTAAAACTAAGAAAATAAGGCATTAACCTCCTCTTTATAGCTAAGACAAAAGAAGGAGGAAAACCCTAAAGTCATTCGACCAAGAAAGTCTCTTATTTGTAATAAAATTAAAAAATTTAAATTACAAATTTTTGTTAATACAAAGGGGCATATAAAAATCTACAAATGATAATCTCATAAAAGCCACCATAAATGATAAAATCAAGGCTACATTAAGTAAAACAACATAGAATAAAGGAATGAATTATAAAACTTACAACAAGTGTTGGTGAATCAATAATAAACCTTAAAATGAAGTAGGAATAATAAGTTCTAAGAATCAAACTCTAAGTATTACAACTTTAAAAAAAAAAAAAAAAAGGTCAATACCATGAGCCATAAAATCAAGTCGTCGAATAAATGTAAATAGGGACAAAGAAAATTTAAAGAGACCCTAGGAGAGAAGTAGGCCTAACCCTCTTTATATAAGGTGATCGACTGCCCCTTACCCCATTCTATCACCCCTATACCTTCAGATTGACCCCCTCTCCTTTTGTGGTTAATCTCCTTTACTCTATTGTTTATGGGAGATCTTTAATGGACTAATTTAAAATTGTAAAAATTCAAATATATTTTTTAGCTTAATTAAAATTAAGAGATATTCATTGATGTACACTGAATCTAACTTTACTTTATAATAAATGGGTATTTTTACTAGTAAGTGCACTAGATAGTATATATAGTATAATACTGATGAGAATCAAGTCGAATCCATAGGGAATATTATACTAGCTCACAATTGTATTAGTCCCGTCAAAATCTAGAAAATCAAATCAAAGATGCTAATTTTAATTATAAAAACTAATAATGCAACCAATCTACTTTATAAGATTAGGATATTCAACATCTTCAATTGATTCAATTACAAATCTGATAATTAGAAAACCAATTAATGTTCATACCAAGCTTTTAATAGGTTTAGTTTTAAAGTAGCGAAGCACTAGATAAAAACTCCTTTTTGCAAGGTAAATAATTACCATGATTAACCAATTTATCATTTCCATCGTTAGATAAGAAATAAACTTAATTAATCAGTTTTTATTTCTATACCTTAATTGAATTAAAGTGCATATTGCTATGTCCTTTAATTTCAAATCACAAAAATCAATTAAAGGATGTTCTCGCAAACTAAATCCTAGTCTATCATATATTCCAACAAAATCAAATTATATGCTAAGTAATTGTGGAATTATAAACTCAACAAAACACCAATTATCATACAAGATCTATTAACTTGTAATCTACAAATCCAATTCATGATCTCAATCAATCACAAAACAAATAATAGGTTAAATAATATCTAAATCAAGAATATGTAAAAAAGAATGAAAACAACCTTTAAAGAGGTTCCCAAACCCTAATTTAAGATCAAATATTACTTCCTACGACTTTTGATGCTAAATTCTATAAAGAAAATAAAATACTCTTAAAAGTTGTTCTTCTTGTTTTCTAAAACTTAATTCTTATTGAATAAATGGAATAATAATGTCTCTCCCTTCTTTGATGTTTACAAGGCCTTTGTCTACTGATGTGTAGGGCATATTCTAAGCTTCAAATTTGTCCAAAAAAAAAAGAGTAAATTAGTAAGGAATAACATGTTTATGCCCTAAGTTCACGACCATGATTCCTAAGCATGATCTTCTCCACTTCAATAATCATGAATAACTAAAACAATATGTTCATGGGCAAGTTTCATGGCCATCAATTCTTCCTTGTTTCCTTTTTTTTTTTTTTTCTTATAATTTTAGTTCATGATCAATACTCTTGAGTGTGATCCTTTTCAAGATTTATCCAAATCCTCTTTAAATCATTTAAAACTTGAATAAATTCTTTAGATTCATGAACAAAGTCTAAAATCAAAATATAAATAAATTAAGCACCAAAATCACCAAAAAAAGAAAAACAAGAAATTTATAAAAACACCATCAAAATCACCCATAAAAATATGTGTCAATGAGCATTTACCATTCATAAACAAGAAAGAATAAAATTAAAATGAATTTAATATTGAATTATCTAATTTAATGTTATAGGATAATAAGTAGATGAAAGATCACGATCAATTTTTTGAGAAAAGCAAAGGTGAATTCTGTGTTGTTTGTTTATGGATTCTGTACAATTGGATAGCTCTAACTTGACTAATATATAATAAACTATTTAAAATTTGTATATTGATTGTACGTGGCTACTTGGATATACAGGTAATAGTTATTAACGAGCAGTTGGTGGTCATATTCTCTTCAAATGATGCGATTAGATTTAAACCTAAGATTATTGCGGCAACTTAATGGTTCACCAACATATGAGCATTGTATCTTATGTCACTCGATTGAGTGAAAAGGAAGTCACAACAGTATGCTAATTGCCAATTGGTGGAGTGAGATACTAATTCGAACGTAGATGAACCATACTCATGGGGACAAGATAACAAATAACAAATTCAATACGAGAGAATTAGAGTTTCAATAGATGATAACAAAATCAACCTCCATGAAATATTTTATAAGTGATAAATCTATGCGTTTAGACATATTTTGTTATAAATATTGAATTATAGTTTTAGTACATCTAAAATTAAACTTGAGTTGTTTGGAACCTTAATTATTGGGGTTATATTATGTGATTCACTTATATATATATATATGAATCATAATAAATTTGTAGTATGGTATTTGTTAAGTTTTCTACGTATCCTCTCCTTATCCCGCTGAGGGGAATTATTTTTCAAGTGACTAATATTGGCCTTGAGAACTTGGGAGAGCCAAGTAGGCAAGCCATATATATTTATATACATATAGTAATATGTGATTGACTGGCCATTTCCTACGAATTTGGGCATTATAATAGCGAACCAAGCCATGATGCGGCCATCTAAATCAAATTCCTGATTTGATTGGACAGGCACATATAACCAAGAAATATATATTATTTAAGATGTCACCAAATTGAAAAACTAGATTAATACATCATCATTATTAAATAAATAAATTGCCAAAAAGAATGCGGTTAGAAATAAAATACGAAATAATTACATATTTAAAATACACGAAAGAGTGACTATTGGAGAAGGAAAAAGAATTATAAATAAATTTTGTCATTAAAAAAATAAAAAAAAAAGTTTTACGCAACGACTAAAGAAACCTTTGAGAAGAAGATGATTCAAAAATAGCAAAAAGATTTCTAAATTTCGATGGAGAAAAAAACATGAAGATAAGAAGGATTCTCCAAGGCTAAACAAATACAGCATTACCTTTGATGGACAAGCACCAACTAATCACCTAGGGGAAAAAAAATGATATTTGTTGAGCGTCGTATTGATAGCTGTAAAACCAATTTAAACGCAAAACCGAGTGTTAAATACACGATTCTATTGCTGTCACACAAATCAACGGAAATTTTACAATCAACTTTTTCTCGTAAAGTGCTCATCAATCCTCTCTCCCGTGTCTTTCTCTATTCTTTTTCTTTCATGTCATCACAAATGGATTTAATTTCCAATAATTTCATTGGAAATGGTATATGGTATATCCCGATCACATCCTAGAGTAATTTGATTGGGAAAAAAAAAAAAAAAACCATTAAAAAGAGTGGAGAACAGCATTATTAAACAAGTGAGGAAGCAGGTGAGGTAATGAAGAACGGCCTTAAAAAGGAGCCACTGAGCTATTGATGAGGTGGTAATACTGAAAGTTACGAGACGTTTTTAGGGTTAGAAAACGTGGAGTTCAAACAAATTTTTTATTTCAAATTTAAACTTGGGGTGGATTTATTGCAGAAAACCTGATTATCAGTGTAAAATGTTTGTTAATGCTATAAATATTCTATTATTCAAAGATTTACAAGTAATTTCACGAGGTCGCAGGGTGTAACACAAAATATTACATGTATGTGACATGTAGGATATAGTTATACAGAATATAAGACATTATATAAAATTATATGCGACTAATGGCATTCATATATAGCAAGATTTATGTTGCACATAACTAAATATAAGAAATGTATATGTGATGATATAACATGTTTCTACATAGATCTATAATAATATTAGTAACACAAATATAAAATATAAAGAAAAGGTCACATAAACATGACCTATATTTTGGGATTTCCACAAACAACTATTATATTTTCTTTATTAACTCATGGCCCGTATTTTATCATTATTTGTTCATTTACTAATGGATATGTGTCAAGTGTTGATTGGTTCATCATAATTAATTTTGACAAAATACTTTCGAATATATTAGCATTGTTGCAATGTCATTAGTTACATTAGTGGAATTACTATAATATAAAGTTTATATGCCTTCTTTGTTAAATCTGTTAACAATTAACTATGTTACTAATAACGAATTGATTCATTATTATTATAAATTTAGTAATTATTGATTATTCAATGAAAACAACACAAAATCTTATTCAATAAAACTATTATTCACGATAGATTATTATTAATATTTGACAATTGATAACGATGACAGAAAGCTTTTTTCTTGAAGGCAATAAAATTATCATCATTGCTATGTCCAATTTTCAACACTGCAAAAATGATGATTTTAAAAAGCTAAACGGCCTAAGACAGAGTCAGCTTGAATGGAGAAAACTTGTTTACATACGTTCTATAAGCTCTTTAACAATATCTGTGGAGCATCCTAAGTTAGCAGTGTGTAAGTTAGCAGTATGCTAACCTGGATCCCTGAATCGAACGTCTGATTAATACAAAGAGAGACATGTAATGTCGTGATCCAGAAGGAGGGAAAAAAGCAAAATAATATAATAATACACGAACTTTGAAATGCTCCCATTATCTCATAGATTTGGGTGCAAAAACATGATACTCCGCAGTCATTTTCTCAATCTTTGCTTTTAGATCACTGTACGAAGATGCTCTTGATTTCTGTCTGTCAGAAATAACAGTACTGAACTGTTTTATCTCTTCTTCAATGCTTTTCCTTCTTTGTACTGCGGCATTCAAATCCTTCAAAGCATTTTCTTTCTGATCGGTAACCACCGAGACTTTCCTAGTAGATTCGGAGATTCTCTGTAGCAAGGAATCTCTTTCTTCCTTCAAAACTGCATAGTCTCTTTCTAATGTGAAACATCTTTCTTTGGAAATAGCATGAAGTCTGTTGCTCTCATCCAGTTCTTTCTGCAGAGAGTGGAATCTTTGCTTGATTGCATTGAACCCAGCAATCAAATCTCCCTTGCAACTGGCCAGTTCCTCTTTTAAAGCACAGTCCTTTATGAAAATTCAAAAGCTAAATTTTGTAACAGGATGGAAAAAACCAACTATAATTTGCTCAAATGTCCATAAAAGCCATATAGGATTTTTTTTTTTTTCCTTTTCCCTTTTGCTTTTTTATTTTTGTGGTGTGGGGGGATTGTGCAGCATAACTTTCTGTTTATTATTGTTTGATCATTAGAATAGTTTCAGCCTACTAGGTCACCAAAGCAAAAAAGAAAAGGAAACAATAAAGCAGTACCCCAAGCAAGCACATAGTGGCCTACTTTAGTTACTTCAAAGCAATGCCAGCCAACTATCTACAGAAGTAATTACTTGTGTGAAGCATCAGCTTCACCTCCAGCCAGATTATTATAAGAAATCACTTTTTATGTTATTTATATTCTATTCATAAAAATTTATACCCTTGATCATATTTTTATTTGTATCAGCGAAATGCCTATTAAGACACAAAGCTACAATTTCTGAATTCACAATTGCATTTTGTTAAGCTACATAATTTATCATAGATAACCAAATATACAGATGCATGATTCGTTCACCTATTTATGTTTATGTCCTACACCAGGAACACCACGTGATAGTAGTTTATCACAAGGATTACATATCATAAGATAGAATTGTATAGTCCAGCATTCCCACAGCGATGTCCTCTTCTTAAAAAGTTAACCAATTAGACAATCGAATTGATCATATGATTCGAGAAACTTGTGAGAATTTTACAGAATATAAAGTTGGACTTATATTTAAGATTGAGGAAACTAAACATGAAAATATTATATAATTTTTCAACGTGACAAAGAGAAAAAGGGCCATTACAAACTAATGCTTGTAAAAGAAACCATGTATCCTAATGTGAGGATTGATAGTAAAATGAAAAACAGAGAGCAACATTTTAAAAATGGTAATAATGTAACTACCTTGTTAGTACAGTCGCATAGAAACCTTTCTGCCTGTTCATTTCCCAAGGATGGAGGTGACTTCAATACTAGCGACTTAACATCATTATATAATCTATCTCGAAGCATTTCATAATGCTTATTTAGTATCGAATCATTCCCACCGACTCTGTAGTTTTCCACCAACATTGACAAATGTGTTTCCAGAGTTGAAAAGAGAATGCCACTAATTCCTTTCATATTAGAAAGTAGCTTTACTTTTGATGCTTCCCCATCAACAGAATTCTGCATAGACAACATTTGTTGAAAACAGACACTATTTAAAACCCACTAAGTAGCCTGAAGAAATTGATGATTAAATCAAGCTCAGACTGGACCATTGAACAGAATTTTTAAAATATAAGAACTCTGATAAATCAATTAAGGAGTAGCCTCTGTTGCACATTGTAAATTTGTCTACTTTGCCCAATCAAGAACATATAAATATACTAATATGGAAAGATGAAGATTGCACAAGTAATCTCACCTGCATGGCTGAAAGGATGTCTTCATATAAATCTTTGCAATTTACCAAAGACTTGCACAGTCTTTTAGGAATTACTTGAATTACTTGAGCTTCTTCTCGCAATTCAGATACCTCCTGCATTATCTTCTGGTTTAACTGCACTTGTTCTGTGTGTTTTCTCTGTATTCAAAATGGATACCAAATTCAACCATTAAAAACTTTTGAGAAGAAAGCATTGCCTTCAATATCACTTATTGCTTAGTAGAAGCAAATTACACTCTGCATAAAGAAAATAATAAACACCAAAATGAAAAACTTCCTAGACTAGATATGCTGCTTGCATCAAAGCCGCTAGAAATTATTTCCATATAATGAAAATTTTATATCAAAAAAGTACTTCAATTAGGGAGAAAGGCTTTATTGTATCAATATTAAACAGAAGTGCTTTCTAATGGGATGATTAATCCATCAACTGGTGCCGTTGTTTGGAATCAGGAAACACAAAAGTAATCTTCTGCAAATTTAGAACGATAACAAAACTCCCAAAAGATTGCAATGAAATGAGAAAACAGATATTTTTCCTTACATACCTCAAGCTCGCTTTTCTCCTGCACAGCAAGTTTAAGTTGTCTTATAATCTGGTGGAGCTCATTTTTGTCAACGTCATCTAAAATTACCTGCATTCATAATAAAGATGGCAAAGGGGAAGTGGTTATATCATGAACTCGATGATATTATAGTAAGAAGTGGCCATTTACAAGTTGACAAATTATTAAATACAAAGTTGCATGATTGACAACAGTATTGAGGAACAAGCAAAATCTTCATTCTTTAATCTGAAAATTTTTGGTGGTGAAAAATTCTCAATCCACAGACTTTACTAAAGATAAGACAAATGTGAACTAGTTTTGTTTTTTTCCCCTTCTTGCTCAGAGGCTATCCATATACTTCCTAAATTCTTCAACAATAACGACAGATAAAATATGAGAAACATATATTTGCACAATAAGACTTCTAAGTAAATAGTGGATGATTATCAAAATGACTCACAGGAGTTGTCCCACTTGGAGGGAAGGACTGTATTCTTCTTGCTGGAGTCATTTGGATGGAATCAAGGTCAGCTATATAACCTTTATTCATTTCTAACCATGTTTCCTCATCTGCTATATTGCTTACAGCATCTGGAGGCGGACTAAAATCAACCTGCCTGGCATAATTGGATCGCTTGACAACAAAGCTACTGGGGCCTGCCCTGTCACATGGGGTTCTAAACAGGTCACCTTGACTTATGCAGTTGCTACCGCTAAATTCCTCCTTAATGCTGTCTTTTGCAGAATTCTGTCTCTAGCAGTAAGAGAATTTTTATCATAATTGAGAATTATAATAGTTGAAATGGAAGGGACTCCAAAAAACAAGTGGGGAAAAGCAACAAAAACAAAAGCCCATCTACTTATAATTTCTGAGGGAATAACAGTCAATGCAAAAGAAAGCAATGAAAACATCAAGCTCATTACTAACTAAGGAGTAGGACAATGACATATTATATTATTGAATATGCTCCACACCCCCACACCACAAGTTGAACTAATACTCCTTTCAAGGGGTTGTTTAAAGCACTACACTCAAAAATGAAAATTCGTGCAGTTTGCACAGCACTTACTACAGTCAAAACATGTAATTGTCTCACCTATGATATTAACAAGGCAAAGAATTTATAGGAATCTTTCATCATTTTGGTTAGCAAACAAAAATAACACAGGCCAGTGGATAACTCTTAGAACAACTAGCAAACTCCAGATAACAATCTCCTCCTTCTAAAAAGTAAGTACCTGGGTTGAACTTCTATCAGTGTCAGAGAAAGAGACCAGACTACTTAGGGAGTCAATTTTCATCTGTTGCTCCCTGATCCATTGATCGCGTTCCTTGTGTGTTTTCCTCTCTTCTTTCAGTTCCATTTCAAGCTTCTCGCGCTCAAGTTCATACTGAAAATTCAATTAATGTAGGAATTTGAAATGCATTTTGTCCAGCACTTGAAGCAGAATGCAATCCATAAAGAGATTGAAAGATACCTGAAGCATTTCTTTCCTCAATTTTAAAATTTCTTGCTCTAGCACCTCAGCATGAGATCCCTGCACAAATTCCCCGCTGTGTCAATCTGAGAGAGATAACAGTAGATCAAAACAAATGGTACAATGCTTCTTACCTCAAGCTTCCTGTGGAGCTCCTCTATCTCTAGCTTTTGTCGCTTTAATAAGGCTGCATCTGTTAAAATCTATCTCCAACAAGCAAAATAATCAAATAAACTTTTAGCAGGCAATTATAGCAACAAAAAAAAAAAAAAGGAACTTTGCTAGATGTGAAAAGATTTTGTCTAGGAATCAATTTCTACTACAACAAAATGATGCTTTTATGATATGAGTGAACAACTCCATTACTTATTAATACATAATGTATATAAATTCCTCTAAACTCAATGGTAGACACAATGAAGGCATGGATCAATATAAAACTTTTCAGGCAATTTTGAGTTTTAAAGCTTACCTTTGAAGCCTTAAGAGATCTGACTTTGTCAAGATTAAAAAGGTCGATATAAATTCCTCTAAACTCAATGGTAGACACAATGAAGGTGCAGATCAATGTAAAACTTTTCAGGTAATTTTGCATTTTAAAGCTTACCTTTGAAGCCTTAAGAGATCTATGAGTCAAGATTAAAAGGTTGTGTCAACAAACTCTAATTGAAGCAACCATTATTAATAATGCATCAGTTACTGATGTTGAGAGTTGAAGCATGTGAATTGAAGACTGTTTACAACAATAATATAAACAAGAAGAGCACCAGGAAGAAATGTAATGACCCCGCATACTCTCTGGGTGATTATATGTCATGAAATGGAAGAATATAAAGCTCCTCAAAGAAACTGCACATCCGAAAAAAATGACATTCTTCAAGATGCATCAATTGTATTCAAACATCATGTACCAAACTACAAATCATAGCCTTATGGTCTCTTCCATCTTCAATCTTCTCTCATATTTCATTTGCAGGTTATCTGATAAAACTAATTTCAGTTCTGTCAAGCTTCCTCTCTAAACGGAGAGCATGGATTCCCATCTAAATGTCAAGAAAAAGCACATAAAAGATACTCTGGATAATATTTGCCGCTGTACAGATTTTGAGATGCTACAACAAACATAATCTGAACTTATCTTTGTAATACAAAAAATGCTTTTTGCACTGTAAAGCGTGAACCAAGTTCCAAGCCTCAATGGAACTTGATACTGGCAACCTTATTATTGACAAACATCCTCAAACTACTGTGTACTTGTGCCTTAGGATTAAATTAAACATTGAAAACTAGGCAGAGGCAAGAAAGTTGGTATTCACAGAAGATAGTACAACTGACCTCATTTACTTGAGCACAGTTGGTAATGCGCTTGGCTCTACTAGCAAATTGGAGTGTTCCCTTTGTTTCTTCAATGTGTACCTGAACATGCCAAGTCACACACTTCAGATCAATCAAACCTACTCTACTTGCTTAGCAAACCAGCATGACTTGCAATAAAGAAGAAGAATGCACAGTTCTAGTTATACCTCTTCTGGTGCTACAGTGCAAATAATTGACGTTTTGGCATTACCACCAAGAGCAGGTTGAAGAATGCGCGTAAGCTTACTGTCACGATAAGGAATATGTCCCCTGCACCATATGTTCACCACACCAAGCCCTCAGAATATATATATCAAGTGATAGAAGTGGAAGGACCCAATTACCTCTGCTTTGGACCTTCACTTAGTTTGTTAATAACGTTGCCAAGAACCATTAAGCTCTTGTTAATGTACTTCCCTTCTTTCAATCGTACTCCATCAGCACCAGTTTTAGCAATACGTTCTGAACCAGCCAAATCAACCAAGTTCTGGCTCCCAAATGATGTAAAACATTGTCAGATCTTATTTGGAAACTAACATTTGAATATCACAAAGATAAAATGGCTCAAGTTGTGCACTATTGCATCTTCTTCATAATAATACGTTAGCAACCAAATTAAGATGCTCTCACTGAAGTGGATTTCTCATTTTTTGTTGCATGATTGAACAGTAAAAAACATCCACTTATTTCTCCAACCATGTCTAGGGATAATGGCTTAAGCTATGCACTATTGCATATTCTTCATAATAATACATTACCAACCAAATTAAGATGCTCTCACTCAAGTGGATATCTCATTTTGTTCTTGCATGATTGAACAGTCAAAAACATCCACTTATTTCTTCAACCATGTCCAGGGCGTTCATCCTACTAAATTACCATACAACCAGACTGATTTTCATATCTAAGATTGTATTAAAATACTGAGAATTTAAGGTTGTTTATTTTGAAAGAGGGCCAGAAGCAAGTCTCCAGTCTCCTTCCAATTGTAGACTTCACCATAATATGCCAAAACACGAGGAAAAAGAAAAAGGAAAGTTTTTCCTATGAGGCAAGAGGATGATGAGGAAAGAGACAAACCAAGACAGAGACACGGATAGCATCAGAGTTTGCAACACCACTAATATCTTTCCCCCTGCTTTCAATAACCTAATATGCACACGTAATGCAAAATTTAAGATTAGCAAATAAGAAAAGTTCAATTGATTTTCATTCAATCAACTGGAGAATGAATTACCATTCTAAATATTGTGTGGGATCTACTACTTCGTGCATTCATGTTTGTCTCACCAAAGTGCCTATTAACTGTAAAAAGAGGTGAAGTCTGTTTGCATCAGCATGTAACAATAAAAGCCGACAATGAATGAAGAAGTAGGAACACATGATTCCTTATATAATTTTGATCGCAGACCTTCTCCTGATTCTATAAGCCTAAGCACCTGCTCAGCATCATTTATGATTTCTTCCCTAAGTCCTGCAACAAAAATGCCGCGCTGGAAACAGAAAGATTAAACATAGTTATTCATAATTAACAAAATTCAAGAAATATAGAATACCATAAAGCAAATTGAAATTCCCACCTCTAAGCTTTCATGAATTTGAAGTTTCTGATTCTCTACAGCCAGAAGATCATTAATTTCCTCATTGTATATCTCCATATACGAAACCCGTACTAAGAATTCTCGATCCAAGATCTAATAACAGAAAGCAAAAACACCAAATTACTAAACACTACTAACGAAGACATCTTTGAGCTAAAGTGATGATTCATTAGGCAAAAGAGAGGGAAGAGAAGAAGGGGAAAAAGAAAAAATAAATAAGAAAAGAAAACCTGCACTTGCCATGTGAATTTCGTCAAAAACATCTTGAACAGCTAACCGAATAATTCCCGGATCGAGATCCGTTCCATTCATAGTAAACGTCTTCCCACTGCTCGTCTGCCCATACGCAAACGCCGTTCCTAAGAAAAAACAAATTTTAACTAAATTGAATATTCATTCTTCTTCATGCAAAAGCAAAAGCACTACAAATAAGCCTAAAATGTACCATTAAAGCCCTCAACAGCTGCCCGGATGATGTCCTTAGTGAGTAGATCGTAAACAGTAGCGTTAGAGCATCTTTCGTCGAACACGTGGTCTGCAGAACCGAAACCACATCGAATCAAGAAGAAATTAACTAAAGTTTAAATTTATTAAGCGGAAATTCGTGGGATGAAACGAATGATTGAGTACCGAAAGTATAGGAGGCTCCAGATACCGGAGTTCCGTGGACTCGTTGTAGCGAAATCCGATTGTCATCGATGTTCCAGAGAGCTGTAACATTAGGGCATTCGCTTGATACAAACGGCCTCACTCTCACTGCTACACATATCTTCTCCATCTTCCTCTCTCTCTTCTCTGTGCGCGATTCAGGAGGAGAATGTTTCCGTTGGGTTTTTGAATTGTGTCGAGGCGGGATTGTTGGAGACGATCTTTTGAGTTTTTTTTTTTCCTAATATTCCAAACAACAGGGATCCATTTTGATAATGGACCGAAGGAGACCATGGGCCTCATGACATTATAAAGTCCAAAAAAATAAATGGTTTTGAAATTGTCAAGTTAGTTGTGATGACAGTTTACTATTTGGTTCACAAACCTTTCAGAACTAAACCACTTTAAAATGGTTCAATTGTGTTGGATTATATTTTGAAGCATGTTTATTTTTTGTTAGTTCTTTTTTCTTTATTTTTACCTATGATTATATTTTGATATATCTTATTTTCAATTGCATTTGAATTGACTTTTAATTTCTCTACCATTCTATATTATAAAGAAATGTAAATACTTTCTACTCATTTAATAGATCATCTTATATCAAGAAGTATAAATATTTTCAAGGTTTGAATAATTTAGATTCGACAACAATGGAGTAAAATAAGCCAATCACAAGTTAATGATATCGAGGATAGATATAAACTAGTTTCAAACAATTTGGTTCGATCTGAGTTCATTTAAGATACTAATTGGAAATACTTTAATAATTCAGGAAATCAAACCGAAGCACTTTGCCAGAGAATTGCATTTTGTGGTTTGGTATGATTTATGTATTTATTTATAGGTCAATTATTATTACATTACAACTTTGGATGAAAAGATTAAATCCAATCTATTGTATTAGAAGACCATTATTTATATTATTAGATTACAATAATCCCAATAATCTAATTTAATTTAATTGAGGTTATTAAACACCCATAATTTATGATGTTTTCTAAATGAAAAATCACTATTTCACTATCATTAGTGTTCTTATTGTAACTCAACTTAATGATATATGTAACATCATGCCTCTATAACCTTTAAACCATTCCTAAGTTGAGAATAAAATTGACTTGTAATTTGTTTTTTATTGGATAATGAGCTTATTAATATTTATGAATTTAATTAAACTCTAAAAACTTAAACTTCTTTTCATCAAAATAGAATCTTGTAATGGAGCTATAGAGATCATGACTTTCATTCATAGTGTGTGCCTTTTTTTTTTTTAACGTTGCACTTTTATACTATCTTTACTCTTTACAACCATATACTTCACCTTATATTCACATAATCAAACGTGGTGGTCTCCTATTAAGTCGTTCCAAAATCCTTGATACAAAAACCTACAGTATTTATGCTTGAAGCTTAACCTAGCTATAAGATCCCAACACAATTAGTCTTTAGTATCTAATATTAGACAACTAAACCCTTAACTTTAATTCGAGCTAAATGAGTATTAAGACGAACAACAAACAATGATACAAATGTAGACAAATACTTAAACCATACAACAATAATATCAAATACTTAAGCATTTAATGCATATGATATGCATTGTTACCAAATCTTATGTAAGCGACACTTATTTGCTCAATCTGAAGATACCTTAGAATTATATGACAAATTGCAAAGAGATTCGTCGAACTTGAACCAGAGTATGTAATTTATATGCAAGTTATTTAAGTCAAACACTTTTGTTATTGAAGGCTAAGATTTTGATGCAAATATAACCCTTAAATCCTTCCATATCGTGCCATCGATATAATCAATCAAATTTTGAACATATATTTAAAGCACTTCAAATGATAACATGGAGTAACACCATATTATCCCTTATATTGAGAAGTCATATAACAATCTTCACACCTAAGAATTGACTTCAATAAAATCCTACATGACTTCAAACTTCAACAATCTACCTCATTCATCATTCATTTACAACAAAAAACAAACCTCTCGTAACTAATGACCAACTATTCACATTCATCAACAAACAACATCCCAATCACAACAATCAGTAATAATAAGATTACCAATACTGATAAATCGTAGTATCCACAAAACATAAGGCTTATATATTCACCTAAGACAATATTATTCTCTTACTACTTTCATCTTCATCTATTATACATAAACATTATTCTATCATGAACAATGGACGGATTCTCTTTTTTTTTTTTTTCTCCTTCGAGCCCTCGAGCAGTTTGGAGGTAGGGTAGAGGGGTAGCGAGAAGGGCATAGCCCTCCTAACTTGAGAAATTTTAGTCATGATAAATTATTAAATATAAGAAATTATGTATATATATATATATCATATGTATATTTTTAAAGTAATGTTTAACAAAATGCTACATATAATTTAATGTTTATTGTTTTGTATGTGTTTGTTAAATAAAAGATCATGGGTTTAATTTCCATGAATGTTATTTTACCTTTTTCACATATATTCGCATATTACTCGCATGTCATTATATTTCTTTCTTCACAATAACCAATAACATAAAATTCACTCATCATAAAATTATACTTAACTAATTAAATTCTCTTAAGTTACTATATATGTATAGATGCATATGAATAATTTTAATTACTCAAATATAGTAAGTGGATCATATGTTTTTGTACCTCTCCATTGTCATGTAATACACTAAGTAAATGGTAAATGGCATAAATAATGCCTAAATATGCTTAAGTAGCATCTGTGAATAATCTTGACACGATAAGTTATGCATCAAAGCCTTATTTTTTGTGAGGCTCAATAGCTAATCAAATAGGTGCCATATTTAGTAAATTGAATGTTTAGGTGTCAAATTACAAAATTGATATAAAATTAAGGTATGAAATTTGATATTAACCTAAAATATAAACCATATATAAGAAATATATACAATTTTAATTGTTGCAAGGTTTAAATTTTCTTCAAAGAGTTATTATGGAATTTGCACACCTATTTGCTCGACATTAGATCTCTTTTGACTAGTTTTAGATCAAAGAATTTCAATTAAGTGAGGCAACATGCGAATATGGCAGCACATCTGATAGAAAACCACGTAGGAAGAAAACATGTCATTTAGATTGGGTAGTTAGCTTCAATCTTCTTTATTAGTTGTTGTATGTCATCTCCTTTGAAGATTAGAGTTTTGATGGTAGGCTTGAATCTTAAGCAAGATGGGCTTGGAAGCTTGATTGATGAATGATGTAACCAACAAAAATACACCGAAGTATGATTTGATGTAGGTATTCCAATCCTTGAGTTATACTTTCTCGAAATAGTGGTAAAATATTGATTGAATAAGTGAAGGTCCTCATACCTAAGGACCTCATTCCCTATTTATAAGTGATGAGACCAAGTTATTTTAAGAAAGATATGCATTGCCATATTTGGAGTAGGATCTTTTTCAAATAGGTAATAAATCCAGTTAAATAGACATACATCTTCCAAAAGTCAAAGTATATATTTATTAAAGATTTACCATAAATTTAGGTATTTTTGTATTTGTTCCCACCTAAGCTAAGGGAGCCAGGACTACATGAGTTTAAATGAGCCCTCATTAATAAAGCCATAAGGCTTAGTTGAGATAGATGCATGAAGCATGGAGTTTCCTGATAGGTATTAGGGCAATGTCATAAGGAACTTGACTTGAGGGTAAGTTAAGTTGAGTAGGTTGATTTGCTAAGAGAAGCAAAGTAGAATTCCACTAGAGTAGTTGATGGGGTACATTGGACAAAACCTTATATCTAACTTAGGATTAGGTCGGGTCAGTCTGGTTGAGAGGTTAAGCCTTTATCAAAATGGGCCCTCTTAGATCACCTAAAAGTAGGACTAAGGCCGAATTGAGTCTGGGGGATTTACGTCCAAAATTATCTATTAATAGTAGCTATTCTTTTCTACTAATTCTCGTTCAAATTCTACTAATTCATTAGAGGAATAAGTTAAAATACCCTTCTTGCAAAACCATTTTTAGCAAAGGGTTTGCTTTTGAATAATATGGTTGCAAAATTGTAGTTTACCTCTACGATTTGGTAAAGGGAGTGTATATATCGCTTCTTAAATCATGGCTTGATCCTGTATTTTTCTTACCGAACAACATTTCATTGCATGCAGCTTATCCCTACAATTTCTCTTTAAATCATTATTATCAAACCTAACCTAGGTGGTTAACATAGACATACGAGAGGATCAAGGATTAAAAGAAGAACTAGATTTGATCGAAAGTTGAATAAAAGTTGAACCAGAATCGAATCAAGTTGAACCATGAGAGTCAATCTAAATCTAGTAACATTGCTTTAAATAGGTAGAAGATAAAGTTGAAGTGTTTTATGTTGGTGCAAGACTAAATCAAAGGTGAGAGTTGTGATTTATTTATAGAATTACATGTAGAGTATGTGATTTCTTTATAAAATCCAAAGAAGTGAAATCGCAACTTCAATTTGCGATTTATTTCGATATTTTACGAATTAATTTCTCTAAAACCCTTTTTAGAAAAATACTACTTCAATAAGGGGCATTTTAACCTATTTGTCAATTCATTATGTACTGAGACAGCTAAAGTACTCGACTTTTAAAAAGTTTCCTATCACTTTCTCCGTTGGCAAAATAATATTGTAAGGAGAAAAACAATTATTAGTTGTTACCATCGCAAGTGAATTTCTGTTCTAGTTATTATATGGTATTGTACTTGTGATTAAATCGTCTTTTCTTTATCCTTGCCAGTTACACTCGACATTAGTGTCTACTTACACTTTATAACGACTTTTGTCCTATGCTTTTAAATTGGTCCACGAGTGTCTGCCTAAATATGTTGTAGCTCTACTTCTTTCTTTCTTGCCTCCTAGAATTCAATTTCCAAGAACTTGCCTACAAAGAAAAGAGACAGAGGATAAGGAGGGAAAAAAAAAAAAAAAAAACAGAAAAATCTCTCTCGTCTCCAATATAGTGCAGTGAACTTTAGCCAGCAAAGCACACCGTGCGCCTAAGCCTATCATTCGTGGACATAAAAACACCATATGCATATGTTGGAGAAAGTTGAGGTTTTGCGCTAAGCCTCCTTTTTTGGGTGTAAATACGTACATCATTATCTGCTTTTCTTACTTTTTTTCATCTACCGAACTAAGAGGAAATTGAGCTTTAATTTTCGTTTGAGTAATGAAATAGAAGTACATAAAACGATTTATTTTTGCATAGAAACATAATTCATTAACGGATAATGTAAAGCTAGTAAGTTTGAATTATCTCAATTCGAATGAGTAGATATAAAATGGTCAGAACAGAAAACATTCATTCGATGTGGATTTCAAAGATTTAATGGAATTTACTGTTTTAAGAGTCCTCACAGAATTTGTGGACTTTATTTATTTTATTCATTTCTTGTAATTTAGGAATATTGAATATTTCATGGTAAAATGATAGAATATTAAAGCCACAAGTTCAACATCACCTAATAAACATAAACCATTACAACTTCAATCTTAACGAATACAAACATAATAAATTCGATAAAACATTAAACAGTAGCAAATTTTGATACCAAAATCCTTGAACAATCCACTATAACAATGTTTTCAGTGCTGAAAATCATTTTCACAATTTAAGATATGAATTTTTTCTTATCATAATCTGTTTTTCTGTATATTGACTGAATTATATTTACATACCCAAACCTATTTGACTATGTAAATATATTGATATAGATACTATCTTTTATATATATATATATGTGGGGGTGGCTAAACCCATTGGATCCACAATTCTAGTGCAATGAATTGCCCTAGGCCCGTGGATCCGTCTATGAATGGTCACGGGTGCCGGTGCACGGGTTGGATTCAGTCTGTACCCGACTCTAATAAATGAGGAAGTGCATGGAAGCGGATTTAAGCATGATACTATAAATTCGTAGTATTCTGTTTTTTTTATTAGACTTTTCATAAATAATATAATTTACAAAAAGTTACAATAACACCTTTCACTTGATCTAAGGCACTCTTTACGACCAATTCAACATTTCATGATGGATGTCGGAAAGAGGGGTTGTCATACTATACATTCCACGAGCCACGAGGCTTTGGCGACTTGTACGAACTTGAGGTTCCTTAGGACGACAGTTGTTATATTATTTTGAATCTTAGATTTATGTGGGAGCCTAAGGTCAGACTAGAAAGGAAATGACTTTCGGAAGCTCAATTATTCACCTATGATTAAGACAAGACACAGTGAGATGTGGTCGGTACCAGAAATGTAGCCAAAGAGAGATCCGCTACCACATAGAAAATAGATTGATAGATCTAATACTCCATGCGTATTATATTTTTACATATCATAGTGATAGTGTGTAAATTTTAAAATACTATTTATTTATATTTAATAAAAACTACCACATATCAAAGTATTAGTTGTATTTATACAGTATTAATCAATACATTATGATGTGTACAGATGTCATAAATTGCCAAATCCAAGCACTGTTTTGAGAGTGATCCTCGTTAAGAATATAAATAATGGATGAAAGAAGAATCCAGAAGAAGGACATGATCTGGGTTTCATGTCCTTTTACTCAGATCACCAAATCTTCCTTTAATTTCTTGCTTTTTAAATCCTTGATGACCCCGTATATATGGTTGATATGATGGGGACTACAAGATCCCAGATTCGTGTAGTTCGTTGCATCTAGTACAAAAGATGCTCCATCTACATGAGAAAAAGAGTGCAATGATACGTGTTAGTCCATGCAGATGCATGCTTGCTTTTCAAAATACACGAAGATGCTTCGTCAATCCAAAAGATTAGATAAAGACGAAAAAGGGGGTGATAGTAGTCATATTTTACTCATCAATCATTAAGTCTACCAAAGACTACCATAAAACTTATTTAATCTTATAATTTGGACCAAGAATAATTATGACATGGGAAACTTTTGTCGCCTTTTTTGTTTTTTCCTACTTTTTTTACCCTGGGGAAAAAAAAAAGAAAAAAGAAAAAAAAAAAAAAAGAGGACTATGAACACTGCTGATGAGTCACTAAGACATCACATTTAATGTCAAAAAGTTTATGGGTTCCCTTCTCTCTTCGTCTGTCTCATTCGAAATTTTTTAAAGTTAGAGAGGGCCAACCGATGTAATAAATTGCAACTACAATCTGTTTTATTTACTTTACATATATATTTAGTTTCTTATCTTCTGATTTTTTAATATACATATAAATCCCATATTTCAGAGGAAAAAAAAAAACCTTTTGGACTCTTGCATGACGGGATAATGTTGTAAATACTACCTATACTATAGTTTGACAATTTAATTTAATACCTAAACTTTTAACTTATCAAATTTGATATTCAATTGAAATTTTTTGTATCATCATTACTACCTATAAATTGAAACATTTTGTTCATCATTACTATCTATTACACATACATGTAATAAGTATCTCGATTTGATTAGTGATTAGATTAAGTAGATAGTAAAGATGATATAAATAGTTTCAGTTAGATATCAAATTTAACGAATTGAAAGTTGTGATAGTAAATTAAACCTTCAACTAAAGTTCAGGTTGTATTATCAATACTATTTGCTTGTATGATTATTTGCCCTTGATTATATATATCTATATAGAGTTTTTTAGATTGTAGTAATATTTATATTTCAATTATTTACGCAAGAGCATGTTAATAAAATATTGTCTAAAAGCACATGTTTTTAAAAATTCAGATATCTTAAAGCTCATTCGGAAGATGGAGAAAGGAAACGCACGTTGAACAAATATATAATGAAGTTACGTTCATATAAAACACACATAATTCTTCTCGTAGTCATTATCTTTAAGGTAACTATAATATATTTAAATTACTATCATCTTATATACAATCTTTCAAAAACCTTGTGCAATATAATATGGAATAGAATATCAATTTTGATTTGATAATATAAATGAAAGAGAAGTGGAAATAATTATTAACAAAATGCTCTATATGCGATTAATAGAGACCACCAATGCAAGAATTTTATCGAGAAAAGATTTATTTCAATAATATACGCAATGTATTATGTGCATATTTATGTAAATATGAATAAAATTTTAGTATATAAAATAAATGTAAAACATAGATAATAGAATTTTTTAAATTATCCAATATAATCCACTACATGTGTATAAAAATTATATTAATATTTACATATTAGGTGAATCTTTTTTCAACTAATATCATTGGATGGAATAAAAAAGGAAACCAAGGTTTTACGGGTTTGCTTGATCATTTGTGAGAATCAACAACGGAAATGAGAAAAAGAAAAAGAACCTTCTTTTTCTAAATAGTTATGACAAAAATTGCTAGAAGTAGCTTTTTCTTTTTCTTCTTTTCTTTTTTTATTTTTTGTTGTGATTTATTTGTAGTTATTTTTTTATTGCTTTCATTTTTCCAATGGGAAAATTACATTGTAGAGAATCAATGTCTAAAAATAAGTTCAAATTTTCAACTAATCAAAATAAAAGATTAACATTATGTAAAGTGATTCAAATAAAGAATTTTATTATATTATCATTATAATACCATTAATTTAAGCTTACGTGGCATGTTATCTAAAATGTAGTACTAACGCATTAGACACATGGTGCTATCTTGTCAAAAATATAGTGCTAAGGTGACCATTTAATTAAAAATAAAGAAACTTTAAAAAATTATAAATCAATTAAAAATGCAAAAAAAAAATGTTGAGAGAAAACTAACAAAAATTAATAAAATTATGCAAAATAAAGTAATCTAAAAAAATAAATAAAATTTTAGACAAATGAAAAAACTAAAAAATTAATAAAAAAGGTGGGAAAACAAAAAAAGAGGTCACTCCCCCACCCCAACATCTGGAGATCTAAGAAATTTATTGAGACTATTTTAATTTAAGAAATTTATTGAAAAAATATCTATTCAACATTACATGCTAGAAATTTTTTATATATAGTATGTAAATATTAATAACTTTTGATATATAGAGTATTTACAAAATATGAGCTGTAATTATTTTAAAAACTATCTAGTATATTATGTGTGTAAAAATTTTATTAATATTTATATATTATATGAATTTGTTTTTTCAATTACTATAACTAGAAGGAGGGAGGGAAAAACCAAAAAAAAAAAAAACAAGAAGAAGAAAGAAACCAAAGTTTTACGGATATCCTTGATCGATTGCGAGAATCAGCCTAAAAGGGAAACAAGCAAAAGATGAACCTTCTTTTTCTAAATAGTTATGCCGACAAAGAATGGTAAAAATAGTTTCCTTTTGTTTTTCCCCTATAAAAAATTTTCTTAAGATTCCTTTTGATTAGGATGATAATACTAGAAAGGTAGCTCGCTTTAAGTTGAGTTTAAGTTAAACTCAAAATAAAACTATTTATTTAGTCAAATGAAATTTAGATTACTTTATAAATTTATAAGTTCGTTCATTTATGCTCACAAGCTTTATATATATTATAGATATAATATATATTATATATCATATGTTATATAATTAAAATCTAAAAATTAATATCTATAAATATATGAATATATAATATGATATGAAATGGTATATAACAAATGATATAATTTTTATTCACTATTTATTTATTTTATATATTTAGATATGTAAGTAAACTTCAGCTCGACATACTATAAGCTTGATTTGTAAATAATTTAAATTTAAACCCGCAATTTTCTAGCTTAGTAAAAACTAGATTTATTGCCAGCTCAATAATTTTTTAATGAGTTAAATCTATGTTTTTAAAAACTCAACCCTAGTCCACTCGTCACATTTGTACTCAAAATTTAAAGAAAAAAAGAAACTTTATTGCAAAGATTTGATATAACATAAAGAAAGATAAGACATTTAGATATATATTCACGTGACAATTGAGCAGGGAAAAAGAGCAACATTTGTGGCCTAGGAAATGTCACCCGTTACGTACGAAGATGTCCATAGTAGAAAATGAGCTGTAAAGTCATTCTGTATGGAACAATAAAGAATCTATGTAATTCTCCATGTCTACACCTTCCCCATATCTTTTAAACTCTTCATGAGTCAGTTGGACATCTAATACCCTGTCGAGAAGCTTAAACTGAGCTCCAAGTTACTCGCAACTGAACAGAATCTAAGTATCCAACAAAGTGACTTTAAGATTTGAATTCAAGCAATCTTACCTTTTCTTTTAATGTTTCTCCACGGTATGGTTATTGTGTTCCCATTGGAACGTATTAGTTGCGATGCAGCACGCGACGTTGCTTGCTTTACCACCATTCTTTTGTTGAAGTACGTAACCATTTCGGATAGGTAGGTCATAAGATCCGAAACGAAAAGCCATGTCAATTACTATTACTACCTTCCAGCAGTAAAAGTTACCGTCGTCGTTTCCTTGCAAAGCTGATGAGGCAAGGATATGATGGGTTGCCATCATGCCTTGCAACATCGAGGTGCATTGCTTCAAAAATTTTAATTGATTATGGCTCGGAAGTCTTCATGATGCTTGATATGAGACTTCTGTCTAAAATGATAACCTCCAACACAAGTCCCATATTAGATATGATTAATTGATCTTAGTTGGTTAGAATCTATGATAGGTAACCAGAGGACGGATAGTTGATTAGCATCGAGTCGACTATTAATTATTAATTTAGGATAGTTGGCTAAACACTTTGACCGGTTTACTAAAGATGATTGTAGTCAACCAAAGATCCATGTCTTCTTTCTTATTCTATTCTATCATGTATTTTGGTCAGCTATTGCTACTGGGGCTTTCATATATCCTTTTTCCAAAGGTTTTAATTAGGATCTTTTGTATCTCTTACATCTCCATTTCATAAACAAGTATATGTAGAAAAAATTATTTGAATGGTTCATGAAGTTTTAATGTTCTTTTAAAGTCTTCTATAACTATTAGTAATGGTATAAGTGAGTCAAATTTACTCGTTAGCTACTTAAATTTGACTTGATATTTATTCTAATTCAACATGAGAACAATCAAATCGAGCTTGAACTCAAACTAGTCAAGTAAATTGTTATGTCAAGTTTGAACTTTATGATATTTAACCTAATTAGCTTAAAAGCTTCATTGAACTTGAGTTGAAATTAAATTTTAATTCAATTCAAATTGAGTTCAAATATTTAATATTATTTTAATTAAAAGATTTTTTAGTTTAAGATGAAGAGAACCTGAATGAGCTTAACGGAATCGAGCTTTAACTTGCCAAGTGCCATTTTTAAGTTAGCTTGATCTTAAAATTTTATGCTTAACCTAGCTTGATTTGATATCAAGTTTTGGAATTTTAAGTTGAGCTCATGCGTGAGCTAAACACTACATCATCTTAACTCAACTTACTTACAACCCTTATTATTAGTATATTTGTTACACATCTTTACTTGACCTCTTTCCCCTAATAGGATATGTTTGCATGGTTATTATGTATTGCGTTTCGGGACTCACTTCATATAGGTGTTGTTGTGATAATTGATGATCTAAATGATAAGCTTAGTTGCGATTTCAATGTCGGGGAGACTGGTTTGACGCTAGCTAAGTACTCCCAACATTTAGATGCTTTTGCTGTTACAAGTGTTAGATGTTAGACTTTCCCTTTAGCTATAGTTAACCTTTACGAGTTTGTAGTTTTTGGACATTTATGAACTTTTAATGTTACTTTACTGAAGATCTTTTAGTAAAATGTGAATAAAGATTAATCAACAATTTCTAAAAATTAAAACTGGATAAATAATAATTGATATGATAGTAATTTTAGTAGTCTTAAAGTGTTTTATTTAAATGAAATCATTCTCTTCTTAATTTCAGGGCGTGATAGGTTTAGCACATCTCAATGGGTTTTATACACATCTAGTTTGCAGAGCTTTTTTTAGATAATAATAAAAGTACACGAGGAAACAAAGGTATAGGATCAATCTCACATACCCCATATGGGCACATGGATAAGCTTGGGTAAGGGCCAGTTCCAAACCATGAACCGGCTCAGCCCGTTAGTAGTTGAGCTTAACCGCTTAGTTGAACCGCCGAGTTTTTAGGACCAAGGCAGTTTGCTTGGGTGGAACCTCCCGACTCGATAGTTTAAGAACCACCACTATAGCTAAAGGGAAAGTTCAATGGAAAGATTTTTGTGTGGTACCTTTTCCAATAAAAAACATGGTTCATCATCTGATTGTAAAAGTAAGGGTAAAGGCATTAGAACTTTCAATACGTCATCTACGCTACTAAGGTTTGAGGACGTTCCGACGTATATGGATAACGAGTACAACCTAAATGAATAGAGGACACATAATATGGTTGAGAACGTGGAAAATGAATTTACATTACCTCCGAGCTTCGATGTAGAACCTCATTACATGAGTAATTAAGGCACACAACCTCCTAGTTTTGATGTTAAACATCAACGTATGAGTTACCGAAGACATGCCACCTCCCGATTTTGAACCTCTACGCATGAGTGTCCCTAAACGTCACGTTAGATTCAAACCTCGTCGCATGAGTATCCTTGCACGACCCGTGGGATTTGAACCCCCACGGATGAGTTGCCCCGCAAGCATGTTCGAGAATGAGGAGGACAACATTAAAATTATTCTCGAAATAGAAGACTAACATATGGGACAATGTAGGCCTAGCAGTTTGAGACCATTCGGCTCAAGTAAGCCCCCTAAACTCGGTAAGTCTAATATTTTTACTACTCATTTCCATAAAGATACAAACGAAAGGGGGAACTCGAAGGCATTTTGTAACTATTGTAACGTGAGTTATTCGTGGAAAATGGGAGAGGGAAATGGTACCCTTAATAGACACTAAAGTTGAAGCATCGCCAGGAGGTGGGAATAGATAGAACGCAGCAACAGATTGCCTGAGGTGATGGTTCATCCGGACAAATGCTAAGGAGGTATGATAAAGATAGGCATAAATATAACTTAGCACAGTACTTGGTGATCATGCACCTCTCATTCAACATGGGTACATCAAAGCAGTAAAGTCGATATGAGCAGAAAACGTTCAACCCCAGCTCACGATAGCTTAGTCGCAGAACGATAACTCGAGCTACACAAGAGCTCTACCACAAAGGTAAAAAGGAGCTCGCAAGTAAGTTTGCTTCCCTCAATACACAAGTGTTCATCTGTACAGACATATAGATAGATCTTTTTTGTAATAATTTTTATATGGGTATTACTGTTCATTAGGTAGACGATAACTAGTAACTTAATAAACGACTATTGGCTTTAAGGGTATTTAACAATCGACACACGGTGCAAAACATTTATAAAATCATTAAAAAAATCCTAAATGAATACTAATTAGTGAGGAAAATTTTTTTTGTTAGTTTTGATAATACAACTGCTAATACTGCATCAATATCTGATTTGTAAAATTACTGTCAACCAACATTGGGGGGGATTTTTTTCCACATACGTTGTACATGTCATATTCTTAACTTGTGTGTTAAGGATGGCATTGCAGTTTTGCATGACAGTATAGCTTTGATCAAGAACATCATCAAGACAATAACAAATAGACCATCCCTTTATAAAAAGAGAGGAACTTTTGCATGAAGCATAGAAAGAGACTTTGAAAGTTTAAGATGGATGTGCAATATTGTTAGAACTTGACTTACGAGTTATTGCATAGCACAGTTCCTTACAGCAAACTGCTATGTAACTTTGCAATGTACAACATGTAGGGAGTTGACATTTTCCCCAATAATTGGGATATTTGTATCCAATTATTTAAAGTTTTGAAAGTTTTTCATGATGCTACTAAACTTTTTCACAAGTTTCTAGGCTCAATGTTCACTTGTTTGTTATATTAGTCGTCAGTATACTTGGCATGCTAATTCAAGTCCGTGAGGACCCAAACCTACACGCATACGTATACGATATGACATTGAAATGGTTAACTTATTATAAAGAAATTACTCATATTTATTTCGTAGCAACTATTATAAACCCTCGTTGTAAAACGGAATTATTACTAATATATTTGAAAACTTATTATGGTTATATTTAAGATCTAACGAATTCTTAAGACGTATATAACTTGGAAGCACAACAAGAAGTGTTGGCAATGACAGTAGTGACGACTGACATAGAAGAGATGTTTAACTGCTATTAAAGTCAGTACAATAGTTAGTCATTAGTCTCTCTTTCACCACCCACCAAAGAGCAACATTACTCTTTTATGGGTGAGCAATTACTGGCGCAAAAATTGAAAAGACAACAGTCTGGTGATCTAATGTCTAAGATGCAACATTACATCAAAACAGATTTCATGTTTTTAGAAAATATCTCTATCAAAGAATTCGATATTTTAGAGTGGTGGCAAAAACATAAAATGGACTATTCACTACTATTTCACATTGCCTATGAAGTACTCGCTACTCTGGCTTCAATGGTCACCATCGAGCAAGCATTTAGTACAGTAGGCCTGATCATCGACGAACACCGAGCCTCCCTATTTGTTGTCAGTATTGAGGCAAATGCTTGCACAGAAAATCTGTACAAAGCGAGTTGTAGACGACAAAAACCATACAGGACATCAAGCGAGAAGGATAATTACTTTAGTGATTAAAACCAATCTGATGAAAGCCTAAGCTCACCCGCGAGTTCCACTCTTACTCACAAACACAAATAGTTACCTCAAGTTGATACATAGTAAGTTATTTTTTTATTATTTACGAAAAAGTTTTATTATGTAGAAAAATCTTTTTTTTTTTTCTAATTGTCTAAAAAAACTAAATGGCATGATTTTCCCAAAAGTGCTGATATAGCATTAGGTTTTTCCAAAATATGATCAACTAAAATTATTTTCATTCAAAAAATTTAACTTAGATAGTCACTTACATTTTGATGTTTTTTCTGAAAACGTAAAATTGATTAACAAATTAAATATTTTCTAAAAATTCAAACCGAACTATAGTGATCTGATTCCGATTAACAGATATATAGATATCTTATGAGCGACCGTAAAATATTATAAAAAATATTTCCCCTCTAACTACTTCATTCTATTCGATCAGATTAAGATATTACGTATTTATACTGTAAGAGACTTTTTTTGTATTTTATTTTCTTTTCGTTTTTAATGTATATTTTATGAACGGATTGAAAAAAAAAATGGTTAAAGGATCAATAAAGTAAGAAGAAAAAAAAAATAATGTAAAAGCTTAAGAGAGGAGACATGAAATAAAAAAAAAAAAAACCAGCAGGCCTTGAACTAGTAAGCCACATGAATTGGCCCTAAATTGTCGACTCACGGGTTGATCACAGTTCAACGTGACCTTAGCCCATGATCTGAAGGTTCAAGGCTAGGCTGAACCGGCACCCAAGTCCATAGGCCACAACCTTCAATTTCAAGGAATGACCGGATAAATATTATGCAAGGTTATAAGTTATGATCAATTAGATATATCATTTAATAAGTCGAAGGTTCATGTATAAAATTTTAAGAATAAATATTCAGGTAATAGACGTAATATCTTTCGACGGTATTAATATTTTAAACTTGAATGGTAACAAGAGTTGCATGCTCATGTAGTAGCCCCTCTCCCTCTTTTCATTTTTTTTTTTCCCTCCGAGTCTCCCACTTGCTGATATACTACCTCACATTATATTCATTATTGGAATTTCATTCAGCTTTAAGCCTTCTCAAATGTTGCCAAAAGTCAAAAAGTTACTTAAAGGAATCGTGATGAAGTCCATATTACTCGTGCAGAGTGAAAGTCACGTGGCAAAACGTCCGAGCCCCAAGTTCCTAGAAAAGTTGAAAAATTTAATTGTAATTTAGCAACGATTATTTGGCACTAAGTCAACAAAAAAAAAAAAAAAAGGGGCAAAAAGTACTAATAGTAAAATTGCACTTATCCCATGATGAACTTGATTCGGCCGAATATTAATTGCATCTACCTTTCCGTCATGCTTGATGTCGATTGAGTAAGTAGTAACCTTAGTGCGATTCCGTTTAAAATATAATACAACATAATTAGATTTTTTTTTTTTTTGTAAAAGACATAAATAGTAACCTTAGTGTAATTACCTTTAGTAAAATCGATGTTATCAAATCCGGATTAATACATATAGTTCAATCCAGTTAAACCAAATCTTTCTATAGAATCAATTCGATCTAACCTTCGACTTAATCTAATTTTATCTCTTTAACCATTAATCCTCTTATATATTCATATTAACTACGTAAGCCGGGTTCAATGACATTGACTAAAACCCTCCACTTATCCATAGGACCCACTAGATAAGGGAAATACATAACTATTTAGTCAAATACACAACAAAATTTATTGATATGACAATATCATAAGTAGTACTGTAATTAGCTTTTCTCCACCAAATGAATATGCTTATATTTCGTCCACTTGGGGGGAAACTATAATTCTATTCCCTTTTTGTTTCGTATTATGCTGTTCAATTGGTTTTTGGTCATGAAATTATAATTTCTAAGGAATCCTTATTACGTAAAATTATAATTTGTGAAATTATAATTTCTAAGGAAGTAATACAAATTCCTTGCTTTAACAATAGAATACCAATTTCATGTAGAATTACTCATTTGTTCCCCAAATGACCTCCTTTTACTTTGAAACAAACTACTATAGTGTGCCATCAACATCGATCGCCACTTGCCACCAAGCACCATTAACTATCATTGTCGTCAAAACCACCATCCCAAACCACTCCACCTTCGATGCTTCGATCTCTCTTGTTCCTCACTCTTGCTTTTATCTAACCTTTCTCCTATCGAACAACTCAGGTTTATGATGAATAAGAAGAAGAAATCACAATTTCTCCTCGATGACTCCAAGATCTTCGACCATCGTGGCCTTCACCAACATAGAGCATCTCATCGATGGTGCTGCTATGTATCAGGCCATGATGAACCCCCAGAACACCATCTTCAATGCGAAGCGTCTCATCGATCAATGCTTCTCCAACCCTTCTGTCCAAAGCGACATGGAACATTCTCTCTAAAAGTGGTCACTAGTCCTGAAGACATGAAGCATGCTTACGAAGATGAAGAGCCATGCATTGGGGAGTGGGAAGAGTGGTGGAGGTTATGTTAATGGTTTTTTTTTTTTTTTCAAAGAGAGAAAAAAAGAAAAAAAAAATGAGACAGAGATAGAGAATGTAGAAGAAGGTGGTACTATAGTAATTGTACTTGTATTACATATCTATTCCTTATTTGCTTTTTTTCTCAAGTGAACAATATAACACTTTTTACAGGCTAATTCAATTCCTTAGAGTTAGAATTCCATTACAAGCTTCTTCCATTCCATGAAGTGAACGAACTGTTAATGATATGCTAAGACACCATTTGTTTGAGAATCTACTAAACTAGTAGTATAGAAATTATGTATTATCAAATGTACTTTTTT
The DNA here is from genome assembly GCA_024138015.1 of Lumnitzera littorea. Classification (NCBI taxonomy): domain Eukaryota; kingdom Viridiplantae; phylum Streptophyta; class Magnoliopsida; order Myrtales; family Combretaceae; genus Lumnitzera; species Lumnitzera littorea. The sequence continues at coordinate 137,662,048 of JAMXBB010000001.1, read as the reverse complement.
AGTGAAGTAATGCTTTGTTTTGTATATTAATCGAAAAGTATACTTTTTTTTTAATGAAAAAGGTTGTATTTAATGAGTAATTGGCATGTAGAGAATTATACATAAAGCTGAAAATCTAAACATATATTAATATTCAGCAATATATATATATATATATACATATATATTAACAAAAGAATTTCTTTAAGTCTTAAATATAAAGCAAAACTTGCTTTTACTTTTATGCTTAGTTTACATGACAAAAATAACATACACAAGTCCAACTTTATGAATGCTTAATGTACTTATATATTTGTAAATTCACTCCCGTTTATGCTAAACTTCTTAAAAATGTTATTATTTATATATTGTAAAGTTTTTAATATTATTTTATGATGACCGCATATTTTTAAAAAAATAAATAAAGCTAATGCCATATAGAAATACTGTAATACCCCCTACTTCAAAATATGTTAAAACTTAGTGTCTATCTGAGGATTTGCCGGTAGTTATTGGACTCTGCACGTAATAAGCCTGTAAAACAAGACTTTGTGAGGAGATGCCGAGTTGTTGTCCTATGTAGCCACTTCAATACTTAAGTCAGCAGTGAATACTTGGAAGAATAAAAGGCACTTTGAGCAATAGCTAAGCTTATCATACAGGGTGTAGAGATATTTATTGTTGCATAGTGAACTGTTATTTATAGTGGAGTGGTGTTGGTAGTTAGAGGTCAGTTATTAGGGAGAGATCTTCTCCCATAAGTATGGGAGAATAAGGTCGTGGTATCAAATGTATCCCACTTATTCCGGACCTAGTAGTTGACTTTATTTTATTCTTACCCTATACGTTTTAGTCGTTGCATGACTTAGTAGGCTTAATTAATCTAGGCCTAGGGCTTGGGACCACGAGGGCGAGCCCTAAGTGACAAGATGTATCAGAACTAGTCGGACTTGAGTAGCCAATGTCTAAAGAGCCTTGTCAACACTTGCTCCCCTATAGTCTCATTGCCGAGGTGAAGGCAAGGAGAAGATATATATGGGCTGCTTAAGCGTGACTAATTTGATTCAAAGGGACTTGAGTTGGCGCTATAGTGTCGACGTAGTAAGGGTATAGGTTCCAGCTAGAAGCCGACCAAAGTGGAGATGTCCGAAGCTGTAAATACTTAGGCTAAAAATGTCTAAGGTGGGATGACTAAGGTGGTTAGCAATTATTTCGAAGTGGAGTGCAGAAGACCCAAGTAAAACTAAGCCTTGATTGGAGTATTAAAGCAAGACACCTTCGCATCTCACTGGGTAGGCACTTCAAGGCTATGAACTAGTTTGGCCAAACAATATTCGTCATGGACTGAGCAGATGCGACTACACCATGTCCTTATCAAGCCGATTAGGTGAAGTCAGATAGTCCATGAGGAAACTTCTTATCGAAGGAACTTTTTCAAATTATGACCTCTATGTGCCCGTTTTCCGTGCATTTAATGTAACGTGATAGATGTCATGTTGTAGTAGATTAGTATACAGCTACATGTGCTTTGCCTTTTAAGGATGATCGTCTAATCTAAGCTCCTTCTACATATCTGTTGTGCAACATTCCAAGGGATTCGTGCTTATACGGATCCCTATAACTGCCTATATGGCTCCCCAGATACTTTGCTTATAAATCGCAAGATCATAATGAAAGACCACTTTTCTGCAATCTCTTTATTCTATCATTGTAAATTCTGTGTTTACATTAGACTTTCTTCAAAAGTTTTTCAAGCTTTTTTCTTCTTTACATATTACAACCATGTTGAGTAACAGAGGTGCGAGTGGCTCATCTTCATCACTGCATATCTCTGACTCTGAATCTACAAAGAATGATACCCCCCACCGCTCCCCCTACAAATAGGGGAGGACGAGGTCTTATCACTAGCACAACTTGACGAACCTACTAGAATATCGTGGAAGCGCTGGATAGGGCCAAGATTATCAATGCCATCCTAAGGGATGTATATATGTACGCCCCCTTGCCCCCTTCCGAAGAATTTGTTTGATGCTCCTAATGTCACGCCCCGGAGTGATCAAGTTATAACAATCTTACCGTACAAACCATTTCAAAATAGAAATTGATCATACAGCCGTCATTTTATACTTAATTTACATAAGGTATTTACGACTAACCCACTTTGAAGTAAACAATTAATAAATTAAATAAATTATTTACCTATAAAATTATAAGGAATACATATTTATTCTAAAATAATTTGAGTATATTACAAGATTTCGTAGCTTGCACATAATCTATTCGAGAAATACATAAAAACTTTAAAGATACAATTTCAAACTTGTGAGTGTATCATATCCTTGGTTTTATATCAATACTCCCCAAGATCTTACAATTGCTACCTTCAAGGTAAATGTAAGCTACTTTCTAGTTAGCACCTGTAACAACGTCTATAGAGATGTGAGCAATTACAGTTCAGTAAGTTGAGACGGAGACTTAAAATTATATAGCAAACACAAATAGGGTTGTCAAGTAATTTAATTAGATGCAAAGCATATTCAAATAAATGTCATTATATGATGTTGTCTGGCCTATTACGAGATTAGAGAAATTACACCTGCTCTAATCCAGGTTGAGGAGTTTCCATTAATGCAACAACATACAACTAAACTTAGGCTTATGTAGTGGAGACACCGTTCTTCCCGCGATTGCCTTCAAACCATTGCTTTCACCCTTACCACGACCTCTTCACTTGTCATTTTGTTCAATTAAGGATGAAGAAGGGACTAATTATTCCATCTAATGTTATCTCTTTCGAAGGAATAGGTAATTAGTCGGAGAATCCTAATGTTCCCCTAATGGGTTGTTATGCAAGTTCAATTTAGCTTTATGAGTCAAATATTTAGTTAAATCTAGTTTAAGGTGTTTAATCATTTTAAACAAACCACATAAATACAATCTAAAGCAGCCAATTAGAATCATATCATCAGCGTAGAACAAGTACATGCACACAGCCAACTATCTAATAAGCATAATCAAGTATAATTTCAAGACTTCGAATACTACCAATTAGTACTCCAAAATAAAGTAATGTATTAATCCCAACTTACTTGGATTCCTTGCTTACTCATTCGAGGTGAGACTCGCTCAGGTCATTGCTAATAATCCCTATATTACAAATATTGTTTTAGTACGTATATAACTATCTTATATAAATTTCATTATGTAGTTCTTTTATGTTATCTTCAGTTTAAGGTTTTTAGTATATATGATTATTTAGGTTTTTAAGTTTTTTAAAGTTATTCCTAATTTAGGTTGAGTTCTTATTCAGTTTTGAAGTTGATTTCTAAATTAGGTTTTTAACTTAATTTTCAATTAGGGATTTTATACATAAACCTTAAGAAATCATTTCAACTCATAATGTAAAATTAATCTCATTATTTTCAGATGTCCTAAATATTGTTTTTGGTCTCTAACTAATGTTCTAATTCATACGGTACATCCCAATCCTAATTTAACTATCGAATTTACTCCCGCTGTGAGAAAATTTTATATTTTTCATATAATTACCCTAATTTAAGTTTCCTACCAGATTTATTACATATTTCTATTATTAGTATATTATCAATTTTATTCTAATATTTTGCTACTCATTAATTTCTTATATCTACATATTACACATTATCACTTAATATGTCCATAATATATACATCTAATATTCCTATCACTTTAAATATCATCTTCCAACATCAAATAACATTTCAAAATATCTAAATTCACCCTAAATCAAAATTTATACCTAACTATCCTAAATTATAAAATTAACTTAAAATTTACTACTTTTACCAATTACATATTCACTATATAATACCCTAATAATTAACTAAATCAGTAATTATCTATTTAATTATCTAATTAACCCAAAATTACCCATTTTATATATCATTTTAAGGCCTAAAAATTTCAAAAATTAATTTTTGAAAAAGGGTTTCATAGCACTACTCTATAACCTCTAAGTAGTTTACACAAAAATTTTGAGCCTAAAACTATACTCTTAAGGTTATTTATTTCTAATTTAAACAAAGCTCGAGTTTATAGAGTTTCTTAAGGACATTATATTTCTAGACACAAAATCATCAAACTAAAATTTTTCCCTAATCTACATACTTAAAAACGTCAAAATACAAAATTTCATAATTTTCTAAGCATATTTAGTATTTTTAACAAAATATGAAAAATCGAAAAAAAGATCGGATTCACCAGAGTTGGTGGCTCTGGCCACCACGGCATTGTCGGTCGGTTTGGGCGCTACCACCACCGTATGGTGGTGATGATCGTCCACTCCTAGGTTGCCGTCGAGTTGGGGATCTCCTTATAGCCCCTAGTTGCACATGGATTTTGTAATTTTTTGTAAAAATACTCTTTTTTCTTTTCTCTCCTCTCCCTAATATTTTCTGAATCCTAAACTAACCAAATGAAGTTTTGATGGTGGATTTCTAAATTTATAGTAGGGTTTTAGGGTTTTCTTTTAATTTTTGGTTGACCTATGTCCCTCATCTTATCCTTTTCTACTTTTTATTTGTTTCAATTTAATTAGTTGCTTCTGTTTCTTCAATTCAAGCTTGCTACGACCCCTTTTTAGACTTTTCTTCATTTTTCCATATTTTTATTTAATTATTTATGAATTTTCTTTAATTATTTAGTATTATTTTAGCATATTTTGGGTATTTTAAGTCATTTCGTATATTTCTACCTACATGTAAATACATATATGGTATAAATAAATACTCCTAAATATTATTTATATTATTTTATGATTTTTAGTGTACATATAATTTATTTCTATTGATTCTAAATATTTTCGAAAAATAACGAACAATTTACATGAAATTCAATATTATGTTAATTAATCATTTTATTATTTATTTTCCTAAATCTAAACTTATGTGATCACTTTTTCTAATACTCATAGCTTCATCATAAAATTTGTGTTAGATCAAACAATTTGTTTGATCGCCCTAAATTCTATGAATCAAACCTCGAGTAACTGATTGTGGGGCTTACACCAGAGATAGGCAAGGAGCTTAGTTGCCAAGTAAGCAAGGGTAAACAATTTGCCCTTGGTTAGATTATAAGTAACTTTATTGTCAAGGCAATCTTTAGATAGCAAATAAGGTTATTGAGCAAGGACATATGGGTGGCTCTATTATCAAGGAGGCGATTTACAGTGTTTAAGAAGTGCTTGGAGTTTGGGCAATGCTTTCCTCCAAGCTGCTTCGAAAAGGAATTCTTTAACTACCATCAATGTAGTCCGTCACAAGTCCCTCCCGATAGGTGAAGGGTACTGAAGGCTTTCTAGGCGCTCTACGAGTATCTAGTGGTAAGGGTTACTCTTGAGCTATTTAGTCATTTTTACATACGGAAGAGCATCAAGGGGTGGCCATATCTCTAGTTGTATATTCTGCAACCTTGTGGATTCAGTGAAGGGCTAGCAAGATAAGTACGTAATAGTTAAGCTGCCTAAAGAGGCAGACTTCTGGATGCGGTAGATCAAGATAGTTCGAACTAGTAGTGAAAAAGGGTTTGGTCCTAGTGATATAGAGGCCATTTAAGAGATCTTTGCCTTCATAGCATTGAGATACAGCCAAGAGATAAATGCTGTAGAGACCGTAGAGAGGTATTTTTAGTATCCGATCTTCAAGCTTTTCCTTAGCATGAAGAAGGTTGTAGTGAAGAAATGAGCCAAAGGTACAGGTTCATTCTATGTGCTTACATCTACTGTGCTAGTGTTGAGGTGCTTTGTCCAGCGTTTATAGGATGGGGAGAGCTCCTTAGCTGTATTGGTTACGATGAAGTTTAATGAATGGTAGTAATAGTTTCTTTTGGTTTCGGCTTCTTTTCCTTTTGTAACTTTGAATTGAAAATCTTGCAAGCAAAAATTTGGCGGAAAGGATTTGTCGTCCTTCAATGGATGAGCTGCCGTTGGGCTAGAACCAGGATAGACTAATCAAAGGGCAAAGCAGTACGGTTGAAGCCGAGGCCTAGGGAGACTAGTAAGGTACGGTTAATGACTATTCCTCTAGAGATCCCCATCGTTATCCAGGACGAGCAACTGGATGCAGAGCCCTTATATCATGCCCCGAAGCGGCAGAGTCGTAACAGCCCCGCAGTATAAACCATCCTAAGATAGAAGTTGGCCTTACAACCGCTATCTTAGACTTGATCTACACAAGGCGTCCACGACTAACCCGCTTTGAAGTAAACAGTTTATAATTTAAATAATTCATTTACCTAAGAAAGTGAGAAAAGTTATATATAATCACTATAATTCGGTTATTACATTAATCAGAAATGAAAATTAATAAAATATGTGTTGATTCTTCAATGTTTTTCCTCACTCCCCAGGATCCAACAGTTGATAGCTTTAGAGTAGTTGTTTGCCGCTTCTTAGCCAGCACCTGCACGACGTCTATAGAGATGTAAGCAACCACAGCTCAGTAAGTTAGGATGGAGGACTTAAAACTATACCACAAACACAACAAGGTTTTTAATTAATTTATTAGGTGTAATGCATGTGCAAGCAAATGCCATCGCACGACGTTGTCCGGCTCGTCGTGAGATTAGAGAAATTATGCCCGCTCTAATCCGGGTTGAGGAGTTGCCATTAATGCAACAGCAGCTCACGACTACACCCAGGCTTGTGCAATGGAGACCTCGCTCCTCTCGCGACTACCTTCGAACCACTGACTTCACCCTCGTCGTGACCTCCTCTCCTGTCACTTAGTTCGACTGAGGATGAAGAAGGGACCATTATGTAATCCTGCGCTATCCCTTTCGAAGGGATCGGTATTTGGCCGGAGAGTCTAAGTTCCCCTAATGAGTTGCCATGCATGTTCGATTATGATTGCTGGTCATATATTTGATTAAGTCCAGTTTAGGGTGATCAATCATTTCATACAAATCATACAATACATGCCAGAGCAACAAACAGAATCATAGCATCACCCATAATCAAGTACATGCACACATTTAACTATCTAACAAGCACAACCAAGCATAATCTTAAGCCTCCAAAATACAGCATTGTATTAATCCCAACTTACCTCGACTCCTCACTCACTCACTCGAGGTCCGATTTGCTCAGGCCATCGCCGATCATCCCTATAATACAAACGTGATTTCAGCTTTTCATATAACTATTATAGGTCCGTTTTATCCTATAATACTTATTGTTAGGTTTTGTTTAAGGTTTAATATGCCTAATTATCTAGGTATTAAGTATTTTACAATTATTCTAGGTTTGGGGTTAAGCTCAGGTTCGGTTTTTGCATCGATTTCTAAATTAGGTTTTAGTTCGATTTCTAAGTAATATTTTAGATTCCAACCCTAGAAATCCGTTTCAACCCATAATGTGAAATTAATCATTTTACTTCCCGATCTCCTAAATACCATCATTACCCCTAGTTAGTATTTATTTTACCCGGTACACTTAAATCCATATTAGTGTACCAAATTCACTCCTAATGTGAGAAATTTTTACATTTACCATATAATTACATAAATTCAAGTTTCTTATCAGATTTATTATATATCCCTATTATTTATATAATATCAATTTTTATCCTAATATTTTCTATTTATTATATTTTCAAAAATTACATATTATGCATTATTGCCTATTATGTACATAATGCATTTCTAATATTTCTATCACTTTAATTACCATCCCTAAACATCAATTATCATTTCAAAATGTCTAAATTCATCCTAAATCAGATTTTACTCCTAATTTCCCTAATTTACAAAATTAACTTAAAGTTAATTATTTTTCCCTATTAATCATTTACTACATAATTAACCTAATAATTACATCTAACACCCTAAATGCTACAAGTATCATACTCCATCAGATTTCAACATCCTAAAACATATAATTATTCACTAAATCAGAAATTAATCATTTAATTACTAAATTACCCATTTTATGCCTCATTTTAGGGCTTAAAAATTATCTAAAAATTTCGAAAATTAATTTTTGAAAACGGGCTTCGTATCACTATTCTATATCATCTAAGTAATCTACACAAAAATTTTAGGCTCGAAACTACACTCCTAAGGTCATTTATTTCTAAACCGAAACATGCTCGGTTTTGTATGATTTCTTAAGGACCCTATATCACGAGATATATTTTCATCAAAATAATATTTTTCCTAAAAACTAAATACAAAAATATTCTAGAATAACAAACTTCATAATTTTCTAATAATATTTACTATTTTTACAAAATTACACAAGAATCGAGCTGGAAATTGGATTCACCGATTTGGGTGGCTTCGACCACCGCCGGCCGCCGTGGCCTTATCTGCCGGCCTAGGCGCTGCCACCACCGTGTGGTGGTGGTGGCCGTTCACTCCCAGCTGCTCGTCTGGTGTGGGTTCCCTTTGAAAGCCCTAATTGCACAGTTTTTTCTAAACCGAATTTTTCTCTCAATTTTCACCTCTCCCTAATTTTCTCTAATTTGTATCTGTCCAAATGAGCTTTTGAATTTTTCTTGCTATGTATAGAGCTTTAGGGGATTTATTGTGCATTAAATGGGACAAGACAATTGCCTTATCCCTAAATTTTTTGCTTTTGTGTTGTTCTAATTTAATTGGTTGATTTTTCTTTTTCAGATTCTAAATGGCCACGACCAAATTTACATCATTCCACACTCTTCTGATTTTTTTCTGATTTTTCCATAATTAATTTATAATTTTCTTTAATTATTTAGTAAGTTTTTGGCTAATTTAGGTAATTTCGCGTATTTTTATCTACACGTAAATACATGTGGGGTACATGTAAACATTCCTAATTATTATTTTGGTCATTCTAAAATTTTTTGTATACATATAATCTATCTCTAGTAATTTATCAGTTATTAGATTACACTATTCGCCTTTTCGGTAATTAGCAATTATTATGCTTAAAATTTGAAAATTTTATAGTCTCCTATTTTACTACTTATTTTCTTAAATTCAAGTTTACGGGGTCATTTTTACTAATATTTCTCTTAATAGTTTATAATTTAGGCTTGATCGGATCTTTCAACCGATCGAAACCTTGAGTGATTGATTGTGGGACTTACACCTTAGGTATAGCTCTGCCTACCCATGCCCTTCTCCTCTCTATCGAGCTTATTCTTGTAGGGGATGAAGGCCCAGACGTGGAGGGGCTTGATGTTCAGATGCTTTCCCCTCCACAAGCGAAGGAAGAGGGGATGGTTGAGGGGGCTGCCCTTACTCATGTGATTGGCCAAAAGAGGAAGGTTCCTAAAATGGTAGGGGAGCTAGGGCTTGGAGTCAAGAAACAAAGACCCCTGGCAATGGCATCTTTGAGCCGGGGGAAATGGAATGAATGGCCGATGGCCATCCCTACCAGTGTGTCGATGACCTAGGGGATGAATTTTTTGACATCTTGAACAACTTTAAGTTAATGGGGATTAGGTTGAACTCGTTTCAAGAGGTGTTGTACTCCTCTCGGGATGAGGAGTTCCTCGGAACTCCTAAGATGGAGATGAAGGGAGCCAAGGGGGAGTTCCTTAGGTCAAAGTGGGAGGTCTAAGCAAACGATCTTATGATGTCGTATCGTACACTCAGCTACTAGGCTTCAATGAGCTCTTACATCCTCGACGATTGGGCTGTCCTCGAAGGGCTCTCCAAGAGAGGTGGGGACGACCCCATGGAGGTAGTGGGCTACTTGAGCACACTTATGCGGTGGGTAAGTCTTTGTTACTCCTATATTGAAGTGCTTCACTTGTCGTTATGTTAATGGTGGCCTTTGTTTTTAATTTGTAGTACTACGGCTAGGTGCTGCTTCAATTGAATAAGTTTGATGTTGCCCAGAAAGAGGTGAAGGGTTTTAGGGAGGCGTTGTGCAAGAGTGAGAAGTACTTACGGGAGGCAAAGACTTCTACTAATAAGTACTTGAAAAAATTCTCCAAGGCTAACTAGCGCCTTCGTTGCTCTTATGTACAGGTGGCGAGGCTTCAGGTGAGGCTGAATGACATAGAGAGGTAGAAGGACAAGGCCGAGAAGGTAGCACAAAAAGCTGACGACCTAAAGGCTTGGCTTGAGGACAAGTAGAGGGCGAAGGCTCAACTCTCTCGTCAGCTAAGTGAGGAGAAGGAGGCCAAGGCCTAAGTCGAGAAAGAGAACATTGAGCTAAAGGCGTCAATTGTGAGGTAACAAACTGAGTTGGAGATAAAGGTGTTAGAGTGCGAAAGCACCAAAGCCACTCCGCTGGAGATGGCCGGTTTGAGGGTTGAGTTGAAGTGGCAAGTCTAAGAGCTATGAGAGAAGGTTTCGGAGATAGGGGAGATTATCTCCAAAATGGGGAGTAAGGAGGTCCTCAGCGATGTTGCCGCTAAAAAGGCAGTCGCCGACTATCGAAAGATCGAGGAGTGGTTAGACAAGTTGCAAGACTTGACCATCGACTCAGTACGCTACACAAGGAAGGAGGTTCTCTCTCATTATTTGGACCTTGATTTGAGCTTTCTTAACTCTTTGGATTCTCTGACCTTCAATGAGAAGAGGGAAGCTTGGTGTGTGAGAGAGGGGTTGCTTAAGCGACCTTTGATGTTGTAGGCACTCCCTCTGCTGTTGGGGTCGAGCAAGGCACTTCTACCCTAACAGCCTAGCAGGAAGTCACCTCCAAAGCAATTCCTCTAGACAATCGAGCTCCAGGTGATTCTCCTACTACTCCTTGTTTATACCCTTCAACCTTTACTCCAAGCTAAGTCCAGTTGCTTGAAGCACTAACGAATCAACGCTTTAAGTAGATTGAGGCTTTGGATTTTCTTGAGTTATCAAAGTTAGTTGATCTAAGGAGATAATGTGTTTGTCTCTTTCTTTTTTTTTTTTTTTGAAACATGTGTATGTTAGGCTAGGATGTCGGCCTTCACTGTATAATCCAACAATCAAATGAATGAACAAATTTTTTGAAATGTCCTCTTACACACCTACTTTTTCTTTGCCTTTGAATATATTTGCATAGGAATTCCTTTGCGTAAAGGGAATTTACCCTTGTCGAGGTTAACCGAAGGGGGTTAGGTCGGTAGCGTTCCGACCTACCCGATAGAAGGGAGTTCCTCTATGCAAGGTGTTTCCCCTTGCCGAGGTTACCTAAGGAGGGTTAGGTTAGTAGTGTTCCAACTTGCTCGTTAGATGGGAATTTCTCTATGCAAGAGGTGTTCCCCTTTACTGAGATTACTTAAGGAAGGTCAGGTCGATAGTGTTCTGACCTACTCAGTAGATGGGAGTTCCTTTATGTAAGGGGTATTTCCCCTTACCAAGGTTACCTGAAAGGGGGTTAAGTTAGTAGCATTCTGACTTTTCCGGTAGATAGGAGTTCCTCTGTGTAAGAAGTGTTTCTCCTTACTAAGGTTACTCGAGGGAGGTTAGGTCAGTGGTGTTCCAAACTACTGGGCATACGATCCATTTGCCCTCTCGGAAGCTAGGATGGCTACAAAAAGGAGATAGAGAGAGAGACATAGACAACTGATTATGAAGTAAATTGTTCCATTACATTATTCTAGAAAGATGTACATAAGAATATGCTAGTTAAAATAAAGCCAAAGATTATCTGCATTCGATTTTCATGGGATTAGCTCACCATCTGGTTTTTCCAACCTGTATGCTCAATTGCCCAAGTTTTCCTTAACTTTAACAGGGTCTTTCCAACCTGTATGCTCAATTGCCCAAGTTTTCCTTGACTTTAACAGGGTCTTTCCAATTAGGGGCCAACTTACCATGTCCCTCACAAGAACCTGTGGCTTCCAACTTTTGGCACACTAAGTCACCGACCGTGAACTCTTTGTGTTTGACCTTCTAGTCGTAATATCGAGCGACCCGATGTTGGTATGCGATTACTCGAACAGTAGTAAGGATTTCCTTAATGGTATCGATGCTAGCTTGCAACAGTAACTCATTAAAGGTGACATTGAAACTTCGAGTTTGGATATTAGGTAACTCAAGTTCAATGGGGACAATTGCTTTCAGCCTGAATGCCAAGCAAAAGGGCTCTCGCCGGTAGAAGTATGGTATATGGTCTTATACGCCTATAAGACATTGGGCAGTTTGTCGGCTCAAGCACCTTAAGATCGATCTACGTACTTCTTTAAGCTATCCAAGATGATTTGATTGGTTGCCTCTACCTAACCATTCCATTAGGGGTAGGCGAACTAAGTGAAGTGCAGAGTGATGTGATGCTTAACGTAGAACTCCTTGAACTTAGGGTTATCAAATTGTTGCTTATTGTCTATAATGAGAGCATAGGGGACCCCAAATCAAGAGAAAATGTTGTTTTTGATGAAAGACTCAACACTTCTCTCAGTGATCCTTGCCACCGCTTTGGCTTCTACTTACTTCATGAAGTAGTAAATGGTGACAATTATGAACTGTCATCCTCCCGATGCTTTCGGGAAGGTACCGAGAATGTCAATACCCCATTGTGCGAATGGCCACGGGCTAGTCAGGGGTTGGAGGTTGGTGCTAGGTGTGTAGCTGAGTGGTACGTGCTTTTGGCACTACGGGCACTTTTGGGCTATGACTTTTACATCCTTCCTCATGGTAGACCAATAATACCCGAGCCATAACGTCCAGAGGTAGAGGGCTTCGGACTGAATATGATTGCTGTACGTTCTAAGATACAACTCTTCCATGATGTGTAGCTCTTCACCTTCTTGAAGGTATCAGAGCAAGGGAAGGCTGACTCCCCTACAATACAAGATACCGTCGACTAACATGTAGTTGGTGGCATGATACCGGAGCTTCTTTACCTCCTTCCTGTTGTTTAGGAGCCTGCCCTGCTCCAAATAACTCTAGATAAGATCTATCCAGCTCGGTTCTAATGCTACAGTGGTCAGTTCAAGAACTTCAGTTGAGCTAGGAGTTATGCTTTTCTATAGCAGGTATTTTATAAAGATTTTGCCATCCTTCACCTTGGGCTTCCGTATACCAGTAGAAAGGAGCTTGGATAGCCAATCTACTGTTGAATTCTTAAGTTGAGGGATCTTCGTGATGTCCCACGAAGGGAATTCAACTAGAAGGCACTTCACCTTCTTAAGGTACCTAGCCATAGTGTCGTCCTTGGCCTCGTATTGTCCCGAACTTGTTAGACGACAAGCATTGAGTTCGAGAAGATTCGTAAATGTTCGACATCAATCTCCTTAGCCAACTTAAGGCCGACGTTAAGGGACTCGTATTTGAATTTGTTGTTGCTGAAATCAAACCCAAACTTAAGGGCATAGCAAATTGTAACCTTGTGTGAGTCAGTGAGAACGAGACCCGCTCTTCTACCTCTTGAGGTGGATAAGCTATCAATATGGAAAGTCCACACTGATTTGTCACAACCTAGTGGTGCTTCTTCTTCTTTGGTATATTTTAGCACAAAGTCGGCCATCACTTATGCCTTGTAGGTCATTTGTGGCTGATACTAGATTTTGTATGCATTCTATTCCATTACGTAATTCATCATCCATCTAAACGCATCAAACTTTTGTAACATGGTGCGCAGTGGTTGATCCGTGAGTACAAGTATCTGGTGCACTTAGAAGTAGGGCCTTAGCTATCGTGTAGTGATAACAACAGTTAAGGTGAACTTTTCTGCTCGGATGTACCTGACTTAAGGCCCATTGAGTATATGGCTGATGTAATATACAGGCCTGTATTCCCTTCCCTTTACTCTGACCATCACAAAGGAGAGCGCTTGATCACTTACGACCAGGTATAGAAGCAGGTCCTCCTTATAGATAGGCTTAGAGAGGATCGGTGGGTGCGCGAGGAAGTCTTGGAGCTATTGAAAGGTAGCGACGCACTCTAAAGTCCATTCAAAATCCTTTAGGTTTTTCAGGATTTTGAAGAACTCAATGCTTTTGTCAGTGCTCTTTGAGATAAATTTGCTCAAAGCAGCTACCATACTAGTGAGCTTTTGTCCGTTTCGGACTAAGGTTAGAGGCTCCATTCCCTTGATGGCTCTAATCTTCTCGATGTTGGCCTTGATACATTTTTATGTTATTAAAAAGCTAAGGAACTTGCTAGATCCAATGCCGAAGATACACTTCTGAAGGTTTAGCTTCGTGTCGTGCATGTGCATTTGGTCGAAGGCTTCTTGGAGATCCTTGATACGATCACATGTCGTTGATGTACACCTCCATATTTTGCCTGATCTAAGGCTTAAACAGTTTCATTACCATTCGTTGGTACATGGCCCTGGAATATTTCAGGCTAAACGACATTGTTGTATAGCAATATGTGTCGTAATCGGTGACGGAAGAGATATGGACTTTGTCCTTTGAGTCTATTTTGATTTGGTTATACCTCAAGAAGGCGTTTATAAGGTTTAGTAGGGTATGTCCCAAGGTGGAATCAGCAAATTGATCAATCTTCAGGATGGGGAAACAGTCTTTAGGGCAGGCTTTATTGAGGTCGGTATAATCGACGCACATTTGTTACTTCCTATTTTTCTTCTTGACTAGCACTACATTTGTTAACCAGGTAAGGTACTTCTACCCCCTTACGGAGTTAGCTTTAAGCAGCTTCTGTACTTCTTCCTCAATCGCGACCTACCTCTTTAGAGCAAAATACTTCTTTTTCTGCTTAATAGGCCATGCAGTAGTGTTGATATTAAGGTTATTGGTCACCAAGTTAGGTGAGATTTCGAGCATGTTTGATGCTAACTAAGCGAACCTATCCGAATTTACCGCAGGAGAGCAACGATTTTGTCCTTCGCTTCGGGTGGGGTCTTAATCCCGAATTTCATGATCTGCTCAAGTGAGGGTTCAATTTGGACTTCCTTTGTTTTTTTCCCTCAGCTTGCCCCTTTCAGCTAGCATCTCCTATAGGCTGGTTTCCAAAGTGAACACGCCATTTCCTTTGACGACCCCAACATGCAGTTCTCGTGAAAGCCTTTGATTACACCTGTATCCTCTTACCCCGATTGGGGTTAGAAATTTGGCCTTCAGACGAAGGAATTGTGATCACCCTACACGCATTCAAGCTCAGTCTTCCCAAAAGCACGTTATAAGGGGAAGGGCAATCAATCACAACGAATTCTACAAGTTGCCATACTATGTAGTCTTCATCACCAATCTCCATGTCTAACGTAATGATCCCCTTGGCTTGGATTGTACTACCTTTGAAGTCGATCATATTATAGTGGTATGGCTTCATTTTCATTGGTAGCTTCTTCTTCATCCTCTTGTAAGTATGGAGGAAAAGTATATTGGTGAAACTACCAGTGTCCACCATAATCTTTAAGACCTCAAAACTTGAAATCCTCACCCCTGTTATTAGGGTGTATCAACCCCTTTAAGGTCTTTGTATGAGAAAGAGATGGAAGTGTCTAACTTTTGTCTCTTCTCCTTTGCAACAACACCTTCGATGGGGTATTAACCGAGCTACTGGTGCTTAGCCGGCTCCCTGGGTATGCACACCTCCCCCAACATAATTACATTAATAACACCATTAGGGGTATAATCATTGTAGCGATCATTTTTCTATTTAGCAGGGGCATTCTTGGTCCGTCGCCTCCGAAGCCCTATCTCTATCATCATTAGAACGGTCGTCATTCCTTGGATTGGCCACATATTTATTGAAGAAGCCACGCTGAATAGTGTATTCAATGATGTCTTCAACTGGAAGCATTCTTTGGTGGTGTGCCTGTGGTCGTTGTGGAACTAAAAATACTTGTTGGAGTTTCGACGATTGGGGTTTCCTTACATTTTCTACAGTCTCTAGAGCAAATTCCAATGCTTCACTTCGGAATAGACTTGAGTAATGGGCCTATTCAGGGGTGTGTGATGTGTGTAAATAGGATGGGGGAGCAGGTCATGTTCGGCTTGCTGCTTCTTCTTCTCAGAGTTCTCCCCCTTTGATCTACCTAGCAACCTACCGCTAAGGTGATCCATCATGGATAATTTTTCTTTATCTTGCTTTTTGCTCGAACTTTCTCGATTGGCATTGCGTTTGGCGGGAATGTTGTCTTCTTGGTTGATGTACTTCTAGGCTTTATTTCAAAAGTTGACTAAAGTCTTCGGCTTGCTCTTTGCAAGTGATCGAAAGAAGTCTCCTAAAGGTCGGATGCCAAGTTGAGTAAGATAGACAGCAACTCCTTCGTCCAATTAAGGGATCTTGACTATGACATTGTTAAATTAAGCCATGTAGTTGTACAGGGACTTGCCTTCACCTTGCCTTGCAAGGTATAAGGACAATGTGTCTTTGGATTGGGGCTTGCTAGCCCTAAAGTGGAGATTGAATCTTCGCCCCAGCTTATCAAAGGAACTGATGAAATTATTGGGGAGGTGATTAAACCACGACCAAGCTGCCTTCCTTAAGGTACCTAAGAAGGCCTTGCACATTATAGCATCTTCATGACTATAGAGGTTCGTGGGGGTGCGGAAGTGGAGAAGGTGATTGTTAAGGTTACCTATGCTATCGTACTGGTTTAGGGACGGAAGTTTGCCATTAGGAGACAACTCTTCGTCTTAGACACCCTTGGTGAAGGGGGTCTTATTGTTGGCGACCAGCCCGACGTCGCCAACAGCTTTACTCCAATACTGTTCTGAGAGTTGTCTTACCATGGTGCGAGCTCGTTTAAGTTGGCATTGTCTGCTGGGTAAGCTCGATGTGCAACTGAGTAAGCCTGTACTCCCTACGAGTTGGCTTCTTACTTGTTCCCTGCTAGGGCTCGGTCTTGAGCGTCTACAAACCTTGCTGGCTACTATTGCAAGGTTGGATCCAGTTGCTAATCCTTGCCATTTTGCTACTACTACAAGGGGTTGTATTTCTTCATATGGGCATCTAAGGCTTTAGTGGGGTACTGTGGGGAAGGGGTGGGTGGGTTTGTAAACTGTGCCTCTTTGCTTCTTTAAGGCAAGCGCAGAGTAGCCTGTTTTGCACAGCATACTCCTCGACCAAGCACTCCTCTAGCATAGCTCTCGAGATGGGTTAGTTGCCTACAGGTTAGTTGTTTACCAACTGGTGGTTCTCTTGCTTGTTGCAATGAGACATGGTATTAAGGAAATTGATTGTTGGAAATGTGTTTAGTATGTTTGAGGTTCTAAGTGTAGGAATCTTGTTTCCCATAGACGGCACCAAATGTCTTATCTAAGGATTTGCTAGTAGTTATTGGACTCTACATGCAATAAGTTTACAAAACAAGACATTGTAAAGGGATACTGGGATATTGTCTGGCGTGGCTACTTCGATGCTTAAGTCAACAGTGAATACTTGGGAGAATAGAGAGTGCTTTAAGCAATAGCTAAGTTTATCATGCAGGGTTTAGAGAGATTTACCGTTGAATAGTGAATTGGTATTTATAGTAGAGTGGCACCGACAATTGGAGGTCAATTAATGGGAAGAGATTTTCGCCTATAAGTATGGGAGAGTGGGATCGTGGTATTAGATTTGTCCCACTTATTCTAGATGTAACAATTGACTTTATTTTATCCTTATCTTGTGCGTTCTAACTGCTACATGACTTATTAGGCTTAATCAATCCAGGCCTAGAGCTTAGGCCCACGGGGGTGAGCCCTAGGCAACAAGATGTGTTAGAACTAATTGGACCTGAGGGGCCTATATTTAAAGAGCCTCATCAACACTTAGATACTGTCTAAATTCATAAACAGCCTACAATAACCACCATGGATACACAAATGACATAATCTTCATGTATAACAAATCACACCACAGTTCTAATAATGCAACTCATATATAATAGTAAAAGTCAATTAGATTCGACAATAATACAAAAAATTATCTATACTGAGTCCAATAGACACTTGAACAACACCAAAAGTACATCCAATTATAGCCTCTACTCCTTGAAATATACAAGGTACAGTGTATACATCATCCATTAAATCAAAGGACAAATCAAATCTTAAGTCATTGTTTAAGTCAATCTCCTTCGTTCAGTATTTAATGGGTTGATATTAACAACATAAGGAATAGATGTATTTTAAAGTATATTTAATTTAGTTATATAGATTAATATAAGAAAGAAATTTTCATTCTTTAACAATATGGGACAAAAAACTATTTTTTATCTTTTGATTTTCTTTCTAGGCTTTTGTCTCATATCGCTAATATTACACTTAATCTAGATGCAATCCCATATAAATAAATGCAATTCCCTTTTTACTATTTTAGAAAATGAGTAAGAGATTACATGGTATTGGGGCTTAATTTTTTTATTTTTTTTAGTTTTCTTTAAATTTTAAACTTAATATTTTTTTTTAAAGTCATTATAGATTAGCTAATGGGCTTAAGAATGGTGAACAACAGAACAAGCAACTCTTGAGACCTAATTAGGAGCCACCTTTGTTGGATGTATTTCAATTGGTTCAAGTTAGGATAAGCTCCATGCCACTACTCTAGTCTCTCTCTCTTTTTTTTTTTTTTTCCTTTTAACAGTCTTAGTCCATTTTAAGAGTAACTAACTAATAAAAGATGATGAAATCAGGAATAAAGCATAGCAAAGCAATCACAACATGTAGTAAAGCTACCAAACAATTAAGTTTTTAGTTACATTTGATTAACTCAGTGTAGTTCACTTCCATATGTGACTAATGGCATTATTAGGTGGAACTCTGAAAATGACTTTTGTTAGTTTATTGTATTGACGATATGAGTGAGACTCTTTAAAGCCACCCGTTGTTTGTAAAAACTTAGAGATTTCTATTTATGTAGTATCTAGTAATTTATACATGTTGCTTTTGGATTTTAATTAGATTATGAGCCTTTATGTATCCTTAATGCTTAAGGACATGTGGCGGCTATCACATCAAAGATTTTGAAGGCGTTACAACATCATTGAGAAAAATAGTAAATCAGTTTTCACACTTTCAGGGATGTTATGGTATGTGAAGAAGTAGGGATTGAATGGTAAGAAACAACATGTAATATAAGAGAAGACATAAGTATTTAGTTGAAACAACCTTGATGCAAGATAAAAAACCATAGGTGAAGGAGAAGTAAGACATTAATTACTTATAATTAAGAGAAATTAGCATTATATACAAATTGTAGTAGAGTATGACAGTTTCACTAGATTGAACATAATTTCCTCATTAGAGTTTATGTAGATTTATGAAGCTAACACATCTTAGGATGATAGTGTTCTGACAACCAAGGTATGGTAGCTTAGGCAGTCATACTTTTATACTTTTTTTGAAGTCTTGGGGCTGCCCTCTACTTTTACTTTTTAGTGATCTCTAAGAGTAATCTTACACTTCTACAAATACATTGACCAAATTCTTTAAGAAAAAGCCAAGGGATCAATCCAACTATAAAGTAAACTTTAAATACATCATTTATAACTTGCGACTAAAGAAAAAAACAAGTTTGTTGATATACCCTTTTGGGCCTAAGCTCTAGAGGCTCAAGCCCAAGTGTCTCGGCATGTTGGGGTCCTTTAAGCACTCCTTTAGGCCAAAAGCTCGACCCTTTCCAATAAGCCAACTAAATTACCTCCATTATAGACTCACTCCAACCTAAGTACAATTACATGGTTAGCATACCTAGCATCAACACAACTTGCTTGGGTCATCTTCGAGCAATCCTCCGACCCTAACCAACTGAAGACCTTGGAAGCTTCAATTAATGTCCTCGGGGTACCTAATTTCTTGGCACCTGAAACCTCGAGGATTTCATAGTCTTTAAGGTAGCCAGATGCAAGGCTTAATAGACTTATGCTAACCTCACCCCTTAACACATGCTAGGTGCTCGGCACGTAACTTAAGGACCATGACATCATGGTTGCTTTGCTCATCCTTCTTCTCTCTCTTCATTAAATTCCATCTGATAGCTTATCGTACGATTTAGATGCCTAATTGCCTTAACTAAGATGACTGCTTATATTGATGTGATAAGCACTCTTCCCTAAAGCTACCAACCGATAGAAAGATGCTATCCTTTATCATATTGGGTACGCTTCCCTACACCAATTACATATGAGCCAATCTTTGTTCACTACGTGTTTCAGGCAGGTAAGTTTCATGCCTTATAAATAGGGTATGAAGCCACAAGTACAAGAATCGAATCCTGAGTACTCCTTATACTATTCAAAACACTCTTAAACATTCCCTTTTCTTTCCTTTCTTACTAACTTTAACATTGGAGGATCCTCATTGGTATTGCCATAAGGAACTTTCTTATAGATCCACTGCTACACACGACTACCAAGCCACCAGAAGATCACCACTTATAATATCCACTATCACCAAAGTTAATAAAATATGTGACATTTAATTAAACAAACAAAAAAGACACAAGGGCAAACATCATTTTCCTCAATGAATCGTGTTGCACGTTAATAGGGTGGTCGACTCCACCTCCTTTAAAAGGGCTCTTACAACGAATTTTACCAATTGTCAAGCTTGTTTTTTTTCTCTTAGTTTTTTAAAATTAATCTTCTTTAAACCAATTAATATTAAACTCTATCTGTTTAATGCTGACCTTCAACAAGGGTTTAAAGAAAACCAATCCTTTTAACTTTGAAAATATTTTGGAGTCGTTACCTGATCGGAGTTGGGAAAGAGAGTTAAGTTATAACCAATTGAGTGAATTGATTATAACTTAGTTATTGATCTTTTGATAAAATCAATTTTTTTTGTTAAAACGATTTTTGAAAACTAAAGATCTAGATCTGAAGACTAATTTTTTAAACCCTAAACAAGTGCTACTTTTAATCTCTCCGAATTTAATTTTATCTTTCAATATACCCTTATAATAAAATCTATTTACATTCAACTTAATTTAATTTAAAAAAAAAAGATAAAGGGATCAATTATTTACAAAATATAGAAAAAGAAAACTTTTCTTGTTTTAAGTTACCCTGTACTTACGTACGAGTGTTTACGTACCAACTATTCGGGATCAGACTTTCGTAGTTTATTGATTTGAAAACTTTAGATGGGTTAGTTGATTTTAACTTCTAAAAAACCAGTTGAATGTATATTTTAAATTGATTTAAGTTTATTTTTTGAAAAAAAACGCTAGAGGGTCTTAAAATCAGTATTATTTGAAAATTCTAAAAAAATGCTCTAATTTTGAAAAAGGTTATTTCTTTTATCCTTATTAAAAGAAAACTATTTTCTAGGTGATAAAACTTGATTTATTAATCTATTTTTTTGTTATTTATTTATGTTTATTTTACGGTCCTAAGTCTTAGTTGGAATAAAAAATAAAATAAAATGTCCCTTCTTCTTTCTTTTCTTCTTTTCTTTTCTTTTTCTTCCTTTTTTTGTTTTTTTTTTTTTTTTTACAATTTAGAAATACATGAGTAATAAATTAAACAAAAAGTAAAATAAATAAATAAAAAAAAGCAGACTAAGTTGGCTTGGGTGGCTCCGAACTCTAACTACAGTGATTGGTTGGGGTAGTTTTGAATGCCTATTAATGTCAAAACAAATGGGAAATGGGAGATTTATGTCTTTCGTATTGGACTTTTAGGGAAAGGGGGGGAAGGGGGATACATTTGATGCCTTGGCAATCGGAGTTTGTTTAGGTTGGGGTTGAAGGTGGTAGTTGAAGTTGGTAGCTTATGGTGGTTGTGGTGGTCGCGTGTAGTGGTTGTTGGAAGTGAATGAGAGGTTAGGTCTTGGTTTTTTGGGGATGCGAAAGTTGTTGGTAATGGTAGTTTTCGTCGAAAACCATCATGAAGCTAGTTACTCTTAAAGAGAGAAAATTCGTATTAGAGAGAGAAACTTGAAATTATGCTCAAGTAGGAGATTGTTGTGTTTGAAACGTGATCCTTAAGCTCCAATTTATAGTGTTTGATCTTTGTTTAAGCTTGGAAAGTCTTGAAATTGAATTGATTCAAGGATTTGAATTAATGGAATTTTGACCCAAAGAATGATTTTTTCTAATTTTTGAGCTCAATTTTAACTACATAATTAGTTGAATTTAGATGATTTTTTTATCTCGATTCAAAGTATGCTAGGTGTACAATATGATTTCACAATTAATTCGGTGAAATCAAGTAATAAATAGGGTAAAAAATGACCTTAAACTGAGCACATTAAGGAGGAAGTTTGCTAGAAATTTAGAAAAAAAAAATGAGGAAGGAAAAGACTGGGGTCGTAGGCCATGTGTAGGGCACGTGCCACGCACATACCCAGCCTTGCTTCCTGATCAAGGCTTACACCTTATTTCCAAAAATCGTAGACTGGTTTTTGGTTTGCATTTAATTGCAATTTCTTTTTTTTTTTTGTTTTATTATATATATATATATATATATATACAATATAAGAATAAAATAAGCTAAAAACTAAGATTAGATACCTATTGATTAAGTCAAATCTCAATTGCAATTATTATATGCCTTTCCTTTTAAAAAGAAAAAAATGGTGAGATTCGAACTCTACACCTCCAACTCAATGTAATAATAATTCTAAATACTTATTTATTTGACCGTTGGCCTATACCTTGTCCATAATTATACATATGGATTAGGTCAGTTGGGGTTAGATTTAAATATAAATCCAAGCCCTTCTCTTATTTTTTCTAAACTACTGATTCTATTTTATTAAACTATCTAAAGAATTTTTTAAACTTCCTAAATCTTCTATTTTTTTTCTTTATTGTGACTTTCCAGGTTTTTTGTAATTTTCTAAATTTTCTATTCTTTTTTATTTATATTTTTCTAAATTTTTTATTCCTAATTTAACACCTTTCATCCCATTCTAAAAATTAAAAAATAAATGGAGATAAAAATGAAGCATCCACACCAACATCCAAAAACTTTGAAGCAATTTTCATTGGACCAAACAACTTTCTCAAGTCTCGAAATTTTGAATGCTAGCCACACAGTTTCCGGTGGCCACAATCATTGCCAATTGACGTAAAATACATTATTGAGACAGGCAGCGAAACGCGTATCTCGCGCAAGCCTTAATTAAGCATAGTCATTTTGAGTGTTTGAATCTGTGCAAGAGCAACTTAGGTTACTCGGAAGACCTTTTCTTTTTCCATAGCCGATTCGTTAAACTTATAAATTTAAGTAGATTAAATCAAAGTTTATGAACTACTGGAAGACTGACACATTAATTTGATGTGCTTTTTTAAGAAAAATATTAATAGTTGTCTTAAGATACTAACTGCTTTTCAAAATAACGCTTCTTCTTTTTTTTTTTCCCTTTTGTAAAATGTGGAATTATCTATGTATAATCTGCATATTCTTCATTAAATAAATATAAAAGAAGCATATGGGACACTTGTTAATGAGATATTTTTCTTAAAACCATACAAAATATGAGTTACCAAGTGAGAGGCTTATTGCTTCAACTAGTCCTCATGTTCCTCGAATGGATCTCTTAATTATCGATATGGCTACCTAAAAGCAGTATATAAAAAATACGCACTAAAACTTATAAGTAACCCAAATATAGAGATAGTGATTAGGGATTCTGTTTCCATTATCATGTAATTTCAAAACCAAAATGGATTTACAATAAGATCATTTATTTACAATGAAATAGTATACAAAATCAAAAGATGTTAAGAAATACGAAATAGGATTTATAGCTATACAAATTGTAGAGGAGAGTTTTAGATTTAGACCAAGACAATTTGTTATGGGAAATTTATTAAAACCATTGAATTCAGAATATGGTAAACTAGCTCTTGGACAGGGAATTACTTCGTTGATGGGTGTTGCAATGACTCTATTAGCCGTATTCTTATCTATTATTTTAAAAATTTATAACTCTTCTATTTTGTTGAATGGAATTTCAATTAATTGAATCTATTTCATTTGTGAATCATCCATTGATTTTCCTCGATTAAATTTTTCATACACAGGAAATTGAATCCACGTATAAACCATTTATTCTATATGAAGACCTTATGACCCATTTACTGGAATAAAGAGGGAATGGGAATGTTATGCCTTAATTACTAGAATGTACTAGAAAATTCTTATTCCATGTAAATTCTTTTGCTATAGTATTTATTTTACCTTATTAATTACAGTATTAAGTTAGAAATATCACAAAAAATACCAACCTAATCTTATTTGGTCGTTTTAAAAAATAACAAAAAAATTATTTAATTATAGTATTAATAAGGATATAATGATCATGCTATTTAAACATTTTATTCCTCTATAGAGGAACAAAAAGTTTCACCTTTTCTAGGTATAGGAGTAAAAAAGTCCTTAAAAATTAAATTTTCTATTCCTTTTTTAAGTAATTAAGGTAATAGATAATTAAAAAGAAATAATTATTTTATTCTGTTTCTATTAGACAAACTTTTATTCTTTGCTTCGTAAGCGAATGATGCATAGCAAAATTAGTTACTAGAATGTTTCCTTTTTTTCTTTTTCTTTAGCTAGTTATCGGAATTTAGAATATTCAAACCGTGTCATTTAGTACACGAAATGCTTCTCAAAGGTTAGGGCTTTGCACAAATAAAAGATACTTTAGTTATGCAACATAACAGGGTCTATATTTAGCTTTTCGGACACCTATAAAAAGGGTTCTGTTTGGACGGCCTCCCCTTCTTTCATATATTATATCTGGTTTTACGTACAGTAATTTCATTTAATTTGCAATTAATAATCAAGTAAAAATATAATCAAGCAAAATAAAGAAATTAAAACATACGATGTGATGAAATATATCCATGCAAAAATGGCTCTTTGATAAAACCATGGTGAAATTGTACATACAGCCTCTATCTCACTCATTTTCTGATAATATTTTCTATATATAACATATACATACACCTTTCCAAAACCTCTACGTAATTTGCTAATCCTCATGCATTTATATAAAATAATGTCCCTGAACAAACATCATTATTTTACTACGAGATTCTCTACGAATGACACGTGCATGCAAATAAGAGGGAATAAAAAAGAAGGAAGAGAGACTGTCCCATTTTTGTACAGAACCCAACAAAAACAAAAAAAAAAAGTTGTGGGAGATAGATTCAAAATCTTTACAAATGAAAAGTTTGGGGGTTTTGTAACTGAAACATCCTCGTCTTCCCCAGAAATACTAGCTAAGCAGGAGTACTCGAGAGAGGAGGGGAGGGAGAGAGAGAGAGATGTTGCTAATTTACTATTAATGGATATATTGTAATTTTAGTTAGGGCTACTGCGATTGGTGCATGGTGAGTAAGACTCGGTATAAATCCGAAAGTCTGCCCCATAACGCTGTGCATTCGGATTTTAACCGGTCATTTTCTCTCTTGACTATGTGGCACTGGTTCATGACTAAATATAACCGATTTTTAAGTTCCCGGTTCTCTAGGCTGAACCGGTTCAGCTGTTCCGAGAGTTCCACTAGATGCTGCTTCTTACGCCAACGGGACCGACGGGCTGATTCCCGGTTTGATATCATGCGCTTCCGCTTCCGCTCGTCAATAGAAGAGCCAGTTCGGTTGGATGCTCCTGAACCGGAGTTATTAGAACTTACCGGGTTTTCTGATTGGGGTGTGGAGAAGAGTTCTAAGTCATCTGGGAACCCGGTTTCGAGAACCTGAACCATTGCATCTGGACAGAACATTGTGGATGGATTGGACTGCTAACAAGAATATGGAACCGGAGAGTGAAAAGAAAGGGAAAAGGGAGGGTAAGTGGTGTAGGGGAGTGTTATTTATAGTAGAGAGGAGAGAGACATGTGGGGTCCATGCAAAGGGTAAATTTGTCCATAAATTTCATAATGGAGACCTAATCTTTTATTTATTTATTTAATGTATTAACTTTGGATTTTTGGAGGTTGATACCTTTATTTTGAAAGGGTAACATAGTGGAGGTGTCTTTTTGATAATTTAGGATAAAATTGTGGGTCCTAGTGAAGATTAAAGCTTTAGCTTAATGACGAAGAATAAGCCAAAGAAATGACAACAACTAATACGATTTAAAAGAATAATGGAACAGATTTGAGCCGAAGTCATTTTGGAGTTGGCAGGTTAAAAAGGATCATTTCACTTCACAAAGTTATCTAGGGCCAATGAGTTAGTGATACTTGGACAGTGTTAGTACGAGTGCTTTTATTTTAGGGTTTAAATAATAATTTCGCAATATTTACTCATATCGAGTCAAGACTTATGCATTATTATTTAAGAAGTTCAGATTAAAAATTTAATATGATAATTTTGCCATTTGTGGAAGAAGATAAATATATGTTATGTGTCTCCAAGAAAATGTGGCCCTAGTTATATTATTTAGGCTTTTGTCGAAATTAAAGTTATGTAATTGTTTATCTCAAAAAGGGATATATTCAGCATTCGTGGTTGATGTTATGTGATGAATAAAGTAGCACAGGTCTTTTATTTTGACCCGAACTTTAGAAAGGGAATTCGTTAGCTAGCCGAATATTCCTAGCTCATTCATTGTCCAGGGAAAGATCATAGAAATCGATTTAAAAGCAGAACAATTTGACAATTCAACATAGCATTAAGAGATTTTAATATTATTCTCATCGATTCATTTGCATTTTGTGTCTTGACTCAAAAGTCCAATATGTACATAATCTTATTAAATTATCAGTTGTCCATATTAGATCTTTCATCCATGAACTGTTCTCAGGATTTTGGATGTGTTTTGTTGTTTCGTTTTTATGTATATATATGTACAAAACTTAAAAGAGAGATCAATTAAAAAAAAAAAAAAAAAAAGGTCAGATGAAGACATAATATTAACCCAAGGGTGTGTGTATTTTGCAGACTAATTGTTTCGGAGTTCGAACTTTATTATTATAATAGTTGTTAGTTAAAACTTTGCAATTGTAAATTATTATCATAGTATTCTTAAAAGGTTAATAATTATAGTATTTTATAAAGGTAAGTGATGATCAAGGACAACGGTAATGGTAAGCTATCAATCCTGGTGGTAATTAAACTTTTCTAAAAAAAAAAAAATGAAATTGGAGCTATGTTTTCATTTTTTATCATCATTTTCTGTGATAATTAATTAATAATCCCCACAACCGATCATCGATTGCCAACTTTTACATACCGCCATTAGCTTTCAATGATTCAATATAGATTACCAATAACCTGAAAATCTTGAGATTAGTATGATATCATCTGAAAATTTTAAAAGTTGTAAAAAATATCGGGGGGAAAAAGAACAAATTTGCATGAAACAAATGAAACCTAAATTTAGGATAGCCGTCCATGTGAAATTCCCTCCCTTTGTTTATAAGGTAAGTGTCACTTTTTCTATATATAGTAATCATTGATTGCTCATATGAGAGAGAGATTCTGTTCCATAATACTTGAAGAAACCAAAAGAAAGAATTCTAATTGTAATTTAACATTAAGAAGAACAAGACATTGGATGACGGGCCGATGAGTACATAGTAGTATTCATATTCATCTTCCCGGAAGATGAAGTGAAGTGACTTCACTCAATCCAATGCATATTTGTTTTTCATATGGTTAAGTCTGCATCAACCACCTAACTTTTCGAATCCACAAATAATAAGAAGCCAACTTCTTCTTTATCTCAAGATGTAGAAGTCTATTTATTCCACAGAAATTAATCTATATGATTGTAGTTAGGGTTGGGCAAAAAAACCACGAATTATTAACTGAACCCAATCGAACTGAAGATTCGATTTTTTTTTTTCCATGAAGTTTAGCTATTAGTTTGGTTTAGTATTACTATATCGATTTGCGGTTCAGTTTAACATGACTAACTGAATCGAATTTATTAAAAATATAAAAACACCATGGTCCATGAGCCCATGACTTACTGACTTTGATGGTGATTTGTATTTTATTTTTAGAGTTTTGGGTTTATTAATTAAGATTGTCAATAGAACTATTTCATGTTTTTCAGTTCCTTCTAATCATTCATGGCTAGTTTAGATTTTTATTTCATTTCTCATAGTTTGTGTCAAATTCATATATTGAATCTAACATCAATTTGAGTTTTTCTCTATATATCCTTTTCTTGTTTACTTGTTTTGTGCTTTCTCTTCCTTTGTTGGTCAAGGCTAAATCGTTTATCATAGATGTTCCCAAAACACACTAACATCATTTTGGAAGCCTCTTCTTAGAATTCAAGTATTCAATTTGGTTCTCAACACACTATTTTTATATCAAGACACACTAACATCGCTTTTTTGCACCATTCCACCAAAAAATTATCAAGAGATGATGGACAAGCAAATCAATAATTAAAAACAACCAAAAGCATAGATGGATAGATATGGCATTATGACTTAAAAAAAAAAAAAGTGGTTTAGACTGCGAATCGAACCATTTAATTTTAGGTTCGAAAAATTTACAAACTAAATTGTATGGTTAAGTTCAATTTATAAAAAAAATTGAACTGTTAATTTTAGATTTGGTTTGGTTGGAGGGAGAGAGAGCGAACCATACAGAACCAAACCGCGTTCACCCTTAATTGTAGTAGACATGGAATCTAGAGAATCATCCCATCAACCCCAACATTTTCTTGATGATTAAGGATATTATAAGGCTTCAGATAAAAAATAATGAATAACTAAGGAAAAAAACATTAATAAATATTTTCAATCATTAGATCTAACAGTTTAGTTAGTGTTTTCTAAACCAATACCAATTATCATAGATATGAATGATCCATAAAACTAAACGTTTCTTTTGCATGTTGGGAAAAAAAAAAAATTGAGACTCTTGTGAGACAAATCCACTTTAAAGGATTATATATATATATATATATAAGCCCATCAACATATTATTATTTTTTTCTACTTAAATCCTTGAACTTCTTAAAATAGACATAGCAAGTCGTTTGGTTAATTCCACTAAATATTCTATTAAAAGTTTCCATATATCACCTTCTAATTTGGCTTACGGTTATTAATTTAAGAAGCTTTTACTATTGAATGTGCTTGATTTTTCTTTTTTTTTTTTTGGCCAAAATTGAATATGCTTGATTGAATTATACTATAAAAATTGACAAGTATAAAAAAAAAAAGGAAATGCCTTAGAGACAATCATAATAACTACCTGTCCACGGTTTGTAAATAAATAAATAAAATCTCAATAAATAAAAATAAATAATGATAATAAAATAAAATAAAATTTCACTTATTTTTCTTTAGGTTATAGATGGAACGAGAGACCTAACAAAAAATAAGTGGAATTTTTTCTTAACAGTAGTTCATGATAACCTACCATCTTATATAGTTACACCTACCATTGGTGCATCATGGTGCAATAGCCAGTAGCAAAGCCATTGCAAAGTTGAGAGATGAGTGGAGGTTGATCGGATGGATAATATTACATTTTAGGTTTTCTTTTTATTTTAATTTTTTTTTATGATTCTTGTGGTTTTTAATTACATAATTTAATTTAATACGTTTGATAATAAAAATATAATAAATTAATATATTAAATCAATTAATAAAAATTAATGGATAATATTACTCTTTAATAATGTATTTAATGGATTTAAGACCAACTACATTGATATGTGGTGATTGGATTTAGATCCTCTAAAGATACTTTTTTAAAGTTATTCCCTTAAAATACAAACACCTGTAACCAATTATTGCTATTGTACGAAAAAGAAAAAGGATGATATCATAATGATATTATTTGATAATTTAAAAATTGAGATAATCTCAATAATTAAATTTATAATTTTACCTAAAATATTTTAGAGAATCCATTTCCGTGATTACCATTCTAATGCAAGGAGATAGGTAATAGTTTATTGCTCCTAACCTTAGGAGAGTTGGCCTCACTTGATGCAACCATGATGCATGATTGGTTGTTGATGAAAGGTGATTACTCCTAGGAATGAGTGAATAGTTTTATTATAAAATATACTGATTCATATTCTACTTGATTATATAGATTTTAGGTGGGCATTAAAGATTATAAAATAGATTCTGAATATAAATTTTATGAAAATTGCTCTCATAAGGTTGGGTATGGTACAAGGTCTTTCTATTATGTACTCACCTTGAAACTTGATGATATTATATTTTAGGCCAATGAATATCCTAGTAAAAAGGGGGGAAAAGGGAAACTAAGCCCATAAATTAAGAACCTAACCAAACTTAAATGCTGCTTTTCTCACTTTTCATTTTTTATTCTTTCTCTTACTTTTCCCTAATTTCCTCTTCAACTTCATATTTTTCACTCTATCTCCTTATTTTTTCCCATTTATTAGTAGTAATATCAAATAAATTTGCAATAATAAAGTTTAAAAATTACTCTTTTTCTTAATTTAACAAATTTTGCTATAGGTTCCATAGGTTTTACATGTGAAGAATTTATAATATCATATGTGGATCAATTTTTTTTTTTTTTTATATCACATAAACTCAAAATTTATATAGGAAAAAAGACAAATTTTTTAGGTTTTATAATATACTCAATATAGGATGGTTCAATAATGTTACAGGATAGGTAAGTTGCAGTTTCAAAGTTTTGAAACTTATGTTTTATAGGATAGGATACGGGTATAATCTTAAATCCTATTTATTTCATATTTACTCACTCCTAGTTGTCCTTAGGGCTTCTTGATATATATATATATATATATATTTCCATTCTTGTTGAAAAGAATCCATTAAATTAATTATCGTGGTTTAGGAAAAAAATAATTATTGGGAGCTAATAAAGAGGTGATGCATCAAATAGACATTAACGAAAGTACTTATTTGGTTAATGTTCAAAAGTTTGTCAACATTGAAAAAACAAAAGAAAAATGATTGTTATCACGACAGTTGACGACACGAATTTACATTACGAATTATGTGTCTAAATTTTATCGGCTCTTTTAACATTGGAAATGTAATTTGCCTTTACTGAAAAGTCAAAGTGGCGAATAAAATTGTTTCGGTCTCTTTGTTTGCAATTATTTTCGGTTTGAAGTGCACAATTCAAAAAAAATAAAAATAAAAATGAATTACTAAAATAGAAAAAGAATCAAATATTAACTATTAAATTTATGTTAAAACCTTAAAAGAAAAAGGAAAAATGAAAAAGTAGGGACTCCATATACGTAGGTTATGTTATCTGAAAGCTGAATCCAAATGAGTATTGATTTTACTTTCTAAAAAGGAAAAAGATTCTCATCAATTTGGTGTGATATCCATGTCAATTGTCAATGTTACCGTCATTTTAGAAGCTATGGCTCCGACGGGGGAAAAGTAAACAATGATGAATATCTGGGTGAATCATTTTAGAAAGAATTGGATTTCTTCTTTGCTTTTGATCCTCTTTCTATTCTTTTATCATATTTTAATCAATTTGGTGCTTTTTGAAGGCCTAATCTTTTGAATTCTAATAATTTCTTTATCGCAAAATCAATCTTTTATAATGACAAATGGATAGTGCTGCCGAACATCTTTGGTTCAAATTCCAAAAAAGGAAAAGAGAAAAAAAGGAGGAGTACTTGGTATTTAGTTCAGATAGCTTCGGAAAAGCATATGCATAACCCATCGACCAACACATCAGAGCTTAAACCGAAATTTCAGTATCTCGATTCTGTCGGGGTATGTTGGAATGTTAAATTAATTAAAATGTAGATTATGGTATTTATATCATGCTACAACGACTGGGAGATAAATGAATGAAAACCCCTTATAAGCCGTTAGAGTTTTGACTTAATTTACTCGGATTTGATTTTATTGGAGTTATTTGAAAGACTCATTAAATTGGGCCCGAGTTTCATACTATTAGGCCTAATAAGGTTGTGACTATTATTAAAGCCATATTAAGCTAAAGTATAAATCAAAGGTGATGTTTACTCGAATTTATTTTAACTAGAATAATATAATCTTTAAATAAATTAGTTTAAATGAGTTCAACTGAGTCGGATATTAATTTATCAAGCAATAATTTAAGTTCAAGAGATCCAATTTGGATCAAGAAATACTTGATACATGTAGACAATTAAGATAGATTTATAAGATTTTAAGCTTCAAATTTTGCAATATAATAGACTTAACACATTGGCAAATGATAGAGCTCGGAAGGAATGACTTAGAGAATTTTGGCATTGTGAACACTAAACATAGATGGTTAGGCCCATTTGTTCACTTTCTACCTTTCTCAAGCAACACATAGAGAAGCCCATGAAGGGTTTATCAATAGAGGCACTCATCTTAGCTATCAAATTTTGATGTAATACAATGGACATTGCTTACTATAAAATTCTATAAATACTCGAGAGTTTCTCCTTGTTTAAGACATTTTAGAGATCAAACAAATAGTATTATGTTACTAAGTTGCTAATTTTGGAGATCAAACAAACTCAAATGAAGAATTAATCATGTTACTAAGCCTATGATCTTATCTCGGATATGTATCACCTCAAGAGAGTGTCTATTTGTGTTTCTTTTGTCTCACAAAATAAGTAATCAAACACAAGCATTTGGATTTAACAAATGGATGTCTCTCATTTGGTATCTAAGGTAAGCAAATTTGTTTAGTCTTCTCTAAACAAGTTGACATAGTAAATGCACATGTGGAACTCACAAGCTTATCATTAGCTTAAGCTCAAAAGACTTCTTAAGACTTGAAATAAAAGCATAAGCTTTTTCAATTAGACTTTGCTTATGGCACCTCGTATATACATAACCTAAATGGACTTAATTTACATCCCATTCTTTCTCGTTTAATTAATTTACAAATTTCAGAGCACCTAAATCTTTCTATCAAATCTCACTTGAGAATCCTGATCAATCAATTTATTTAAAGCATCTTCATCTTTTGATATATTCTAACTATAAATTAAATTAATTGATTTAGAATAATTCAACCTAAGTTTCTCGTTGTCTTTCATTTACATCTAATCTAAACACTTTGGTAGTATGTGCAATCCTATAATTCCCTTTTACGACAATTATGCCTTAGCTAAACAAAGACTCTTGGATACCTATCTATGTATGTATATGTGTATATCAAGCCATTTAATTTGAGAATAATCTTCTCAATCTTGGCAATAGTAAACCTACGTACATGATAGTCTCTTTGTTGTGATATTCTAATAAAATCATACATGAATTAGGTCATCAGGAATTCAATCCTACTTAGTTTACCTTAACAAGTTAGACTTAATTAGATTTAGCAATTACTATGGACATTCGAGTCCTTTATACTTGTAAGTGGCTTAAGTTGTGAGATTCTTGTGTAGAGAATGAGTATGTAATTTCACAGGTCAAAAGAAGTGAATAACCAAGTCAACAAATATTTATATGTCTTTTTTAACCATAAGTCCCGTTTTAGGGGCATGAAAAGATGATTAAGTATAATATTAAAAAAAAAAATTGTTGGAGTTTTAAAATTGATGTCGGAAAAATGAAATTTAGTGGAAGAGTATGCACTTTTTTTTCTAAATAGAATCTGTGCAATATTGATATTGATTATATAATGTAGAGCATTCAATGATTTTTTGTTCTTAAGAGTTTTAATTGAGTTTTTATTTAACAAACAAAATCTTAAGTGCGAGGAATTTGATAATAATCATTTATACCAATATTTATAAATGGTTTTGATGGCATTTTAATTATATTCCTTGGGTATTTTAAGTGATTTTGATACTTAACTGGTTTATATTTTAATTTCAGGATTTACTTGATGTTTTAAACTTTTAATTAGTATTGACAAGATATTCATTAGCATAACTTTATTAGTTGATATCTATTCTCTCCCATAATCTACGTGAACTTTACTTAACATAGGATATCATTATAACTCAAATGAAGAATTAATCATGTTACTAAGTCTATGATCTTATCTCGAACATATATCAACTCAAGAGAGCATCTATTTGTGTTTCTTTTGTCTCAAGCATTTGGATTTAACAAATGGATGTCTCTCATTTGTTATCTAAGGCAAGTGCATTTGTTTAGTCTTCTCTAAACAAGTTGACATAGCAAATGCAGGTGTAGAACTTGCAAGGGCTCATCATCGGCTTAATCTCAAAAGACTTCATAATTGAAAGACTTGAAATAAAAGCACAAGCTTTGACCAAAAAAAAAAAAAAGAAAGAAAGAAAGAAAGAAAAGAAATAAAAGCACAAGCCTTCCCAATTAGAGTTAGCTTATGGCACCACTTATATATATAAACATAAACGGACTAGGTCAAATTTCTTCATTTCTCATTCAATCAATTTACCAATTTTAGAGTACCTTAATCTTTCTATCAATTCTTACTTGAAAATTTTGATCAATCAATTTATTCAGAGTATCTTGATCTTTCAATAAATACTAATTCTAAATTAAATTAATTGGTCTAGAATGATTCTACCCAAATTTCTCATCATCCCTCTAATACATCCAATCCAAACACTTTTTTAGTATGTGCGATCCTCCAACTGCCCTTAGGACACCCATGCCTTAGCTAAACAAAGACTCTTGGAAAACCTAACTATATATAGTGAGCCATCTAACACTTCAAGAATAATCTTCACAATCTTGACAATAGTAAACCCATGTGCATGATAGTCCATTTACATTAACTCAGACTTGCGTTTGTTTATTTTTCTTGACCCTAGTTCCCTTGGTCTGTAAGTCCCACTTGGATCACCACACGTGGTAATCTCGTGCCCATCTTCCATTTACATAATCATGGATCTTTTTTTAAGATTAATATAATATCAACGAAACCTTATGATGACTAACCATATTAGAACATTCGTTAATCTCATGAGAATTTGTTATAAATTAGTACTAATAACAAAATACATAATAAATAAAAAATATAAATTTATGGATTAAATTCTTAAAATCTTCTTCTTCTTCTTCTTCTTCTTTTTTTTTTTTTTTTTTTTTTTCGGGTTGTCTCGATATTGTATCCACACACCAAAAACAACGAATATGAGCGTCTCTCCATTCTCTAGGATTTCCAAGATTACAAGATGCGTGCATTACATAGCATAAATGGACAAAGAAAAATGTCATAATGTGGAATCGTCTCCCTATATCTAGCCATTGCTTTCTCTTTATAAACTCACATAGAAACACAATGCAGCTACCAACCATACGGAGTGTTAGGCCTTAGATACAATAGAAGACCCCTACGCATCAGCATACATGCACATTCTAACAATTATGATATGAGTTCAAATAATACGTACCATCGATATCGGATTTGGATTATCTTAATTTATTTTTACTTAATTTTTTTTAATTCATAAATTAATAATTAAAATTATTTTAATTTTTAGATCTTATATTTTTGTTGTAATCTCAACTGTTAGTTATACATGATAGTATTTTAGGGGAGTAAATTAAAAAAAAAAAAAATTAAGAAAAGGTAAATATTAAGGATGCATTTCCGTCAATCTCGATTTACCCATATGCTAATGATTGTTTATTCATACTAGGGAAAATATACAAGTATATCGTGTTAGTCCATAACTTTTGATATTTTGTGCGATAAACTCTTCACCCTTTGGAAATCCGCATCGTGTCCAAAACCTATTTGTTATGCATGCATGCTAGCTGTATTATTTTGTGACACCACGTGTCATGCCGCGCACGATACATGGCTCATAGGTTTTAAAGATATTCAAAGTAGTACGTATTAAAAAGAATGTTTGGAAAACCTGGGCGCATAGAAATCCCCCAAATCAGGGGAAAGAGAAAATCATTAGACATAATTAATGCGCGAAATACTTAGTGACGAGTAATAACATTTACATTGACATACATCAACCACATCAGGAAAACGGAAATGGATCCCTTAATTTCTATCCATTTATTTATTTCTTTGACATGTTGTTAAAATTATAAAAAATATAATGATATCATAATAATATAATATGATGGTTTAAAAATCTAAACAATTCCAATCAATTATAGATTTATAAATTGAGAAAAATTAAAGTAATCCATATCCTAAAAAAATTACGTCGTGTAATAAAAAAAACTTCTACATATCAATTTTTTATTTATTCATTCTTAGCACTAAGTAATCTCTTGATAAAACGTTACTTCAAAATTATAGAACTTTTTTGAGTAATTCCCCCTTTATACTAATCAATATTCTTCAAAGGGCACACATACACAGCCCACTATCATTTAATATAGGTGTAAGGAATATTCGTGGGCAGTTTTCTCAGTTAGTATATGTAAGTTGAAGGAATTATCGATCGGCGGTAGGTGATCGTTGGTAAAGGTTGTCTGTAGGCTATAGATAAGCTTGATGGTGGAGGCTAACATGCATGCACATAACCCCCTTGTCGTTGGTTATTTCAGCTTTACTGCTTTTATGTCTTTTGTGTACAAATTAAAGTGTGTTTTCAGCAGTCTGCCTCCCATTAACGTGTTCTTAGACTGCAAAAAAGGTAGCCTTCATGTGCCGAGTATGATCTTATTAAGGAAGATAGCAAATTTGGTATGCCTCCTTTTCACAGTGCAAGTCATAATATAGTTATATTCGGTAATGTATTTATGAAAACTGATATTCAGATTCCATAACAACTAAGCAGGCCGGTATTTAAAATATATTTTTTCGAGGACCGGGAAATCAAGATAAAATATTCAAATAAGTTCAGTTGAAATTTGTGGGCAGTGAAGTCATGTAGAGGTTTTTTGATTTGTCAAGGGAGTGAGAGTGACAAAGGTAGTTTGGGTAGGTCCTGATGCTCTTCGATTTTTAAAATCATCGATTTCCGATCATTGTATTAAAAAGACCTTCATTATTAGATGTCTTGATAATATTTATTAAGAGCGTAAAAATAAAAACTTAATCACATATTTTAAAATTGATTGCATTTCATAAAAGCAAGTAACAAAAAGAAGTAAAATTTTCTTACTGAATGTAACGTATTAACAATTGCATTAGGGCTACTCAATAAGGTATTCTATTATC
The DNA here is from genome assembly GCA_024138015.1 of Lumnitzera littorea. Classification (NCBI taxonomy): domain Eukaryota; kingdom Viridiplantae; phylum Streptophyta; class Magnoliopsida; order Myrtales; family Combretaceae; genus Lumnitzera; species Lumnitzera littorea. Next base: position 137,625,277 of record JAMXBB010000001.1, on the reverse strand, counting down.
AATACCTCTAAGTTTGATTTTGTAGATTCATTGCAACTCCTTTTACAAGAAGGGTTTTTTCAAGTGTGCCTTTGGCAAACTAATTTGACAAATTGAAACATTGGCGACGTCAGATTATTATTCAGATGGGAAAAAGCATACACAGTAGTGTATAACCTCGACGCTACACTTAGCTAGAAATGCTATTAGTAATTCATATGATGTGGTGGTGGAAATATGTACCTTCCAGCGAATGAACCAAGTTAGAAAGAACATATATATAATTGATGGAAAAAAAAAAATCATGAATAGGGTATAAAAAGAAATTAAAATGCAACCATGTTTAGAGGAATAAAAGATCATGAACGATGAGTATTTTGAAACATAGAATAAAAGTATCTTGTCCCGCTTTTTCCCCTTACATATAAATTTTCTTATGCTATCCTTAAAAGTCCTACATGCTTCGACAAAGTAAAAAAAAAAAAGAAAAACGTGCTTACTTCTTCGTAGCTTGATCTACGAAAAATTTGGAGTTGGGGTGGGGTATAAATTCTAGATTTGCTTACTTATGTAACCAACATAACTATCTTAATGCTCCACGTTCAATCTAGCCTTTTATATTTCATATAAATGCATTAAGTTTTCCATTTTCTGCCAAGATCAAATCAATTTTGTTTTTGTTGTTGCACCAGCCATTCGTTATTCCTATCATGTATAACTAGATCTAGGGAAGTGCGGGATCAGACACGGCTCGGAAAAAATAAATTACTTAAATTATATGACTCAAGTAAATTCTATCATAAATACAAAAATCCTGAATCATTTAAGGAGGTCTCCGATTAAATTTTAAGACAAATATAGATACATTCCATACACTTATCCAGGAAAATGGTACATCAAATACCTGTATTTCGGGATTCGCACAATTAGTGCCTAAAGTTTCATTTTTTTTTTTCCATAATTTAGTATTTAACAGAAATACTTCATGAGGCGATTTTACAAAGTATATAAAGTACAACACTCTATGTGCCTTTATCCATATTTATCCCTAACTTATAACTTTCAAAGGACCAACCACCAGGTAGGTTTTCATTTATCAAGGTGGCTCGATGAGGTTCTAACACTGCCCTCGGTCTCATTTCAAATTCCTTTCAACGTGATTTTGTACAAAGGAATGATGTTATTCTAGATTTTTTGAAGTTGCATATGAATTTTCTTCTACAATTTCTCCAAAATTCGGATACGTAAGTTAAGAACTGCAACACAAAAATAAACAAAGAGGAAATTGTACTAAAAATTATGTCAGAAGTCTTCTTGTATATCGAAAGTAAGTTGAAATTTACAGAATTAAGGATCAAGTAATGCTATACATGTCCAAAACATTTGCAATACGTGTTTAAACATTTTGCAAAATCAGGAGGCAGTTTCTTTTTACTTCCACCAGCTCCAAATGCACTTAAAATATAACATTTGTTGCCGAAATTTGGTCTCTTCAAAGCGCTGATTTCATATGTGAATCTGAAGACGAGAATTCTCATGGTAGAGGGAATGCAAATAGCGACACATGATTATCTAAAGACATCAACAGCTGACACAACCAATGCAAATTGAAATTCGATCTATATAGATGAATGGAGACGAGTTTTAAGATACAATTTTCTAAGTTTCAACCATTGTCTCCAGGAATGATTGAGATTTATATCTCTCACTCTTCCAGCATCTTACCCAAAGAGTAACTCCGCTTTCTAATGGGAAATTCTCACAAGTTCACAGATAAACTTCCCTGCGATTAATAAACCAAGTGATCAAATACGGAATGCGATCACCATATCAAAAGATGAATATAACACTAGAACAACACATCATACCCAGCAAAACATCAAAATAAAATTAGAATTGCCTATCGTATTTCTTTGGGAGCTAACAATATAAAAGATTAATTAAAATGATAAGAGTTGCATCATGAAAAGAAGTATTTCCAGAGCTACCTTCTATCATTGAAGGATGGATAATCTTAATGCTGAATTGCCAAAAAATGATCATCTTATGAAATATTGATATTCACAAGCAACATACCTTAAATAGAAGATCATAAGCAATGGTTTCCCATGGCAAAGTTACAGACATCAAGCAGCATTTGAGGGGTATCAGTTCATCCTCATATTTTGTCGTAGAAGAGGCTGCAGCATAAGCATGCTTTGCAGCCACAGATGCAACAGATGCTGCTTTGCGGAAAACCGAACCAATCCCAAATCCTCTTTTAGACAAAGAAACAGGTGAAAAAGGTCCAGCATCCTCGTAGCTTTGATCTAATGCAGAATCAATAGAATTACTGTTACAACCTTGTCAAAGTATACTGTGAGAGGCTAGACACAATACGATGAGTTCCACTATGTATTTTCATAATGCAACACGTTAATGTAAATGCCAGAGTATTGGAGAATCTAATAACCCTTTCATATGCAGCAATCAATCAAATGAGCAACAACCAAGAGAGAGGGAGGGGCGGTGGGGGTGTGTGGCATGGTGTGGTGGTGGGGGTGAGGTAGGAAGTAAACATCCACTGTAACCTTTTCGAGGGTGATTACAGCTAGGTTGCAGGAATTTTATGAAATAAAGAAGAATGAAATTATATCAAATAGGAAAAGTCATACTTACCAACAACACCTGAAACTGCAACTTCAACTTCCCCACGTCCTCCAGGACCTTTCATGTAAAGTCTGTCTGTTTTGCCTGGAGAATGGCCAATTGACAGTAGGCTTCCAAATTGAAACTTGCCAGCTGGGAGGGGGAGAGAGTGAGACAAGATGTCCAAGTAACAGAAGCTAATTGCTAACACATGATGTTACCAGAACCTTATAGTGCAAACCAACACCCACAAGACTAACATCATTCATCAAACTCTTGGTCATTGATGAAAAGGAATATATGCATACAATTTTCCTTCTAGCCAGGCATAAATGACTTGGCAAATATCTTATTACTACGAATTCCCCACAAATTGAACATTACTGTTGAATGTTATGCAGAAATTTATCTATAGAGAAAGGGGGAATCAATCAAAACCTCAGTCTTTGTGAAACAAATCAAGCTGCTACTTCTCAACCAGGATTTATACTATGGTACAGTTTGGTTGCATAAATTTTGTAGTACAAAATTGGACAAAAAATTTTGTTCTATGTTTAAATTACAATTTTAGCTTGGTCACTCAATAAAAAATGAGTCGAAAGACTAAACAAAAAGCTCAATTTTTGTCCCATCTAAAATATGGTATAAAAACAAAATTCATTGAACAAAAAATCTGCAGCTCTTTATTTAATAATATGTGAATTCAACAATTTATTCAAATTTTACTTTTTATAAAAATATAATAAATAAATCTTAGATAATATTGATAGTATAAATGTTAAAATAGAATAACAAGTTTAGTCTCTATATATTCCATACAAGGAACATCATAAAAATCTATATTCAATACTGTGTAAATTAAATGTAATATAATAGGATTGTATAATCTTGTATTTTTTATACTCATAAAATCCAGTTCTTTTTATTTTGTTTAATTCTAACAATCAAATGCTGCCTATAACAACTGATTAACCATTAATGGGTACAATACAAATATGTATGAGCCTCATTCCTTCAATAGACTACAAAATGACAATAGATCTACCTTTGCTGGGGGGAGCGGAGCAACAACTTAAATTCTCAATTTATTGTGGGTTTCATGAAAATATTCTGTACGTAAATTTTGCAGTGCACTTTCATTAAGAAAGTTCTGAATAAACAGCAAAGGAAATTTGGAAAAACCACAATGGTTAATAAAGTGGAGACCAGGCGATTAAATTTAAAGCAATCCATTTCCTTTCCCTCAAAGACACTTCCAATTTGTCACGATGGAGTCTGATCCAAAATATTATATGGCAAATGCACATATCCAACATTATCTCATGCACAGTTTACTCTCATTAGAAATATTTTTAATGAGATCTTAATTCATATTGATGCAAGGAGACTAAAGACAGAAATAACAAAAGGAAATTTGAGAAAACATTAATGCTGAAACCAGTTGAGACTGGAATACTTTCAAGACATCTTTTTTATTTTATTCCTCCCTTCCTTTAGGTGGGGGCAGTATTTGTTCTTATATGTATGGAAACCAAAGAGCTCAATGTTTCATCTGCTCCCTATCAACACTATGGCCCATACAGGGCAATGGTTTTCATGGCATCTCTCCTTTCCTCAAATACAATTCCAATTTTTCCAGCACAAAATTAACAGAAAACATAGCAAAAGCATATATCAAAACATTCTCAGATGCATCTGACATCATCTCATACATCTTCTGTGAAACTTAATATTGCCTATTAAGGCAGGACAACTTCTGCAGAATCTGCAAAATTTCATAAACTCATGACAAAGATCCAATATGTGCTGGCCATTTATGAAGGATGCAAAGAAACATTGCAAGAGGCGCTAAAGAAATTCGAAGAACATACCATTGTAGGCTTCTCGTACCATTTGATAGCTCACAAATCCTGAAAAAAGGGTAACCTGTGATGCAAGAGTCAGTAAGCTCAGACTTCTACTTAACTAATCATAGATCAAGAACATACATGAAGAGTGAGAGGAGCCTGGACCTTACTGTTCTTGGTGTTTCTAACACTAGTATCAACGTCCAAGCCAGAGCTACCACTAGAACTACAGTCCTGCTCCAGCAAGGATGGAAATGCCGCCCCACCGTGTGCATTAAGTAAAACACAATAGCAGTGATCAGTTGATGACAAAACCTGCATAAATTCAGAAAGACATGCTCTTGTAAAATTTTAATATAAGATTCAGCATGTGCCATATATGCCTTTATTCCCACATTCTAAATGCTGTTCACAATCCTACTGATGTAGAAGACTAGATGAAATAACTGACAAAACTTTTCCTGCAAAACAATCAATATTATTTCATAAAATCTATTTTCTAATACCTACATCTGCAGAAACAGAACCTAATAACTACAAATGGGACTAGGTATGAATTTTACTGCATCCATAGGCTCATAGATTTTATCCACAAGAGGAGGTAATGTATAGAAAGCATAAATTTCAGCTAAAACACCATGACATAAACTGCCTTTAGATGCTCTTGTTCAAAAGTATTTTCATGAACTAAAATGGTCATAGTATTCATTACCACTGCATCAAAGGTAGAGTCGAAGTCATCAACAGCAAAGCAAATATCAGGATAGGCAGGTTTTGTCTCTGCTTCCTAGTCACATGGTGCCAAAAATGAGAGACAAAATGAAGGCAAAAGTAACCAATGAAGGGGAAACTATTAATGAATATGACAGCACAGACCTTTTTTGAGTCCAAATGAAAGTTTACACGGCTTGGGGAGGCATAAACAGTTTTCACAATCTGCTTACAGAAACCTATGTGAGTCAGAAATCAATTTACACAAACATTTTATGTGCCAATAGAACTGAAGATTCTAGCAAGATAGTTACAACTCCTGCTTTTAACCAAAAAGATACAAAAAACTACACTTGAAGCAAAGAAGGATAGCTCCCATTAAGCAGCCCAAAGTTTTACTCCTCCCTTGCTGTGGATGGCCTGACTGACAATTGCAACACATATATCTTAAATCAGATCTCTTCTGTACATGGCACATTTTACCCAGTCTTTCACCCCAATCCTAATATGCTATTGTCACACAATAAAGTTAAATGCCAGCAACTCCAGTGAGAACATGACTTTAATCTATATATGTCCTTATCAATACCAGCAGCAAACAGATTTTTAATTCCCAGTCCAGAAACTCTTTTCTATTCCAGTTTATGGTGCCTAGGAGGATTCAAACATTGTCAGTAGTTCTTCATAACACAATGAAGCACTGCATGCACTCTTGTTTTACATGGGGGATTGAGTGTGAAGAATCTTGATCCCTTGAATAAGGTGCTTCCTGAGCAGCTGTTTCTGATGATCTACTAGAGAGGCTAACTCTTACTGGAAGCAAGTCATTACTGCTACACAATGTGTTCTTAAGATATCTACTCCCAAGGGTTAGCATGGTTTTGCTTCTCTTATGTTATTCAACACTGACTCTGGCAGTAGAGTGAGGTTCTCATTGGATTACCAGTGCACTGTCTTTTTACTCCATTACGGTTGATAGGTGTACTCTTTGGTAAATATAGGTGAAATACTGTCATAGATGCTACTTTCCTTTGCAATTTAAACAAGGAAGTCATCACTGCTATATACTTTGTTCTTACGATATCTACTCCAAAGGGTTAGCATGGTTTTGCTTCTCATATGTTATTTAACACTGGCTCTGGCAGTAGGGTCAGGTTCTAATTTGATTACTAGTGCACTGTCTCTTTACTTTGTTACAGTTGATAGGTGTACTCTTTGGTAAATACAGGTGAAACACTGTCATAGATGCTACTTTCCTTTGCAATTTAAACAATTAGGGCTTGACTTAGTCAAGTACTTAGTTCACTAACTTTTCTTCTCTAAGTTAGGCCTCCTCCTCATGTTGGAGACATCAGGGTCTTCTTGTTAAATCTCTATTTAGGGCTATCCTCCCAGACTGACCTTTCTGACTAAATCCATTTGTGTTTCTTTGATTCCATCAAAATATCCCCTTTTGCACAAAATGCACTTTGAAAAAATTCCAAGCATTGATTTTCCCAAAAAATAAAAAAAGAAAGAAAGAAATTTCCATCTTGTTAACAGGTCTTATATGTAAAAAGGTCGAGGAATGTATGAATCACCTTTTTATTCATTCTGGTGTGAATTAATTACGCAATTCTATTAGCAAAACTGATGCATTTCCCTATTCTACACGTATTTACTTGTTGGAGATACATTAGACATCTTAACCCTATGACAAAATTGGTGTGAGTTACCATTTTGCATAATGTGGTGCATTTGGACAGAGAGGAATAACATATATACTGGGGGTTCAATTTATCTAAAGAGGAAATGGTCAGCAATTTTCTTATTATTGAAGCCTCTATGTTGATCTTTACAAAAACATGTTTACATTTTTTCTTTCATTCATGTTGTCTATTCTTATGTGCAAGAACATTTTTATCAATAAAATATCCCAAAAGAAAAAAAAAATATCTTCACTCTGATAAAGGGGACATAATGATCTCAGTTGGCAAGAAAGAGTTTTTTTTTTTTTTTTTCCTTTCTTTTTTGTTTGGGGGGTGGAATAAATTTTTGCCCAGAAGAACAAATAATTATACGTGTTTACATCAAGAAATCTAAAAATTGCTGCATTGGGGTGGAAGATACCTTATATATGGGGGACAGCGTATCTTGTCCTGCTTGATAGTTCCGGAGTACCTGATGGCTAAAGAGGCAAAAGAAGTGGGGGAAAAGAAAGAAGAAAAAGAAAAGTACTACTTATATCTAGATTCTAGAAAGCATAGACAGGCAGAGTAAAAACTGGAAAAACAGAATGTAAGAATGCACAACTCAAAAGCTGTCAGCCAAAATAGTAGTGAGGCAGTCATCCGTGTTTTCAACAATTTGAACAGTAAATTTTAATAAACTCAAGCAAATTAAATGGGTCCTCCAACTGATGTTTACACTCGAGAATATATCAACCACAACATGCTTATATTACATGAATATGTTAGATGAACATTGACCCTATACTAGAGTAGTATTGAATTCTCTGGATCTGCTTATGAAAGAGTCATGACAAGATCAAATTTCGAAATCAAGCCATGTGAGTACAATGCAAAACATCAATAGGGAACTCCTAAATTCTAAAGGATTGGGGAAAAATGAAGAATGCAATTCATGTTGACATAGAAGGACAAGAATTAAGGTTCTTAATGCACCACATGAGGACAGGAAATTTCAATCTCAGTCAACTCTACCACAGATAACCCACCTAAAAACAGTAAGTAATGATTTTGTGCAAATTGATGTTAGAAATTTTAACCCAAGTGAGCCTAGTAATTTGTGATCTTGACTAGTTACACATGATAAATTGTGAAACCAAAATGACAGATCTCAGCCATGAATTTAACTGAGTTAAAAATAATACCAGGTAAAGGAAAAACCAAAAGCTTTACCTGCAAATTGCAACTGTTAACGTGAAGGATGTGTGAGCAACTAGGTTCAAATAAAACGAACGCCTCCAGTCCACATCCTCTGAAATATCTTCAACTAACTTATCCAACTACTAGGCAAAAGCTAAAAAGATTGAATCATTATATCAAAAGATACCAACATGGTTGCAGAATAAGATAAAACAAAAGAGGTAGTTCTCTTCTTCAACAACTTGCTAGGGAGAAAAGGAAATAAAAAAATACTTCATTAAGGATAATATTTCCACATATCCAGGAACATCTCATAATGCTGTTCTAAAATGCTGAGGAAAAGAGACAATAGACTAAAAGAAAATGATACTTCACAAAACTGTAAAGTAATGCAGGAGATAAAAGTATGAGCTGAACTAATTGTTTGAAAGTACACTATAAAATGCTGGGGAAAAGAGATGACATATGAAAAGAAAAATGACACATAGCGCTGTAAGGTAAGGCAGGAGATAAGAGGAAGAGTCAAACTAATTCTTCTCAGGTATTCTACCTTTGACGCCCACCTCCGCACAAAGTAAGGAGATATATCACCATCAACATGATGCCCATCACCTTGCGAGCTCTGAAGAAATGAAATTCTACAGTGATTATTCTTCCAATATTGTTCACACAATTTGACATGACAATTGTATAATTAATTGTCAAATTGCGCATCAGAAAGATGCATTTATCAGAACGCACCATTTTCCTGACAAAAAATATAAGATCATCATCCTGCCGTCCCTTAGACTCCTTGCCATGGATAAAATACAAATCAAAGACATCATGCCAAAATCCTGAATCCATTTCAACATCTGAAGCATCTTCAGTAGCAGTACCCAAAAATTTTGAATGCTTCTTCACCATACTCAACAATTCATGCCTGCCAGACAAGCATAATACTTGAGAAAAATGCATCTGACTGCAAGCATCAATTCTTCTTTTTTTTGTCATATTTCCTTTTCCTTAGACAAAGATAAAACTTTAAAGTACATCTCTCACGGTGCAATGAACTTTTTTTTTTTCAACTTATTTCTCTTTTTCAGTTGTCAGAAAAAAAGGAGAGGAGAATGAACTGTTGCTTTAGTGTTAGCCGCAGCACCAACATCCACGTATGTACAATCTAAATATCTCCTCTTAAGTACATAATCATATCTTTGAACCAGCTTTGCACCAGGAGATCACATCCACCAGGACATATCCCTTCAGAGCATACTATTCAGTGTTCAACTCCATACAAGGAGACAAAGACCTATCATCCTTGTAATTAAGCAAAGGGGATTCATATTATACAATGCTCAAAGTCATAATACTTTATCATCTAAGCACTGCAGTTTTGCATGTCTGCATGCTTTTAAAATACTAAAACAAGTAAAATTTTGCATGTCAGCACTCTCTTCCGAGTTCATTATACCTAACTCCCATGTGTCGTGGCATTCAAGTATCTACCACCTTAACATCGTCCATTATAGCAAATTCAGATGAAAACACCAGTACGAAATATTTTAATTGCTGTGTGCCTCAAACGCAGATATGCAGAATCAAGCTTTTACATATATATATTCCTCAAATGAAAAGCTAATGCATAAACCTATAAAGCCTTAAAATAAACTTGATGTCTCACATACTAAACAAAACTAATTAAAATTGCTGCTAGGCAATAACACAAAAAGGGATTTCTATCCAACGAGGCATAAACATTAACAGCAACACAGCAGAAAGCAAATAATTATCAACCGCACACTTGTCCACGAGCATGCATGCGATTCAACTATCTTCCTTAAGCAGTTCAGCGTACTGGAAATCAAACACACCTTCCTAATCAGTTCTAGAACATAAACTATTTGCATTTAAACTAAATTTTCAAGCTAATGCTTCCATGATCAAGTATTTCAAACCGATAAATTGGCATAAATCCTCACACGAACTCGAAATAATCGAACTGATCGAAGCTCAACAGCAATTCAAACTCCATTTCGATTCAACTATTACTCATCAATTTCGCGAACAAATTCCGAGAAATTAAGTATTTCTACAGGTGGAAATCGAATTGTACCTAGAAGGCGTCTCTCCTCCGGCTCCGATCATTGCTTATTGTAGGTTGCAAGAGTCGTTACGATCGAGTGAAGGGTTGAGAAGAAGGGTTTCAGTGTTTTATGAAACAGTGCTTGCGGGAGAAGGTGGTTTTGAGTGATTGGAGATGGCCGTGAATTTTTCTCATCTGGTGGTAACTGGCGCGGTGAATCGGCGTCTTGTCTGTGTGGGCGGTACTTTCCAATTTCCAAGAGCTCAACAGGATTTATTCTGTAATTGAAATCTAGAGGAATAATTTTTGGGGATAGCTAAACAGTATGTATTCTCATTTTCTTTTTTCCTTTTTCTACCAAGATAATTTTTTTTTTCCAAGAAAAAGAGAATTTTCATTCGTAACATTAAAGAGATGGTAAATTTTGGATTGTATATAAAATCAAAAAATTAATTCCTATTTTTTTAATTTATTTATAGTTTAACCATCCAATTTCTCCAATTTTTTTTAGTATGGCAAACATTAATTGCACTCTTCCACTTTTGAAGATTATTAATTATAATTTTTAAGAATCATTTTTATATGTTATAATTTTTTAAAAGTTAACTTACAGTCAAATGACATGTGATTGTTTCATTGCTTAAGTTGATAAATTTTATAAACTCATTTATTTTTGCATACATATCGGTGCATTACCCTAGTGTGTGTATATGTATACACACATATATATTCAGTCATAAACAACAATTACATCAAAATGCACATTGACCAACGGCGCAAATGTGATAGAGCTACTAGCTCCATTCAATTGTGGGATTGTAAACACCATACAAAACCGTAATTCATAAAGTCTTGTTGTAACAAGTTTAGTAAATATATGGTGAATTTTTTTTTTTTTAAATTCCTCTTCCCTTGAGTTTTGAATTCTACCCGCCAAGTAATATGCAATTGTATTAAGCTCTCTAGGCACCACATCAGTCTTCATCTCCTACAATGGGAGAGTTTTTCTCCACAAACCATCAAAACGTTATAAGATTGCGATTTTGGATTAGCCACCCGATTGATAAGGCAATTGCGGCACCTGAGTCAATATCAGTTTCAACACTATGAACTCCTCTTTGTAAACAAAAATATATATCTTAATAGACTGCACATTATTTCAGTTGCCAATATGACTATTTTGCCTAATTTTCTCATGTAACCAAAGATCTATTTTTCCTAACTATTCCTGGTTATTTCTTAGTCGACACTTGGCCATTCATTGTAATTATAAGAACGTTTCTGTCCCTCTTTTAGAGATTGCCAAAATAGATCTTAACATTAATGCTATAAATGATTTTGTTTTTCCTATTATATACCCAATGTTAATGAGTTTAGCTTCTAATTTATTGTGGAAGATTGTTTGCCAATCATCAGGCCTGAAAATTACGGAGTATTCCTAGATAAACATACTTTCCAATTCATAAAATCAAAGATATAAGATAGTGGATAATATTTAATTGATCCTTCTTTCTTACTTGATAACTTACTATGATCTAAGTCTTGTAACACTCCACCTCTTAAGGTGTTTACTTACTTTTTCTTTTTTTTTTTTCAATATATAGTGCCCAAGTGGCGGTTCGGTATGCTAGCCCAAATTGAGAATAAGGCTAGATGTAGAACTAACCTATTACTCAACTCCACAAACATGTAGAAGTTTCAAAACTTTCTTTTCATTATAAACGAATAATAGAGTGAAAACATTATAAATATGAGCCATACCTAAAATATCATAGTTTCAACTTCACCATTAAGCCTGTAATTGAACCAAAAGAATAAGCTTTTATATTCAAAATCTTTACATTAAAGACCTACAATGTAACATGATGATCTTTTTAAAGAGTAGCTACCAAAATCTTTGTACAAAATCCTCTAGCTATTTGCTCTCATTATCTTAGCTCATCTTCTAAATTCTAGTTCATTGTGTCTTTGGTACCTATAATTACATAAATTAAACCCTTAACTTAAGTTTTAATCTAAGTGTGCACAAACTAAAACTATAACATAGAATAACAATAACCATGTATACACTAAAGTACAACTACAACCAAGTATACTCAAACATATATTATGAAACCTAGCATATACAATCATATGATTAATAACCTAGTACATCCAAGTATCCACTTGGGTAGCAACAATCATAATGTCAATAATAAAGCATATTTTATATCATATATTTGATAATCTCAATTTCATCAACAACTCAGCGTGTTCTGGTATTCACTTAGTTAACAAGCATATATATAATGATTTATGTATCATACAGATGCCATGCTAATACAATTGACATGTACTAGTACCGATATCTTAGTCTAGCTTAGTCCACATTTGATTGGTTGACATCCTTAGGTATTGGATATAAATTCCAAGAATCTAGATGGCAACAAGGGGTTGCCTAAGAGTAAAACCCTTGATCTTAGTGTCATTATTTATATACAAGGAGTGGTCTAACAACTCAAGCAAATACATTTCTATATGCTTTAAAACCAAGTTCATAAAGCTAGTTATTTGCTCAATAAAAACCTAACTTTCCAAGTAAAATCTAACTTCCTTTTCATGCTTTACCATAAATGCAGTCAAACAACATATTTAGCTAAATCAAGTATGAATTCAGAGTTAACCAAGCCAAGTAAAGTTTCCAAATTAATTAAGCTAAGCACGAATTCTAATCAAATACTAAGAGCCAAGAATAAGGCAATCAAGCCTAGTTTTCTACTCCACAATTGTATATCACAATAGTAGGCATCACATGATACAAGAATCACAACTTATGTACAAGCCTCATCATCTGATCATTCATTCAATCACCATTTAAGATTCACCAAGTCATAAAGGAAATAATGGTCAGATGCTCTTGTTAACAAAGCATCATTGCATCACCATGTTCAACAAGTCATATTTTAAATAAATCTCAATGTGTTATCAAATACATAGAATTGCATTCGCTAATATCCTAAGCAACAACTCAATATAAACAGGATATAAATATCTCGAGCCATAAGATATACTTAAGTGAATCTCACTATTGCACATAGCAAGTACATAAGAGGTATACATTCTTGGCCATCGTGTAACACAAAATAACTAAGTTGGGTGTACATACCTAGGCCAATGCTTTTTCACTATTTGATTCAGTTGTCACCACTTATCATATTCATTCATATGGCTCTTCATTATGGTTCCTCTTACAAATATAGTAATAAAACAACAACTATATATCACTAATCAATTATACAACTAACTTTTATTAATCATAACTTCTTCATTCTTTTAGGTTATAGTAAACTTAATATGTTATTCCCTTAATGATTTATATTATTTCGATCAATAGAAAAGAGTGTTAAGCTTGAAAATTTTCAGTTTATTTGTTTTCCTTAATTTGATTTAAACCAAATCCTAAGCTTATCTGATTTAAATCCTCGATTAAAATTAAGGAAAATCTGGTTTCTTGTTTTTGCAAGCAAATGGAGTCGCCACTTGGTAGAACCAGAATAGAATGATCAAATTAGAATCAATTAAGCAGATTAATTCAAATAAGGCCACTAGCATGCGATTTTTGAAAACTTTTCTAAAAGGTTTTGAAGAAAACTAGATACCTGAATATCGGGAGCTACCTTATTAAATCTTAATCAGGTTCCACTTCAATTATTTTGAATTTAGTATTTATTTTTCAAAAATATTTTACTAGTAATATCTATTCACATTTAGAAAGGGAAATTGTACCTATTTACCAAAAAATAAGAAACTAAAAGAAGAAAGTTTACAAAGGGGAAAATTAAATTTTTTTTTTTGTTTTTTAAGTCATTCAAGAGGTGCTTACATATCTGCTAATCGAGATCAAATTTCCATAGTTTATTTTATAAAAACTTTAGGCATGTTAGTTTCTTTAAAGAAAAAAAGAAATCGAGTTTAAGTTCTTTAGCTAATTCATTTTTATTTTAGAAAAGATCCTAAAAAAGGTCCTAATTTTTTTGTTTTTTTTTTTTTAATTTTTGAAGAATTCTAAAAAAGAAGTCCTAAGTTTTAGAAGGATTTTTATATTATTCTTTTTATAAATTTTCTAAGTGATATAAACAGTTTTATTTTTATTTTTTTTTATTATTTAGATATTTTTATTATTGTATTTTTTATCAAAGAAAACAAAAATAGGATAAATAAAAAACAAGGCTCATCTTCTCTTTTCTCTTTCTTCTCTCTTTCCTTCCTTTTATTTTTTACAATTTATACAATTAAATTAAACAATAGCAAAAAGAGAAAAAAATAATAATAATACAACGAAAAGAAATAAAATACAATATAGAAAAGAAAAGAAAAAGAATCGGACCAAAGATGGTGTGTGGGTTAAGAGTGGATCATCGATTGGACTTAGGTCGAGTTCAGATTTAGATCTAGGTTAGTTGGAGCTTGAAAACCAAGTTACACTTTGAGATGCAGGCAACGGCAAATTTGGCACAATTTGGACTAGTTTTTGTACCAAAATAAGCAGGCGATGGGATTTCTATGTGTTTCTTATTGAACTTAAGGGGGTAGGGTAGATTCAACGTCGCTAGTTGTGGTGGTGGTTTAATGGATTTTTGGATGTGGGTGGTAACGATGGAAGAGGATTACGACCGCAGGGTGGTTGTTGCGAACCAAAGGGGGTTCGAGTTAAGGTTACAAGGTACAGCGAGCATAGCTATGATGGTGGCATTAGGTATGGGTGGTTTATGTGGTGATTTTGAGAGGAGGTAAAGGCGGTGGTTAGGGTTTTGATGGTGGATACTTGTTTAAGGTAGCTAGGGGGTACGGCGAACGATGTAGTTAGCTGGGTTAGAAAGGTGAGGAAATAGGGGAGGTTACCGTGGTGGTCTTGAACTCCATAAGTAGTTGTAGTGACTCAAATTTTAAAGAGATAGAGAGGGACGATTAGTTAGAGAGAGAGTGGATTCACGCGAGTGCTTTGAGTGATTGGGAATGAGAATTGATGGATTTCTAGGATGCTAGGAATGATTTAGAATATGCTTACGACTCGGATATTTCAATTTGGAGATAGTATTATAATCCTATTTGTATTATTTAAAGCACAAACAAGCTTGAAAAGCCATCAATGGAGGATTCGAATTGGAATAAAAAAGTTACTATGATTTTCAATTTCATGGAAAGAACATGATTTGAGATATTAAATTGCATTGAAAAGATGATAATCTTACTTGCAATGTTACTAAACGGCTTCAATCAATTCCATTTTAACTCAAATTCTATAGATTATGCAATAGCTGTAATTTGGTTTTTTTACTTTTTCTGATTTTCTCTTGAGATTTTAATCTTTTTGTTGAATGAATGTAGATGATTCTTGATGATGATTCAAAAGTATGACATTAAATCTACATGACTTTAGCATTAAATTGGTAAAATCGTATAGATAATAGCATTGAAAAAGGCCATGAACTTGATTTGGCAAGCTTAACTCGGGGAGCTTATTTGGGGAGAAGGAAACAGATACACGTGAGTCAAACTCACGCTTTTCAGCTTGTAAAAAGACAAAGAGTGCCTACTCCTTTTGAGTTTCGAACCCTAATCTCCACCGTATGTGTATATATTCTTTCCATCAAGTTGTTAACCTATGCTTTATCTATATATGCAATTAAATTACGTATATGGACTAGGTTGGCCTAGTGATAGGATTCTAGGCATTGACCTAACGACGTGCTAGGCTTCGAACTACATGAGAGGTTTGCTCACGAGCTTTGCACAAATGGACAACCTATTTATGTGCTCTATCATTGCTGAACGGCCTACCCTGCTCTGTCGGGTCTATCCTGTTGTGCTAAGTATGCCCCGCTCTACCCTGATTGAGCCCTATCGCAGACTTATCTTTGAGCTATGGCAATATTGGAAGACTCAATGTGCTCTGCAATTTTTATCCTAGCTTACTAATTATGCCCTGCTTTGCTAGGTCTTCTTACTATACTTGATCTATTTTACCCTACTATAGTCGGCTCTATTCTATTCTGTTGGGTTTACTCAGATTAGCCATTCAAGACTGTCTTGCCTTGCCTATTTGCCCTACTTTACTGAGGTTGATTTGTTAGACCGAAGCTACTCGGCCAAGATCTGTTCAGTCATGACATAGTCGTTCGGCCATTCCATACCAACACGGTAATACCGGATCATATTGAATAGATCGGCCTCGTCCACCTCAAACTGGTCCAACTATGCGAGCTCGGTTACCATAATAGGTTAGCTACTATCATGTTAGGTCTGCCTTGGGTCGGTCATTGGCATAATAGGTCAGATTGGCCATTTGGGTCGGCCTCGGTAACATTAGGTTGGCCACGGACATATTAGAGCGGCTCTGGAACTATCAGACCATCCAGAAGCTCAAGTCCAGCCCTTTTTGATGCTGAACAGGCCTGAACAAAGGCTTACCCCTGCTTAGACTACAATACTGTCAGAATTACAGTAAAAACACGTGCGCACTATCTTTTACTAACATTCGTACTGTCCTTTCTGACAAAGGATGTCAGCATTCCTTCTTTTGCACGATTTTATATTTTCCTTGTAAATTATTCTCTTTTGTTTTTAGCAAATAAAGACCATTCTTTTGTAATTTCTGTAACTTAGGATTTGTCCTAATGGGATGATATAAATACAGCCATAATATAAAAGTTGAAAATCATATTAGAATACAGAGAATACATTGAACTTTTTCACTCTCGAGCTAAGTATTTTTCTTACTCTTGAGCTACTCTTATCTAGCCCATTTGAGTGTGGACTAATGGCGAGTAACCTTTTGTTATGCCCCAAAGTCACAGAGTCGTAATAGTCTCGTCGTGTACACCATTCTATGATAGTAACTGGTCTCACAATAACTACCATTGATATGATCTACACAAAGCGTCGACGACCCCTCGCTTTGAAGTAAATAGTTTAATTAAGAGTTTAGCTAAAGTTACAGTAATTATCAAGAACTTTAGGTCAACATATATAATTATAAGTACATTATACAAAACTTCCCAGGAAATTCTACATTAACGTAACAGTTGGCTAATTTACATATCGACTATTGGTTTTTCAGTCTTAAGCTACTAAGGAGACTCTAGATATATATTAACTGCTAGGCGAATTGATCTTTACACCTTAGGCTTCAAAAAAACTAACCTTTGGATAGTTGTAGAGCGGCATATTACTCGGAGTATTCAGAAATCAGGACTTGCAAAAGGATCTATATTGATATGAGCAATTACAGCTCAGTAAGTTGAATTGGAGACTTGTGAATGTATACAAACACAAACAAGATTATCAAGCAATTATTTTCATGCAATACAACAAACAAGTGTCGTCACATAACATAGTTCAGTCCGTTGTGAAATAAAAAAAAAATTCGCCCACTTTAATCCAAGTTGAGGAGTTTTTATGTTATGCAACAGCTCACAACCAAACCCAGGTTTATGTAATGGAGATATTGCTCCTCTTAAGACTATCCTTTGAACCAATGCTCTCATCATCACTGCGACGTTCTCTCTTGTCACCTTGTTTGGCTAAGGATAAGGAAAAGACCAATTTGTTATTCAACGTTATCTTTTTTTAGGATGTCGGTGTTTAGTTGGAGAATCCTAATTATCCCCTACAGGGTTGCAATGCATGACAATTTTGGGCATTAGGGTCGATTAGGATTAAGTTTCATTTAGGGTATTCAGATAATTTCACACCAATCCAATCATAATAAACAATCAATCACAATACAAATTTCAAAATGAATTCAGATACACAAACACATGCATAAATTACTTACAATTACAATCATACACAATCCTAAGTCTCCGAGTACCTTAAAATAGTACTCCAATATGGTGAAGTAATAAACCTAACTTACTTAGAATTCTTGGTCGCCTAATCACTTAATTGCAGGTTAGTTCGTCTTTGAGTATCCTATAATACAAATACGCCTTTTTAGTACTTATACTTTGATGATACATATTCTAAATTATAATTTAACTCACTTCTCCATGTATACTTATTATTTACTAATGATTCACTCTATTTTAGTTCGGGGTTCAGTTTCTAAATTAGATTTCAATTTTGATTCTACACTGTCTTTGACTGCGAGGAATCCTAAATACGCTCGAATCCTAAAGTGAAATTAATCACATTAAGCTCAAGTATTCTAATATCACATTGGGTCTTAATTTAGTGTTCTAACTTATTCGGTATACTCTAATCCTAATTGGGGTATTAGATTTATTTTCGATGTGAGGAGATTTTACATTTTTTATACAATTACCTAAAACTAAATTTTGTTTCAGATTTATTGTGTACTAATTTTATTATTATATTATCCAAATAAACCTAATTTTTTTCATATTTATTAAAATTTCAATTCCGCATATTCCTAATTTCCTACAATTACCACATAAAGACTAGGATTAGGTTTTCACATAAGTGATTAACATTCTTAAACATCTAATTACCTTCTAAATCAGTAATTAATCACTTAATTACTTAATTAACCTAAAATTACCCATTTTTTCCCATCATTTTAAGGCTAAAAAATTACTTAAAAATTTTGAAAATTAATTTTTAAAAAATGGCTTTATAGCATTGTTCTATATCATTTAAGTATTCTACAGAAAAAATTTGAGCTCCAAACTACACTCCTAAGCTTATTTATTTCTAATTATAATCATGCTTGATTTTGTTTAATTTTTTAAGAACCCTATATTTACAGACGTGATTAAACTTAATCAATATTTTTCCCTAAATCTACATGCAATAAAACCCTAGAATAATAAATTTCATAATTTTCTAGGCAAAATAAATAATTTAAAGAAATTTTACAAAATCGAAAAAAAATGAGACTCACCTAGTTCGATAGCTTTTTGGCCTCCAACACCGGTTTAGGTGTGTCGGCCGGTCCAAGTGGTGGGTTTAGAGTGGGGTGGTGGTGGTGGTGGTGGTTCGATTCCAAATGCTGGTGATGTGTAGGTTCAGTTCACAAGCCCCTATTGCACAAATTTACAAAAGAATTTTCTAAATCCTAATTTTTCCTCTTGTTTTCAACTCTTCCTAATTTTTCTAAGCTTCTAACTGTCCAAATGGCTTCTGTAATTTTTCTTGCTATTTATAGAGCCTTATAGGAATTATTATGCATTAATTAGATAAGACAATATTCAAATCTCTTCTAATTTGCCTTTTATATTGCTTGATTTTAATTAGTTAATTTTTTTTCTTTAATTCCTGACTTACCACAACCAAATCTGGGTCATTCCCTATTCCTTTGATTTTTTTTATTTTTCCTTAATTATTTTATAATTTTCTTTAATTATTTTATAAGTTTCTAGCTAATTTCAAGCAATTTAGGTAATTTTGTATATTTTTATCTATACGTAAATACATGTAGGATACAAGTAAACATGCCTAATTATTATTTAGGTCATTTTATGATTTTTAGTATACATATAATCTATCTCTAGCAATTTATTAATTACTAGATTATACTTTTCGCTTTTTCGATAATTATCAAGTAATATACTTAAAATTTGAAAATTTTTATAATATCTTATTTTCCTACTGTTACTTAGCTTATTTTTAGGGCTTACACCTCTACCCATACTTTTGTGTCATATCAAGTGTGACATGAGCTCATGTAAAGCATTGGTACATCATATTCTTCGTCGATGCACAGGAATCTCCTACTCAACCTTCGACTATCATTTACCTTTCAAGCTATCTTGCGACTTGGACCTACCCCTTTGGTTACGCATGATATTGAGTTCGTATATTCATCCACAAGTTTGTATCATCTTAGTATCAAAACATAGTTTTAAAAAGGGAGCATGTAAAGTTGTTGAGAAGGTTTCTTTGTGTTTGTTGATTAGCAGTTGTTGTGCTCTTTTTGTAGATACTGGAGTTGGTCCGATTAGAGTATGTTTTGAAAATACCAACCTATAAATCAATTAGTCTAGTTCCTATTGTGCTCTATTGCACTTTGTTCTTCATTGTGAAAATAGAGGAGGTTCATTTCTGTGTACGTTCGTGCGTTTGAGTATATTGGTTACTAGAGCTAAGTTGGAAAGTGGGCTTTTGAGATTGAGGCATATTGATTGTGGTTCGGGTCATTAAATTTAGACGAAGGGTCATTTAAGGGGATTCTTTCATGTTATTACAACAACAATTGGTGGTACGTGTTGTAGCTATTTGTGTTGAAATCAAAGTTTTTGACATTAACTTGCAGTGTTTGGTGGTTGTTAGCTATGGAATCTTTGTTGTTGCCGCAGAAACAAGTGGTAGATTTTCTTAGGTGTTGCACTGGAAAAATTGGTGTTAGTGGTGATTACAGTTGTGATAATGGGTTGTGTTGTTAACTTGGGGATTGGTGTTGTCTTTGGAGCTCAAAGTGTGTATCTGAACTGAGCTAAGGAAGTGAGGCCTCTAGGTGCTAAGCTGTATAAGCATCCATGTTACTTCAACTTAATAGCTGAGTTGATTCTAGTATTCGAGCTGAGTCGAAGTGGAAGATTTGAGTTGTGCAAGTATTCGAACTGCTATATCCTTGAAATCATTGTATTGGATAGTTCTAGTCATTGCCGACGAAACTTCTTGTAAGCCAAGCTAGTTTGTTGAATTAATACCTCCATTCAACATAGCTTATAACAATCGACAAAGATACAGTTATGATTATGACTATGAAGACATTGGGTTGAGGATACCCATGTTTGATGGCTTTGGATCTCCATATGAATACTTAGATTGGGAATTCTGAGTTAATAAAGTCCTTGAAAAGTATTCATGCCCTGATTGTGACAAGGAATACATCATAAAGGATAAACTTTAAGGCTTTGCTAGGACTTGGTAGAAGAATGTATTAAGGCAAAGGATCCCAAAAGGGGCGAATACTACATGGAGCTCGATGAGACCTATAATGAGAGAAAAATTTATACCCCTATTACATCAAGACAAGTTGTATGAAGAGCTAACTACCTTGAGGCAAGGACAAATAAGTGTTTAAAAGTTTTCCTAAGAGTACAAGGTGCTCCTACGTTGGTGTGAATTATATGAATCTTGTTCATGTACTATCTCGAGATTCATAAAAGGATTGAGGCCAAAGATTGCTAGACATGTTAACCCCTCAGGAGTAAGGAGCTTAAATGAAGCTATCCAACTAGTCTTAAGAGAAGAATTCACCATTGGTACTGACCATTATGATGTGCAGGAAAAACTAGAGGTTATACTTGATCAGCTTGAGCAACTTAAAGAAAAAATGAAGCAGCAAAGGAATACTTAAATAGAGCAAGTTGACAAGAAGGAAGGCCGAGGAAAGGAAGTAGAAAAGGAAGAGGTGAAGGTTACTGGAGAGATGAGCAGTAGAGGCGAGAAAGACTGAGCTGAATTGTGGTTAAACCCGCATGTTCCTGAACTGATTCCATTACCTATTATAAATGCCACAAATGGTAGCTCTAAAAATTATTGTGTTTGCTTTCCTCAAATTGGAATCTTGCGTCCAAGTCATTTAATAGGTTTACATGGCATTGATATGAGCAAATATAGCATTGCACTTGTGAGCTATTATCAACTGTGGATTGGAGTTTATCAGAGTTGAGGTGATGGATACATATACTAAGGATATGTCTTATTAACCCTTGGGACTCTCTTGTTGGAAAGAGTTGAGATGTGTAGATGGAAGGAGAAGGAAGAGCCGAATTACGAGGAAGCAGGGGGAATGCTGAATACAATTGATGAGGAAATTATGATTTTTGAGCTAGCCGAACCTGAAGAGGCAGAAGCACTTACCATTGAAGAGCTATCTTACGTCCTCATCAACATAAGATCTGTGAACCCGTAATTCTTTGTATGACCCTGAGATCATATTGCTTCCCGTAATTGATAGTTGCTGGGATTACTAAAGTATAGTTGATCGGATCCATGATGAGTAGAAGGAAAAATTTGAGATAAAAGGTGTAATTGATAGAGCCCATAACGAGTGGAGGGAGCATCGACCGGTGATGCCCTTGTTGCAAGAACTGCAGTGTACTATGTTTAAATTTAGATTTTGTTGATTAGTGTTTGACCTCGAAGGGATCTGAAGTGGTTAACTACTAAGTTTCAGGTTAAAACTCTTCGAAGAGGGAGGGAATGATAGGATTCCAGGCACTGACCTGATGATGTGCCAGGCTTCGGACTACATGGGAGTATTGCTCACGAGTTCTGCGTAAATGGACAACCTGTTTATGTGCTTTATCATTGCTGAACAACTAGCCCTGCTTTATTGGGTCTACCCTGTTGTGCTGAGTATACCCTACTCTACCCTGACTAAGCCCTCCTACAGACTTATCTATGAGCTATGGCAATATTGGAAGACCTTATGTACTCTGCAAGTTTTGTCGTGGCCTACTATTTGTACCTTACTTTGCCAGGTCTTCCTTACTATACTTGATTCATTCTACCCTTCTGTGGTCGGCTCTATTCTATTCTATTGGGTCTACTCGAATCAGCCATTCAAGACTGTCCTACCGTACCTATCTACCCTACTTTACCGAGGTCGATTTGCTAAACCAAGGTTGCTCGGCTAAGATCTGCTCAATCATGACGTAGTCGCCTGGCCATTCCATACTAGTGCGGTCATACCGGATTGTATTGAACAAATCAACCTCATTTACTCCAAACTGGCCCAGCCATGCGAGCTTGGTCACTGCCATGGCAGGTTAACTACTATCATGTCAAGTATGCCTCGAGCCAGTCACTGACATAATAGGTCAGATTGGCCATTTGAGGTCGGCTTTGGTAACATCAGGTTGGCCATGGACATATCAGAGTGACCTTGGAACTATTAGAACATCTAGAAGCTTAAGTCCAGCCTCTTCTGATGCCAAACAAGCCTAAACAAAGGCCCACCCTTGCTTGGACCACAATATTGTTAGAATCACAGTAAAAACGTGCGCGCACTATTTTTTACTGACATCCGTACTGTCCTTTTTGACAAAGGACATCCGCGTTCTTTCTTTTGCATGATTTCATATTTTTCTTATAAATTATTTTCTTTTATTTTTAGCAAATAAGGACCATTCTTTTGTAATTTCTGTAACTTAGGATTTATTTTAACGAGACAATATAAATACTGTCATATCGTAAAAGTTGATAATCATATTAGAATACAGAGAATACACTGAACTTTTTCACTCTCGAGCTAAGTGTTTCTTTTACTCTTGAGCTACTCTTATTTAATCCATTTGAGAGTGGATTAGTGATAAGTAACCTCTGGCCATACTTGTGCGTCATATGAAGTGTGATATAAGCTCGTATAAGGCGTTATATCCTTCGTCGGTGTACGGGAACCCTTTGCTCAACCTTCGACTATCATTTATCTTTCAAGTCATCTTGTGGCTTGGACCCACCCTTTAGTTATGTGTGATATCGAGTTCGTGTGTTCATCTACGAGTCTGTATCACCTAAGTTACATTTAAATCGAAACTCAAGCCTAACATTTCCCTTTTTTTTTTATCTTTCTTTCTTTTTATAATTTAAGACCCCAAAAATACTAAAACTAAATTAAAATTTCCTATTCTATTTTAAATTATTCGCTTTTTCTTCTTTTTTCTTTTATTTTTTATTTTCTTGTTCCTTTTTTATTTTTTCTAAATTTTATATTTTTTTGTACTTTTTTGAATTTTCTAATTTTTTCTAAATTTTATTTTTTTAAATTAGGACCATTTTTCTTATTCTACAAATTTTTAAAATTACATAAGGGTAAAAATAGGTGTTTACAAAGAGTTGATGCAAAGTATATAAATGTTGATTCATGGCCTAAGCTAAACAATTTACACTATATAACACTTACATATTCGTCACACTTATCCTAGACAAAATTTCATCGAGTTACTTACTACCATGACAACGACGAGACAAGAAAAGTTATTTTACACTATATAATACTTACATATTTGTCATACTCATCCTTGACAAAATTTCATTGAGTTACTTATTGCCACGACAATGAGGAGACGGGAAAAGTTATTTTTCCATAGATAAGTTGTAGCTAATAGAAAGCCTACCAAGGGTCGATATTTCCTAAATAATAACTTGCCTTAGATGTTGCAAAAAATGAGTTATTAAGGACACATCCTTTACTTTTTATTATATGCTTATATATACAAACTTACATATGATAACTTGGTATATCTATAAACTATATGATGTGTAAATTTGTGCACATACCTACGTATAGGAGGTGATATATCTTCCAAAGCAACAAACTACTGGCATTTATATAGATCTTCTAGCTCACTACAATGCCTAAAATGTGTTGCAAATCTTCATTTTACTCCCTGTACTAGGCAAGTAACATTTTTCAAAATATTTCTTTTCCTAAAGTTAACTGTCGAAAAAAGGTTGAAGGCTGAAGGCCTGTCATGTTGAGTTCTCTAAAGTAGTAATTCAACCTTAGGGGGGAAGAATTATACCCCAAATACCATTCAAGTGTATATATATATTCTTCAATTACTAACTATGAATAAATGTCACTTAATGAAAGAGTCAATCTTGCATTCATAACAGAATCTTTTTTATCTCAACTTGATCTCAATTTCTTCTAAGCATTTGTATTGATAAAGTTTAACAAAGAGGTTTCAGGTTTTAAGCTTTGTTCAATAGTATATTCTAAATTCTTTTCAAACGAACATACTTCCTTATATCCTATAAATATGGATATTTCCTCTTTAATTATTTGTGGAAGATTTCTTGAGAAGAAGATAGAGGATTTCTCTTTATATATCTTAAAGTTAAAAGAGTTGAAAAGTTTAAAATCGCCGTTTAAATTGTATCAGGATTTTTTAAAGAAGCATTTGCTATCAACACAACATCATTAGCAAAAGCTATATGTGAAATCCTCAAGTTATTTCCTCTCACCTTAAAAAGTTCCCAATTTCCTAATTGAACTTCTCTCTATACAAATCTACGGAAGAATTCCAATCCTATAATAAAAAAGGTAAGGAGATGAACGATCTTTTGCCTAGTGCCTCTACTAGGATAGAACGTTGATATAGGAGCATTATTGACCAGGACTTCCATAGATGCAGATAAAATACATTCATCTACCAATCTTATCTACAATTTAGGAAAATTTAAACTATATAAAGCCTAGTAAATGAACTCCTACTTAATTGTGTCATAGACTTTCTTTAAATCCAATTTAATGATTACCAAACCTTTTTTTTTTCTTTAGCAACGAAGGATTTTATTGATTAAGATAAATATTATTTGCTGCTTTTCTGTCAGGGATAAAGCTCGCCTGGACATGGTGAATTAAGGAATCTAAAAAGGGTCTAAAATGATTGACAAAAAATTTTGCAATTATTTTATATAAAGTTGTACGTAGACCATCAGATGAAATTATATTATATGATTGGTGACTCCTTATTAAGGAATCAATTTATTAATCTGCCAAGCAACTCTTCCTCTTTCAAAGATTTACTGAATTAAATTTTCATCAACAAAAGGGCCGATTGTTCCCCAACACTTCCTAAAGAAAAAAGCATAGAGAACATCTTGTCCCGAACATTTCTAAGGGCTTACAAATATTAAGGCTTCATAGATTTCCTTATATCTAATAGTTTGCTTATACTTTGAGCTACTTCCATTAATAAACCATATCTAAAACTCTTTAAAAATTTGATTTATCTAAGAGCAAGCATCCCTTTCTGTACAAAAAATTCTATTGAAATAAAAGTTAATTAGCTCGTAAATATCTTCCATGGTATAAATCTAGTTTCTGATTGTCCATGGGAGCTAAGATCCATTTTTTTTTACAATGTCCTTGTTAACATTAGGGAGAAATAATATAATGTGTTTATCTTATCATCTTGAATCCGTTTAGCTCTTTTCATTTCTACAAGCATTCTTCTTTATCAAATTTCGATTCGATCGTCTTTTTTATTTTTTTATTTTTTTTCCCCCTATGGAAACTCTATAAGCTGGTTAGAAAAGGTAGAATGGATCTAGAAAGTGCTTTGTACTACCAGCCCTCTAATTTTGTATATGCAAAAAGCCAAAAGTTCGTAGATTCTACGCTCACATCTTTCACCTTTTATAGCATCAATAAAATTGAAATTGTTGTTGCTATGTTTTCATATCGTTTTATTAAGAGGCATGCAAGATTCATGATAAAACCCATGGTTTGAAATCCGAAGGTTTTATTTATAAAAATCAACTCTTTATAAGGGTTAATTTTTTAATATGATAGGATAATGGACATTTCTGTAAATGAAAATATTGGCTTCTAGATAAGTAGCCTTCCAAGCATTGTTACATTAGGCTTGATTAATAAGGCCTATGAAATGTTGCTTATTTGATCAAACCTACTTAGGCCTAACAATTCCCATATCTAGTAATCCATAATCATTCATATAGCTTGAGTAACTAAAGGCTCCATTTCTTAAAAATGGCCCCATGCCCCATTTTTCATGTAGGTATATGATATCATTAAATTATACACAATAGTTGGTTGTTCACATGATTTGCAAAATTTCTTAAGTTATTCTTAAGTCCAGACAGTGTGAGGCATAGATTGCAAAGAAAAATAACAAAAGATTTGAATTTCTAACCTTAGTCAACACATGAATCTCTTAATTAGTTTGTTTTGTTACTTCCACATCCAATACCTCCGTATACGATTCCTCCATTTTGGCCTTTTGTTTCCAAGCACAAATACCCATATAGTTGTGAAAGATAATAAAAAGAGTATGCTGACGAACAATCCACTTTGGTTTCCATGAGAACGATAAGGTTGGGCATATATTCCTCCATAGCATATAATACTTCCATCTGCTTGTGATGGGAATTTAAACCTCGCACCTTCCAGGCTATGATTCTTATAGGCCAACTGTAACACCGTGAGATTATGCTCAATAACTTTAGCACCAATTTGTATTGTACTCTTCACTTAAACTCAAAATGACATGAAGTGCCTTCGTATCCTGCATCACGATTGACTGTTCTCCATTCTTATATAGCAACAGCCTTGCTACATGTTTCTTCAATCAAAATGTGGCTAGAAAAATTTATTTGTGGAATTTGCAAATTGATATTTTTGAATATTTGTTTTACAATTATTTTTAATGTCCTTTTCCATTTTTTTATGAGATGGTACGTGTCATGCCCTAAACCAAAGAGTCGTACCGTATAAATTAACTTAAATTGGAAGCTAGCCACGCTAACATAGGTATAGTTTATATAAGGTGTTTGCAACTTCATCGCTTTTAAGCATCTAATTCAGAACCTTTTTGATATAAATCTGTAGTGTAATCTTTCGAAATAATATCTGTTAAAACTTACTTGTACTTAAATTGTTTGAGAGGAATAGAGTTTTATAAATCAAATGGTGTACAAAATCCTGAAACCAATAGGAAATTTCAAAAAATATATTAATAAGAAAAGATAGTGCAACTAGCAAATGATTTATAGAAGTTGATAATTTTGATTTTAAACATATTTCACATGGTGATTTTATAGTATTTCCCTTACATTTTTGGTTTTTTTTTTTTTAAAAATTGATATTTAATTGAGTAAAATTTTGATTTCAAGGTTTGAACACATTCTAGGATCGAAAACGAAGAAAAGGAATCAAGTTTCACTCAAATCGGAGTTCAAATGAAGAAGTTATGAAGTTTTGAAATTAAATAGTCTGGGACATGGCCATGTCTCCAGGCTGTGTCCATCCAGAAAAATTTGCCAGGTGCAGAAAGTTACATGACCTGAGGATACGGCCATGTCTCAAGCCGTATCTGGTGACGAAAACAGAATCCTTATAATACATATATAAAAAGACATATGAGGGTTTCAAGAAGGGAGAGACATTAGAGAAGACATAGGAGACATTAGAAAAAACGAACGGGACACGGGAGAAGAGAAGAGACTTAAGGAGAAGGAGAAGCAAAAGGAGAGCAACACCAACTTCAAGATTGAAGAGATTTTTCATCAATCAAAGGGGTTTTCTATGTTTTTTATGGAATTCGTTTTTAGATTCATTATGATAGCTTAGAATTCGTGTATTTAGGATTATGGAACCTAGTGTTTCATGTGACTTTTGGGTTGATTTATAAATTTCAATAAAGTTTCTATCCTTTCTTGATTCAATTATGTTGTTTAATTGTTGATTAATAATTCTAGAGTATCAATTTATGATATTATGCATGATGATTGAGAAATTGCATGTGTAATTAGATCTAGGCATAATTGGAGAGAATTACATGTATACTTAGAGATAAGATACATGTTTCTTCTGGAAAATTAATTATTTGTGTGGGAATTTATTATACATTAATGCAATTTTAAGTTATATTACTAAGTGAAGAGATTTCGGTAAATAATTTAGGATTAGGGTTAATATGCTTGAGAAAGGTATTAACTTTAATTGTGAATCCCTCCGGTTAAGAATAATAGAAACTGAATTAAATATATTTTAAGTGGTCACATGTTAAACACTAGGGGAAATAATTCCTAAATACGTTATTGCATACTTGAAATCGTTTTTAGTTTTATTGCTTTCTAAATTGCTTAATCAAGTCTCATAATTAGTTTAGTTTGTCAATTTCAGTATTTTTAATTCATTCAATTTATCACAATTTTCCAGTTAGATAATAGAGCTAAGGTTAATATTAGTACTCAAAATCTTTGAGGGATCGACTCGGACTCACATCCGCTATATTAAAATTGATAGGTGCACTTACCTCATATAAGAAGTCCATAGGTTTACAAATGAAAAAAGACATATTACTAATCGAAAACTAGAGGGCTCCTTAAGAAGACCTTATTAGTTTTCCTAAAAGTTAGTAAAATTGACAAATAAAATAAAAACTAAGCTAATTTGTTGTGAACCTCACTCCCCGAGCTTGTGGATGAATACATGACATTGATATCATGCGTAACCAAGGAGATGGGTTCGAGCCACGAGATGACTTCAAAGAACGAATGGAAGACGGAGGTTGAACAGGAGTTCACTTGTACTAATGATAGATATGATCCACTGATACCTCACACAAGCTTAAGCTATACTTAATATGATGTACAAGTGTAACCAAAGGTTATTCACCATTAGTCCACTCTCAAATGGCCTAGATAAGATTAAATAGAGTAAGTAGAAGAACACTTAGCTCAAAAAGGAAAAATTATATATTCACTATTCTAGATGATGCGGCTCATACAAAATACATGTATTTATATGGCCTAATCAAGGTAAATCCTAGGTTATTGCAAATTACTAAAAAAGATTCTTACTAGAAAGGGAAAAGTGCATATCATACAAGGGTAATTCGGTAATCAACACAAAAAGGAATATCCTTTGCAAAGGACGATACAGATGTTAGAGAGGGGACACGTATCAACCCCTCAATTCTATAGTCCAAATGGTTAATGAGTTGAGCAAAGTTGACTAACTTGGCCTCGAGTTGACAGTCGGCGGCTTACAGAGCACTTGTTCTGAAAGTAGGAGTTTAGTAGCTCAAGCTTAGTAGGTCGGCTCGACAGTAGGTTAGTTCGAGCTTAGATTCTTGTCAGCTCGGAAGTAGATGGGTTCATTGTTTGGCTCTAATGGGGGTCAGCAGCATTAGTAAGATCTTCTTTCTTTACATGTGAAATAGTGATCAGATTGGGGGAGCTCGAAAGATTGTTTAGGTCGGCTCGAAGGAACTTCTCTTCTTCTAGGGTTAAGTTCATTTAGGCAACTCAATGGACTAAAGAGGTAAGTCCTTGAGCTTAAGACCTCGTTATCAGCCCTTAATTCCTATTAGGAAATGTGCTGGTAATTTACTTTGAACTTGCAAAACAACTACAGTGAGATAAGCGACAACTTGCTCAGTAAGTGAGATAAAAACAGTAACACGTATTTGATATAGAGCATCTAAACTTTTCAAGTAGTTTAGTTAGATATAATGTATGTACAAGTAAATATCATCATACGACGTTATCCAATCTATAGTAAGATTAGAGAAATTGTATCCATTCTAATCTGAGTTGAAGAGTTTGACATTTTACACATGAATCGGAACCAAACTGAGGCTTGTGTAGTAGAGAATACCTTCGGCTTGAGACTACCTTCGAACCATAATCTCCAACCTTACTATGATCTTCTCTCTTGTTAGTTAGTTTGACTAAAGATGGGGAAATAACCATTTCAGCTATTCTCATCGAATAGTCTGTATTTGGCCCGAGAATCTTAATCATTCTCTTAGTAGGTTATGATGCATATTTAGTTAGTAGTTAGGCTAAGTTTAAGTTAGTTTACTTTCGAGATTATCAAGCAATTTCAAACATTCTAATCAAACATTAATCATAAAGTAACAATATATAAAGCTCAGCATTTTACAGTAGCAAAACAATATTCCAGCATATGCATAGATAACTAACTTACAACCACTAATAAATACATACTAATATCATGCTCCAAAGAGGTGGAGTCGTAGCATTTTTGCCATGTGAACTACCTTAAGGTGGAAGTTGTCTACAGTTACTATTATAAACTTAGTCTACACTAAGTATACTTGACTTGACCTTTTTAAAGCATCCAATTCAATATGGGTTTGATGTAAACTTGTAGTATAATCTTTTAAAATAACTGTTAAAACAAACTTATAGTTTGACCTTTTAGAAAAATATTTGTAAAACCTAAAAGTACATGTTACTCAATATACAAACCAGAATATCAAAAACTATCAAGCCACTTAAGAAGACCCATGTAGTTTTTCTTAAAAGTTAGAAAAGTCAACAATAAGAATAAGTATCCAGCTATTTCTTCTTAAACTTCTCTCCTTGATCTTGTTTGCTAATACTTTGGTTTTGGGTGTGTACTTGTAAATCCATTATGAATATGCAAAACAAATTATAGGGGAATGAGCAACAACTTGTTTAGGAAGTGAGATAGAGATAGAAGTATGCATTTAGCATAAAATAACCAAGATTTTCAATCAATTCAGTTAGATGTAATGTGTGTAGAGGAAAATGCCATCACATGATGTTATCCGATCTATCATAAGATTAGAGAAATTATGCTTATTAATCCTAATTGAGAAGTTTGACATCTCATGCACAAGTCGAAACAAAATCAAGACTTGTGTAATGGAGAACATTCTTTGCTCGAGACTACCTTCAAACCACGATTTCCAACCTTACCATGACCTGCTTTTCTATCACTTAGTTTAATTAAAGGTGGGGAAAAGATCATTTCAACTATTCTAATCTATTTCAGCTATTCTAATCAAAGGGTCTATGTTTGGCTCAAGAATTATAGCCATGACCCCTAGTAGGGTGCAATGCATGTCCATTTAGAGTTTACGCCAAGTTTAGGGGCAATCAACCAATCTCAAACAAATCAATCAAAGCAGTATTTGCAAAACAATCAATACATAAAGTTGAGATCCATATAATAACAGAACAATAGAACAATATTAACATAGATATGTTGTACATACATAGTCAATTAGCTTATAACAAACAGATACATACTAAATCCTCTAAGTATTTTGAAATAATACTTTGAAATGCGGTGAAACATTAGTTCCACTTACCTAGAATCCTCATTGTTCACTATCTTGGATTACTCTTTGCTCAACTAGGTGCAGTTATCGTACATTCTTTTATTGAAAGTTCCTATCATAAATGACATTTTCCATACAGATACTAGTTATGAAGTATCATTATTCTTGGTTATTGTTCCTAGTGTTAAGTCCTTTAGCCTAAGATTAGATTGATATTATACATAAGTGTATAGATTTTAAGGTCATTTTCGTTTGGTCCCAACTTAGGCTATCCCCTTATTTATCCTTTGAAACATCCTCTAAATCCAGTTGATTTTAAAGTTATTAAAACATCTTCTAACCTACTCTCTGAGTTTAGTTTACATATCCTTTATCATAGTCTCTAAGTAAGTCCTTATATAAAACTTACCTAATGGCACTTCTGCTAAATCCTCTTAATCACCTTTTTATGCTAATTTATTAATGCAAAATCTTATTGAAAACTTCACATAATACTAACTTTTCACCTTTCTTTTTAAATAGCCTACAATGAGGATTGTGCACAAGAGAGTTTCATTTTTATTGGATGGTTATAACATTGACAAGATCATGCAGACTACAAATTCTTTGTAACTTTATCAAATAACGTACAATTTGAGATCATGCATTTTGTTAGTACACACATACACATATTGTTCTTCTTCTTCTTCTTTTTTTCTTTTGGAGTGATGATTGCATGAAGAAAAATGAATTCTCTTGTTATGGATGTTTGGTTATTGTTACTACTCTAGTTACATGCATAGGAGCTTTAAATTGTCGAAAGAAGGAAAGATCCTTTGAGGAGTTGTCGCTATATTCTTCTTCTTCTTCTTCATTATTTTTATTTCCCCTTCTCTCTCCTTAGTTTCCATGGATGAAACATTCTAAAATGGTTGCTACCGTGTTACTCTCTAAGCTCTAGTCGATGAAAGCACTACAAGCTATCCAAATGTGATTTTATAACTAATCCAAGTAACATTAGTTCTTATATATATCTCTTAGGTGTCACAAGTCAAAGAACTCCACCAAACTTATGTATAGGTATATGGGATGGCTATAATCCTAGCTGACTAGTTGTTAATTTAACTTTTTATTATATATATCTTCCTTAGCTAGTTTTTGGCTACTTTGGTTACGCTAATATCTATAGACCAAAGCTTATGACTACAATTCACACCGTAAGTGTTGTTAGCTTGGAAATTAGCTACTATTAAGTTGTAGTCCTTGATAGTTCAAGTGCCCCTTTATTATCTAATTCTAAAAGACCCAATTATGAGATTCAACCATATCACTTTATTGAAACTTATAGTCTTTTGGAAATTCTTTTGTTGAATTTTACTAACAAATTAGGATATAATTTGGCCCATCGTCAACTTATACATATTAATATATTTGCAAATATACTACGTTGTTTGTACACTTTAACGAGTACTAGTATCCTTTAGGTGACATTTTCAAGTTATAATATTAATTTTATTAATCCAATTATTTTTAGAATCTTGTTATATCTCAAAACTCAATATGGAGTTTTTGATAAATGACGAGTAGTACCAAATAACTTATACTTTGTCTAGTTGAAATTTCCATAAACTTTATTTTGTGTAACAAACTATACGAGATCACTTCCTTTAAAATTTTTATTTTAGATTTTCAAATTTTTTTATTACCTCATTGTAACTCCCAAACTTATACCATGGATTTTTATGGTTGACTAAATTTTGAGTGCTAATATTGTAATAGCCAATTTTACGAGGTTTCACATATATCATATATTCAATGTATATATATACTTCTAAATGTTATCTCATGTTATTTTACAATTTTTCTTTAGTATCCATATAATTTGTTTCTAAAATCTTGTTAATTATTGAAACTCGTTTCACGCATTCTTGATAAATAACGAATAATATATTTACAATCAATATTTTAGCTACATTATTATTTTATTATTTTTTCCCTTAAATTGAAGCTTGCAAAGTCAATTCTACTACTAGTTCGTTGCAAGGTTTGGTTTAATCAAACAACTCTACGATCACTTTAAATTTGCGTACGAATCCCAAGTTTTCTAGTTATGGGGCTACATTCTTGTTTAAGTAGATAACTCTCATGATCATGCTAAATTTAGGTGTTAAATCCTATTTGTTAATTTTGGAAGGTCTCACAATATATATATATTCCTTTCTAAGTTGTAGTATATTAGCTTTACCATTCTACTTCCTCGAAAGCCTAAAACTAAATGCTTGGGACCTATTTATTATAGTACAAAACTTACGATTTTCTTAACTTGATTGATCTCATGAGTACATTACATCTAAGTGTTACATCCAAGTTACGTATTTTCCGAGGTCTCACAACTATGGCCTTTAAGTATTCTAAAATGATACTTCAAAGTGCAGTAAAGCATTGATCCCACTTATCTGGACATATGATACTAAATAGTTTTGAATGTAGGTCTCATCCGCTTCAATTTACCCTTATGTAGTCAATACATTTACTTTAGTTTTACTAAATATAAGATAAATAAGTTCATTTTAATAATACAAGTATGGTTGTGACTTATCTTAAGTATGTTGAGTAAGCTTTGTATTTGAGTATTAGCTCACTATTAAAGTCTCTGAATAAGGTTTTGAAGACTTGTGTCATACTAAGTTTTGGTTTAAAAATCTTTTGATGAAGTCTCTGAATGAGTGTCCTTAAACTAATAACCCTCTAACCAACCCTTGAATGTTATCCTAACTAAGTTTCTTACTCCATCCAACCTTCTGAATATATCTCTAGAGTTATTTCATCTAAACCTTCCATACTAACCAACTTTTTGCTCAAGTTTGTGACACTGTTTTAGCTACACTTTCGTCACGAAATAACTTCTTGAACAAGTCTGCGATGTTGGTATAATTAGGTTCATTTTACTAGCTAATCTTCTGATCAAGCCTTTGAACGAAGGATTGAGTCCTCTTATTTACCAAGTCAACCCTCTAAAGAATCCTTTGAATAGATTCAATTTATAAGTTTACTCTAAGTGACTCACTTCAGTACCATATTTTTAGGTATAAATACGTTGATATATAATCATTCAACAGATTCATCATACTAATTAACACTATATCATTAAAACTTCCTAAATTCTTATTTTCTCATTTTAGTGCATTAAACCCATAGCTAGTAATTTGCATGCATTTTGACTCTAATTTGATCCACTCAACTTTTGATCACTCTCTTTAGTAAAATATATCACAAATGAACTCTAGAACTGATACAAGTTGTTTTTCCTCTAAGCTAATTACACAAAATCTAAAAAAAAAAAAAAATAGCATTTTCACCAAATTTAAAAGCTAAAAAATTCCTAAAAAATCATAGAAAATATTTTTTCTAAAAACTTTTCATACAATTCTTACATGCAATATAAGGATATTTTATAAAAAGTTTGGTTTCAAAATAGGGTCATTTAAAACAACTTAAAAAATAGCTCAATTTTAGGCGATTTCTTAGGGAGATCATATACTTGCTTAAAAATTTTACAAATTGATATTTTTCTCAAAAAGTACATGTAAAAATTATATAATTTTTTGTGTTAAATTGATATTTTTACAAAATTTAAGAAATTTCGGTAGAAATTTGACTCACTGGAAATATAGACTTCCAGCCACCCCCTTGCTAGTTGCTCTAGCTGCTGCTACTACAATTGTTAGGTGGTGGTTTACATCTAGGTGCTCTCTAGACCCGCATTCTCTAAATCAACTTGGTTTGTCTAACTTTCTTGATAATTCTTCCTAAATATTTTTCCTCCTTGCTTCTCCTCTTTCCTAATTTTTTCCAAATTCCTCAAAGCTTGAATGAGAGTTAGAGAGCATTTGGGTGATAATACCTAAGTTGGCAAATGAGAAATAATTTTTTCTCCTTCCGATTTGCTTCTATATTACTAATTCCATGCATGTTCAAGTGTTTTTTGAGCTTATTTCTTAACTAACAATTGTCCATGTTTATTCTACGCTTAAATCCATTAGAGTTCTGGTTGTTAGCAATTTTTTTAAAAATTTTTAGTCAATTACATGTATTTTCGAGCATTTTTAGTCTTTACACGTATATATTCATATATATTAATCATATCGAAAGTGCATGTGGTATTTTTTACATATTATTTTATGTCATTTTATAATTTTAGTATTCAAATAATTATCTCTAAAATTTAGTTAACCTTTGTTACTTAAATCACACGTTTACGGTATGTAAAATACAATATAGTATAGTTTAATAAAATTAACTATTATTGGCTACAATATTATTATTTTATTATATTTCTACAATCCGAATTGAAGGTGTCCTTGTCTAATTCATAGGACTCACACGTGATGTATAATCTTAATTGACTTATTTTTGCATATACCTTAAATTATCTGATCATATGTCATTGATATTGGCATTAAAATAGCAAGCTCCTTCCTTATTATTACCGTCAATCTTATTCGTTTATATGTTGTTCTAGTCTTTATTGGAAAAAAGCATTCTAACCCAAAGAACTTAAATAGGCTTATCACTATCTTCTCCACCTACTCTCGTGAGATACGTACAGTAGCTAATATTATGGATTTATTTAAGGTATATCTAACCTTATTCATAGTATTTTTCAAGTTAAAGATAAACTACCTTTTAATATTTTTTTTTTCCAAATTTTGAGCTTATTTCCTTATAGAAGTGACACTTTTTCCTAAAAGAGGAAAAGGGAGTTAGCTTAAAGGAAGAGGAGGTTTCACATGTGAAATTTCCTATTATACTCCTCAACAATCTTCTTTTCATTTAACAATTCATTTCCCTCAACCATCACTCCACATTCCAAAGCCTTCTTTAGGTAATTTGATGTGATGATTTGTGTTCCCTCATCTTTGTTTCTTAAATGACACATCCATTCTTGCCTCTTTTTTTTTTACTATTATTATTAATAACTATTTAATTTTAGATTTAAATGCGTTTGATTTGCCTACACCATTAAGGTAGACTAGCAGCCACATTCCATCATTAGATTTATATTTCAAAAGGTTTTCTACCTTAACATTTACCATTGTCTTATTCTTTTGTTATTCCTCCCTCTTAACCAATAAGGAATTCCTTGAGCCTAAATCACCTGCATCAGCATTTCTTTGTGTATTGTCCATGTGTTCCTCATTGGAGGAACTAATTTTAGCTCTCCCTTTAAATGTTTCCTTGTCATTTTTATCATTTCTATTTTTTTCTAACTTATGCAGCTTTTTTTAAGACAATTTTTCATCATGTTTCTCATATTGGCCATTTCCTTCATTGATTTAATGATTATAGTATCTATGAGAGGCTTATTAAAGTTTACCTACACACAAGAATGTGTACTTACCTCTCTTCGCATTTACAATATAGCTACACAGTCTTAAGACAAGACCTACATTATTTCCAATTTTCCTCAAAACATGAGATTTATAATATTCTAGAGATAATTCATAAATATGAACCTAAACAACAACCAAACTAAAAGATGCAATAAAAACAAGAGGAACGATATAGAATAAAATGAATCCCTATGATCTTCTTCAAAAAGCACAATAATTTTGGAGGCTGATAACATATCAAGACATCCTTAGTCTTAAAAAAATTACAAACTTTCACTTATCCGGGTTTTCCCTTGAACAAAGAATATAAGCTAAGACCAAGGGACTTAGACTTCTTAGTGTAAAAAGCAATTAAGAAGTTAAATAGTTGGAAAAGGTGATTGCTAAGCTTGGCAGGTTATGTAATCTTAGTTAAGTCTATCCTCATATCACTACCTACCTACTACATGCAATTCAATGCTGTTCCATAAGGAGTTATCTCCAAACTAAAACTAATTGTGCATAGATTCTTTTGGAATGCACTGTAGACACTAAAAGAACACAATGGATACCATCATCGAATATATGGTCCTCTAGAAAATGTCGATGGTCTTAGATTAATGAATATATAACAAAGAAATAAAGCCTTGGAAATCAAACATTCTAGGGAGGGACACATCTATTGTGCATAATATTCAAGATATATCTTTTCACAATGCCAATGATCTCTTTGATATGAAAAGGAACTTTCAAAAACCAACAACAGCTAACCGAAAAGGGACAAATAATCTTGGTTAATGGACAAGCAAGAAATTTCTGTCATATACATGAATTCTAATCTACAAAATTAGATAACCTTCTCATGTGCTTCTTGGAAGACGTAGAGAAACAACTGAGAATTTCAAAAGATGATCATTAACTAAGAAGAGAACACAAATGGTTTTTCCATCTTCTTACTACTTTGTAAAAAATGTGGGCCTTACCTGATAAAAAAGGGATGGAGGATTGTTCTCTACTGTAAGCCCCAAAGTTAAGCCAATTGACTATAGGATTGAACTTAGAACATAAGGTTTTGGACGATCGGTTAAGGAATCCGATCAAACCCCAAATTATAAACTGTTGAGAGAAATATTAGTAAAAATGATCCCGTAAAAGTGAATTTAAGAAAATAAGTAGTAAAATAGGAGACTATAAAATTTTCAAATTTTAAGCATAATAATTGCTAATTACCGAAAAGGCGAAAAGTATAATCTAATAACTAATAAATTACTACAGATAGATTATATGTATACTAAAAATTTTAGAATGACCAAAATAATAATTAGGAATGTTCATATGTACCCCACATGTATTTTCGTGTAGATAAAAATACGCGAAATTACCTAAATTAGCCAAAAACTTAGTAAATAATTAAAGAAAATTATAAATTAATTGTGGAAAAATCAGAAGAGTGTGGAATGATGCAAAGTTGGTCGTGGCAAGTCAGAATCTGAAAAAGAAAAATCAACCAATTAAATTAGAACAACACAAAAGCAAAAAATTTAGGGATAAGACAATTGTCTTGTCCAAATTAATGCACAATAAATCCCCTAAAGCCCTATAAATTGTCTTGTCCAAATTAATGCACAATAAATCCCCTAAAGCCCTATAAATAGCAGGAAAAATCCAAGAACTCATTTGGATAGTTAGAAATCAGAGAAAATTAGGGATAGACAAAAATTGAGAGAAAAATTCGGTTTAGAAAAAAATTAGAAAAAACTATGCAATTAAGGTTTTCAAAGGGAACCTACACTAGACGAGTAGCTGGGAGTGGATAACCACCACCACCACACGGTGGTGGCAGTGCCCAGGCCGGCCGACAAGGCTACGATGGCCGGCGGTGGCCGGAGCCACCCAGATCGGTGAGTCCGATTTCCAGCCCGATTCTTGTGTAATTTTGTAAAAATAGTAAATATTATTATAAAATTATGAATTTTGTTATTTTGAGATATTTTTATATGTAGTTTGTAGGAAAAATATTATTTTGATGAAAACATGCCCCATAATATATGGTCCTTAAGAAATCGTGCAAAACCGAGCACATTTCGGTTTAGAAATAAATGACCTTAGAAGTGTAGTTTCGAGCCAAAAATTTTTGTGTAGATTACTTAGATGATATAGAATAGTGCTATGAAGCCCGTTTTCAAAAATTAATTTTTGAAATTTTTAGATAATTTTTAGGCTCTAAAATGAGGCATAAAATGAGTAATTTAAGGTTAATTAAGTAATTAAATTATTAATTACTGACTTAGTAAATAAGTAGATGTTTTAGGATGTTAAAATCTGATGGAGTATAATACTTGTAGTAGTTAGAGTGTTAGATGTAATTATTAGGTTAATTATGTAGTAAATAAGTAATATGGAAAAGTAATACATTTTAAGTTAATTTTGTAAATTAAGGTAATTAGGAGTAAAATCTGATTTAGGATGAATTTAGACATTTTGAAATGATAATTGATGTTTAGGGATGGTAATTAAAATGATAGAAATATTAGAAATGCATTATGTATATAATAGGCAATAATGCATAATATGTAATTTTTAGAAATATACTAAATAGAAAATATTAGAATAAAAATTGATATTATGATAATAATAAAAATATACAATAAATCTGATGGGAAACTTGAATTTATGTAATTATATGAAAAATGTAAAAATTTCTCACATTAGGAGTAAATTCGGT
Source organism: Lumnitzera littorea (assembly GCA_024138015.1). Taxonomy (NCBI): domain Eukaryota; kingdom Viridiplantae; phylum Streptophyta; class Magnoliopsida; order Myrtales; family Combretaceae; genus Lumnitzera; species Lumnitzera littorea. The sequence goes on along the minus strand of JAMXBB010000001.1, from coordinate 137,585,562 downwards.
ACACAAATAAAGATTTAAGTGTACCGGGTAAAATAAATACTGACTAGAGGTAATGATGATATTTAGGAAATCGGAAAGTAAAGTGATTAATTTCACATTATGGGTTGAAAAGGATTTCTAGGGTTGGAATCTAAAACATTACTTAAAAATCGAACTAAAACCTAATTTAGAAATCGATGCGAAAACCAAACCTGAACCTAACCCCAAACCTAGAATAATTGTAAAAGAATTAATACCTAGATAATTAGGCATATTAAACCTTAAATAAAACCTAACAATAAGTATTATAGGGTAAAACGAACCTATAATAGTTATATAAAAAGTTGAAACCACGTTTGTGTTATAGGGATGATCGGCGATAGCCTGAGCAAATTGGACCTCGAGTAAGTGAGCGAAGAGTCGAGGTAAGTTGGGATTAATATGATGTGGTATTTTGGAGGCTTAAGATTATGCTTGGTTGTGCTTGTTAGATAGTTGGATGTGTGTATGTGCTTGATTATGGGTGATACTATGATTCTGTTTGTTGTTCTGTCATGTATTGTATGATTTGTATGAAATGATTGATCACTTTAAACTGGACTTAATCAAATATACGACCAGTAATCATAATCGGACATGCATGGCAACCCGTTAGAGGAACTTAGGACTCTCCGGCCAAATACCGACCCCTTCGAAAGGGATAGCGCAGGATTGCAAAATGGTCCCTTCTTCATCCTTATTCGAACTAAGTGACAGGAGAGGAGGTTGCGGCGAGGGTGAAGACAGTGGTTCAAAGGTAGTCGCGGGAGGAGCAAGGTCTCCATTACACAAGTCTGGGTTTGGTCGTGAGCTGTTGCATTAACGGCAACTCCTCAACCCGGATTAGAGCGGGCGCAATTTCTCTAATCTCACGACGGGCCGGATAACGTCGTGCGATGGCATTTGCTTGCACATGCATTGCATCTAATAAGTGATTGAAAACCTTGTTGTGTTTCTGGTATAGTTTTAAGTCTTCCGTCCTAACTTACTGAGCTGTGGTTGCTCACATCCCTATAAACGTCGTGCAGGTGCTGGCTAAGAAGCGGCAACCAATTGCTTTGAAGCTAGCAACTGTTGGATCCTAGGGGGTGGGGAAAAACATTGAAGAATGAATACATAATTTTAAGGTCTAAGTTTTTATTTTAGAATTATTTTTCATTTGTGAATAATGTAATAATTGGAAAATATATTATGGAAAATTATTGTAAACTTTAATTGTAATAACTGAATTATACTATATATATATTTCCTCACTTTCTTAGGTAAATGATTTATTTAAATTACAAACTGTTTACTTCAAAGCGGGTTAGCTGTGGACGCCTTGTGTAGATCAGGTCTAAGATAGCGATTGTAAGGCCAACTTCTATCTTAGGATGGTTTACACGGTGGGGCTGTTACGACTCTGCCGCTTCGGGGTGTAACATCTACTAGGAGGGAAATCAAATGCCCATTTCCCAATTAGTAACATTTGCATGTGCACTGTCTTCACTCCAATAACTCATTTCCTGATCTTTCATGGATTTGGTCAATTCCATTTACTATCTTACCAAAAAATCAATGTCCTCCTTTTGTGAACTTGATTAAATAATTTGCAAACCCTTTAAAAAGCAGATTAAATCATTTAGATTGCCCCAATTGCAAAGAAAATCGAGTGGACATTACTCATGCAATCAAAGATTGTCCAGTGCCACATATTATATGGGGAAAATTTGGTTTTATTCCACTTGAGTATTGGCTTCATATAAGTTTGATGTGCAAAATGTCACATTTATTTAGTTAACTTTTCATTGCAGTTTAGTAAATTTAGATAAATAGAGAGAGTCTCCTATTTAAAAGGGTGAAGGAATTCGCCCCCTACCATCTAATATCAGGAGGCTAGCACATGAATATTAGGCCCATGAAAGCTAAAACAACACTATTTCTTTTCAATCATTATCTTGGTAGCCCTTGAAACCCATTGGATAAAACTAAATATTGATGCTTCCTTTTTGTCGTTAATGAAACAAGCTATGGTTGGGGTTATTCTAAGGGATGAATAAGGTTACTAAATAATCAGTTTAAAAAAAGAAGCTAGGAAATGTTGACATCTTGGCCATAGAATTATTGGGCCTCTATTAGGCTAGTTATTTGTGCTATAAAATGAACATTGGAAAAAATTGAGATATAAATGAATTCAAAGATAGGCAGTAAAACTAATTCTTTTAAACAATATTAATAGTGATTGTTATTCTATTTTTAAGGAAAACGTTTGATGGATTTAAGATTTTTATCTCTACTTTGTAATACCCTAGAAAACAAATGGACATAAAAGAATAAAAATGAATAAAGGATGAGTAAGTTACGAGTAAGAAATATTAAGGTCTTAAGCAACGGTTTAATGAAGAGTAATGTTGGAAGTATAAAAATTTCCTGACCTAGTTAATACATATATATTATGTTATTTCCTAGAAACTTTTTTAGACTTCTTGGAGTTAATGAATATGACTCTTCTACTATAAACCTAAGAAACACTCAACATACATTAAGAATATTAAATTTTATCGGTTTTGGGAGGAAAAAGTTGGATTGATTTAAATATCTCTTGGTAGTGTAACTCATCTGAAGAAGAGAATTGCAAAGCTTACACAACCTTCAAAGATTTCCAATGGTAAGTGAAGAGTCAATTATGGAATTTAAGTTTTGATTAAATCTAAGTGATACGCATCGATATTTTAGAGTTATGTGTTGATTGGCTATGGAAAAACAAAGGAACTCGAAAGAATTGTCAAAAATCAAGGTAAAGTATCCCTTCCACTAGAGATTTTTCTTATAATCTTTCTATTTAAGAAGATTATGGTGATAGTTTGGTAGTTAAAGTGATAAAAATAATGGAAAGGTTTGATGTTGATGAAATAAGTGTTGAATTTGAAACAAAAGTTAAAGATGTGAAAGATAAGTGGTGTTGTCGATGTGATTATGTTGTGAAGTTGAGTTTTCTATAAATTTAACGGTGTTTTGATCCATGTATTAAGATGTTGGAGGATAAAATAGGTTTAGAAAAGGTTTTAGGTGAAAGAGGAAAAAAAAGTTTGACTAGAAAGTTACATGACCAAAAGATGCAACCGTGTCCCTTGTCATGTCCTTTGCAGTAGGCAATGTAGGTTATTAGACCAGAAAGTTATACGACCAAAAGACATGACCATATCCCTGATCGTGTCTCTTATAGTAATGAAGTGTAACTCAGTAAGTTATATGGCCAAAAAGACACGATTGTTTCCTTGATCATGTCAAAGTTTTGCTCCATTAAGTTGAATTTTTCCTCTTCTTTTTGCTCTATTTCTTTGTTACTTCTAAAGTAAACCCCTTTAGTATTTCATTAAGTGAATTTAAGAAGAATTAAATGACCTAAAAGTGAGTTTTAACTATGAGAAATCGTTTATCCAATATTTAAAAAGTTTAATGAGTATTCATTATTTCTAAGATTTAAAACATGGCTTAGTTTGTTGGTAATGGATTCCAAATATCAAGGTACATGATACTTGTTTGTTGTATGTGAGTGTTAGGATAGTAAAAATTAAAATAAATTAAATTTATATCTAGCTTATGTATCCTTTTGTTACTTACGTTTGACTAGTCTTAGGAGCCCAGAGTGGTAGTTCCTTAGAGGGTTACCCCGATAATCCTTATGACGTGTTATCTTTAATAGAGTCTCACTTGAAAATGATTTGTGATAGATCTAGGATATTGTAGAGGAGCTCATTAGGTTGTAGAAGAGCCCAAAGAGGCATACTTAACGTTAAGTTGTAAAGGGGCCCAAAGAGACACACCCAAATATTAGATTGTGATGTGATTAGGTAGTGAAAAACCGCTAATGTATGCTTATGTAATTGACTTAAATGCAACGATATTTAAATGAATTGTGTGATTTGCTTATTTTGCATTCCTATGCATGTGAACATATATCGTTTGATCACACACATGTGATTGTGTATTACGTAATGGGTTTTGGCTCACTTTATTATATTTTCAGATGCAGAACTTATAGTTATATTGTTTGATTTCAATAACTTATAAAGCTAACTATTGCTACCTTGGGGATGGGAAGAGTGGGGACTGCGTTTGGTATTGAAGATTATTTTAGGAAATTAAATCATAAGATTATTTAGTCTTATGTGGTAATGATAATTGATTGAGCATTAATATTTCTTTACAAGAAGTTATTCTAGTATCATTTAGAGATTTAATTGTATAAGATTGTTTAGAGACTTTTATAATATTATTTAGAATTTTTAGTTGAACATTACACCTGAAGTATTATTATAGATTAGGAACACGTGATATCCTGAATTATGGAGTGTTACAACTTTATTGACTTCTAAATAAATGAAGCTCAACATTTGATGGTTAGGCATATATTTTTGTATTCATTCCGCATCCTGATCTATGAAATTTTGTAAAGGACTTAAGGCTTTACACGATACAAGGGAGTATAATGCTCTTACTATCTAGGAAAATTAATTTTCCCTCTAGTTATGATACAAGCTAACCCTTCTAATAGGAGAAAGGCTTCAACTGTCCTAACATATTACTTAAAATTAATGAATAACGTGTAAAAATAAAAGAAAAAAAATTGACTTGTGAAAATATAAAATTCGTGAATTTGTCCTGTCAAAATTTTATTATCTTACAAGGATATCCTTTATTTTATCCCAAAAAACAAACCCCATTCAAAGCCTAAGTGATTTTTAGTTTTATTAAGCGTATAGAAAAATCGAAAAGATTATTTTAGTTGACATTTTAATTTGTATTTAAGCATTGCCATTTTCGTCTTTAATAAATTGTCCAGGAGGAAGTTTCCTTATCTGTCAAAGGTAAACTCCATAGTCCTCAGCAGCCATTCTTTCCTGTGCAATTTGGCGATGATATAATGTTTTAGAAATGTACACAATCGAGTAAATAGCTTTACAACATTAAATCAGATGAGATCAAATAGCAAAATGGAAAGATTTATATAAATTATACCTTTCGTCGCTACTTTATAGAAAGTGTTAATATGTTGGTTATTTATGACTGAATTGGCAAAATAATATCTCTTTTTATTATAAAAAAAAAAATTGTTATTATAAGTATCAATAAAGTGGGGAGATGGTAATGTATTTGTAATCTATTTATATAAATATTGATAAGTTTAGATCCTTTCTGTTTTAAGTTGTAATATATAATGTTGTTAAAATAAATTAAAAAATAAAAAGAAGTAAGGAAACGGTCAACATGTCAGCTCATGTGCAATAATATTATCTTCTAACTCCAGTTCGAGTTGATTGATCCCCTTTGTCTTGTTCTCTTGTGGGCATCTTTCTGGACCCATTCATCCAAATTACATAACTTAGAATCCAATGTCTATAAAAATTGAACGGCAACTAAATTCTTTAAAAAAAAATGTAAATAAGCCAAAATAAATACTTATATAAATCTGACAAGTGCTTGCATTAGTATCTTCTCCAAGTAACCCATATGAGATAGAACTCCAAATAGATCCAAAAATATTAAACAAAACCTAACTAAGAAATAAACCAAAATATCGCACAAAGAGAAAAAAAAAAAAATCATATATCAGATTGGAATTATTTAAAAAATAGAAATAAAAACGACAAAAGTATATATATATATAAAAAAAAAACTAATAATTTCCACTGTGTCCATAGTGGACAAGTACATTTTGAGAGAGATCTTGTCCAGCAGATCTAATACTCTCCATTTCTCTTAACACAAGAAATTATAAATCATGTAGCTCCTTATCAAACACCCTTTTCCTACTAATTACATTGCAAAAGAATACAATAATCAGTAATTGAACACATCATATACAAGCAACTTAAAAGAACCATCCATTTTCAATTACTCGTGTTCTCGATATGGTATATGACATTTTTCGAAATCGTCTTACCACGTATCCTTTTGGTCCTCCTCAACGAATGCTTCGTTTTTCTTCCAATTCACATCCCTTCTTCTCCGGCTAGTGATCCCGTGGTTGCATCGGATATCTCGGTCCTGGTAAATAATGAGAGGCACATCAGTAGCATCATCTCCATCATCTTTGGTGCCAATGTGTACACAAGAACATCTCTCCAGAGATGCAAAAAAGGCAGCTGCCACACCGTTTATGAACCACATGGCCATGGCATCAAGCTTCCCACAACCAGGGATCGATGAATTTCGGACCTTATGCCGATCCGGGTTCGATCTGGGATTGAAGGAAGCAATGCAGCTAGAGGCCATGGAATGAGAGAGAATGGAGCTTGTAGCAGGAGATGTGGATGTTTGACAAGCTTTTTTATTTAAGTTGTGCTACTAAGATCTCGAAGTTATATACAAGTTTATTATTCTAGTTATATAATAATAATAATATTTATTTGTAGTTGGTTTTCCTCACGTGCCCTTCATTTTTCATGAAATGACATAAATGACGTGATGTTGTTTTCTAGTGACTTATGAGATGAACCCAATCATATACCCCGCTTTTTTTGGGTAATACATATACCCTTTTTTGTATTTTGCTTCATTGAGCTAACATGAAGAGATGTGGTGACCAATGTTGTTCCTTTCTTAGGAAACATTAAAAATAATCTCTCTCTCTCTCTCTTTTATCCTTCTTGATTTATTCAATTCTACTCATGCCTATTTCAATAAGGAAAATATTAATGGGTATAGAAATTACGTATGAAAAGTTAACTAAAGAAATTTTTCAGTTTTTTATACTCTTATTTTAGTAAAATGTATAATCGATGGTACAAATTCTAGATATTTCTGTTTTAAGTGCTTAACAAGCACTCCTAGGATACCAATTAATGGGTGTTTTGTAATAATTAGTAGTGAGATTTAGATGGACAGGTATAAAGTTTACTCAACTTTTTTGGTTGAATAGAGTTTAATCAGTTGATTAAAATGTATTCCAACTTCACCTAATAATGGACCTTGCATCTTTTACACACAACCATAAAAATGAAAAAGGAACTTCACTACGCAAAGAAGATTTACCCACCGATTTCTAGGAGTACTACAGATAAGATAATTTCATAATTAATATTCTAATACAAGTAAAAAATTAAATATAAACAATAAAAATTTATATGAAAGTATAGGCTCAGGGGCATATTGACATAATAAACGTAAGACCGTAACCATTTTAATTGGCAAAAAAATAAATAAATGAAAGTTACCTTCTTTTGTAGGGTTTTTTAACTAATATTATCTTGGGTCATGTTAATGAGTGACCTTTAATGTTACGTTGAATTGTATTAAGGAGTGTTTTTAAGTCATTCATTAACAATAGTTATCCATCATAACTACTAAATATATAAGCCAATTTTAGCTGGTAAAGACCGCTCACGGATGTTTACCGATAATTATGTTTTAGGTAGACGTTATTATTGTTTCAGGTCGGAGGAAATTGCTACATAAAAGGCAATCATTCGGAGGTGCATGGTGATAGCTACGGTGGGCGGCTATTTAGTAGGAGAAATCATTGCACTCTCAAGAACTTCACAGCCATGTGGAGCTTTTAAGTCATTGCATATGGAAAATAAAATAGGAAAATATTGATGGGTTTTTCGATGACAATGAGGGCTTAAAAGAAAGAAATTTATGCATATTTTATATACTTGGCTTTTTATAAAGTATTGAAGTGTATAATAAATTTTACGATAATAATATTTTTTTCTAAGTTATGTATGAAGTAATGCCAACTACGTGTGGATTGCATGATCCAGTGCTTTAGATCACCTTAGAGAGGCGTCTATATGATAATATGTAAAGGGACCTAGTTGGAGGGAGGCGTGGAAGGAAGTACAGAGAGAATTATAATAGAGGGAATCGACATTTAGGAATATATTCAAATAGGGGATTAACATTTTAAAAAGTTTAAATAAAGAATCATTATTTTATAAAGTGGTTTAAAAGAAATTAACGTTTTGAAAATTGTAAATAAAAAATCAATGTTTCATAAAGTAATTCAAATAATTTTATAGATTGACTATTATGAATCTCTTATTTGAGCCGTTTTATAGAATGTTAATCTCTTATTTGAAACTTCATGAAATTTTAATCCTCTATTTAAACTTATTCATAAACATTGGTCATCTTTGTTATAATTCTTCTACAAAGTATATGCAATCTCAATAGCATCGTGCCCTTATGATAGGTCAAGGAGTTTAAAGTATTGACTTTATAGTATTTGAGTGGGAGCTAAATGCTTTTCTTGGATACATGATTGATCCTTGATGGTAGAGTTTTAGCAGCATAATGATATTTGTCTCAATCTTCTGAATTGTGAGAGGAGAAAACAATTATTTATAGATTTTAGGATTCATCTTCATTCATCGAATAACTCTGAGATGAACTATCATGAGATCCTTTGAATCACTTTTATTATTCAATCGATAAGATGCAGCATGTATATATACATATATGCAAGCATATGTACATATATAAAACCTATAGATGAGTCTACTAAGTGTACATGCTAATTGAGTAAAGGCAAAGACTGGTGGATTGGTCTTAATCCCTGTTAAAAGTTTACTAAGTCTAATATCCTTAAAACATTTCTAATAAAGGCATCTCATTTCTTTGACCTAATCGCTAGCTCATAGTATATGAGTAAAACCATGACAGTTGTCAAACTTTCAACTTAAAATAAATTTAGTTGTTAAATTTCTACTATAAAACTGATTCAATCTCAAATTGGATCCTCATATCCCAGGACCTTTAATGATTTGAATTTGAAGATTCTAAGATCTCATAATAGTTTAAACTGAAAAATCTAAGACCTCATAATAGTAGAAAATCTGAAGATTCCAAGACCTCATAACGAATTTATTCAATGAATGTATGAGCCCTCATTTCCAAGACCATATCTGGATGGAGAAGTTTTAAGATCTCATAGTATCCATCATGCAATAACAATATTTCATAATGAGTATTTTCCAAAACCTATGGCTAAACATATAAATTATATCATAATAGTATCTCATAACAAGCATATTACATATCATGTAATATTTACAATAAAATATAATCTTACACGCACAACAACAAATAATTAGTAAACCATGTACCTAACATCAACTTAGGTTCTTATTATTAACGCAAATGAAATTCTAATTTATGTAACATGTATCATAAATCAATATCTTATGGGTTGAAAATTATGATTGTTGAGCCTATTGATTAATTATTCACTCATCATGCCTAATTGTTTCTTAAATAGGTTTACTATCAGTCCCTTAGCACATGATAGTTAGCTTAAGGATATGTGTAATCAACCGAGGTGGGGCAATCAACTAAGCAATCAATTGGGTCCACTAGGTTGATCAATCGGCCTATAATTTAGGTTAGCTGATTCTTCCTTATAGAAAGTCCAATTGATCAAGTTATGTCTATGATTGATTGTAATTCTTCCTAGTTTGTCTTCTTCCTTCTAAATCTTCAAAATTTTGCATGTTCATACTTTAAATTTGTTCTACATACATCTTAGCTTAATTTTTTTTTATTCCATAACACTATTTTTAATCGATTTCTTTCAATAAGATAATACTTCTAATATGTGAAAATTCATTGTTTTTATGTGCTTTTAACATTTTATAAGATTTTTTATGATTAAAACCTCAATTATGTTTCATTCTTCAAATTGATGATTAAGTTCTAAGATGAAATCTAGAAAGAATTTATTAATAAAAACATTTTTTGTAGCATTAAACTTGGTTTTACGTTTATTTTAGCTTAATCTTTTAATTTATAGCATTGCTTTTTAATTGATCTTTTTTTTTTATTTCTAATTACATATCTGAATGTGTGAAAATCCGTTCTTTTTATAAGTTCTTAACATCATATACTATTTTTTATGATTAAAACCTCATTATTCAAATTTATGATTAAAAGCTAAAATTAATAACAAATTTATCAAAATGAAGTTTACCTTAGCATTAAAAGAAAGGAATTTGCATTTATCACAATATCATCCTTAGATCTCTCAATCCAAGATCTTGCCCTTCAACACAAACAAATTTCATTAGGGTCTACTAATAAGCGCTTGTAAGTTCATGTAAGGATTTTGAAATGTCACTATTGTGATGTGATTAGTCTTTTCTTCCTTAGCTTTCATTGAAACTCCCTTTCTTTCAAACAAACATAAATGGATCAAAAGTTAGCCTTATTAAATTTCATTAATCAATGATAACGATTATAATGGTACAAAATGGAGGAAATAGATTTACCTTAGATTAGTTGTGGTTAATTCTCGATTTGAGAGAGAGAGCAACCAACGCGAGATTCTAAGGTTACAGTTTTGGTACATTTAGAGAGGAAAAGAAAGACCAAGCCTAGGGCTTAAGAAGAGAGTTAGCCACTTATTGCTAGAAAAATAGATGGAGTATAATTACTTGAGTGCCATTGTGTCTAATCTATTTTCTAGGGTATTTCAACTTGAGAAACAAAAAGGCACTTGAAAGGTATGTATATAGCACAACAAATAAGATAAATTATAAATACACCTCCTATTGTTCACATGATGTGCTCTTATCTTAAGCCCTTATCTTTGAAATTAAGCTTTGACACCCTCAAATCTTAAAAAGAAAAGGGTAAATTTGGTATTCTACATGATCATTTAGTCCTTGATTTTGAATCTTTTCTTAATTTTAAGTTATTTCATTTTTGTTATTCAAAGATAAAATAATAAAACAGAGTCTAATTGCACATATTCCAAAGATATGGGGTGTCACCTTTCAATTTCAAGGATCAAGGGGTTAGACATATATGAAGTTAATAAAAAGAGACGTACTTGCAATTCACTATAAAGAAAAGTCTAACTAATTAGCATAGAAGAGTAGTTTAACCAACTAAGACAAACACATTCAACTCTATGTCACATGCATAATCACAATTAAACAATACAAACATGCAAAAATTACACATTTGTAACAATACAATTCACTTACATAATCATAATTAAATAGGTATCGATGCATAATAAAAAATAAGAACAACCAAATTATGAAACCCTAGTTTTCGATCTATTACTTGAGACTTGGAATAGGGAGTTATCTCTATTATACGTGGGAGCAAAAAGGTACAGATGGGAAAATAACGAAAGCAAACTTATTAAGGGAAGCTTGGAAAATGAGTTTGGTTGTATAACAAGACCTTAATTGCTTAATATCGATACGAGTTAAGGTATTCGACATGATTTAGAGCTTTAGGGAAAAATTGTTCGAATTAAGTTAAATTTTACTATAAGATCACAAAAGTTAGATGAATAGTCCTATAAGGTTAATTCCTCAAAATGAAGTATGTATAATATTTAATTTCAATAAAACGTACTTTTACCGTGATTGTTTGATAATTATTAGAAAATCAAAATTTGAGCTTCAATATGTAACCAGCACTTAGAGATAAATTATTTAATTTATAAAAATAATGTTTTAAATTAAGTACCATGTAGTGTAATTATTTAATTATATTATATGCGTTATATGTACTAAATATGTAAATATATTAACATAATATATTAAATAATAGCTAAAAATAATATTCAATTATTACAAATTATTAAAAAAATTATACAACAGAAGAAGCAACTTGGATATATCTGGTAAATGGCGTGACACACATTTGAAAATTAGAAAAAGGCTTTAGGGTGAGTTGTCACTAAAGAAATTAATAAAATACATGCATATAAAACCTAACTTAGCCAACAAATGACGCTTGGATTTGGATTTCCTAACTCCACCACTTAGAGTTCTATAAAGGAAGATGTGGGAAGAATTTTGAATCATTTTGGATAGATGAAAACAACAAAACACTCCTAAATTCATTAGGTATAATATTTTTACAAAAAAATAGCAAAAATAGTAGGAAATATAGGTGAAATAAGGTACCTAAGGCTACATGCAGCCTTACTATTGGGTAGCATTTTGGTGGTTGATGATTAGGATCAAGGGTAGTCTGGTTGATTACTCCTCTTTTGCCAATGGTGGCTGAAGCTCTAACGACAAGATGATGTAAAGTTTAGCTTTTAAACTAGTTTATTTTATTAAGAATACTAAATGATGATAAAAAATTATGAGACTTGGTATTCGTAAGTGCTTTTTGCATGCGGAATTGGAATATCAACCTAGAATTTTGAAATTAAAAGTTCTTATATGGGTTCCTAAAGAAATCGCCCTATATTGCATTGATTTTTAAAAATAGTATATGATATTATTTTGAGGTAATTTTTAGTGTATATATTTTTTATATGATATATTTAATTTACATAAAAAAGAATTTTTGGTAAACTATGCATATAAAATTTATTTTACATAATTTGCCTTATTTTTCAAGTTAAAGGATTAATGGGTTTTTAATTAAATTTCTTAATGAATATGATTTGTAATGTTTTTTTGGAGCTAAGTCATGATTTTGAAAGTATTCAGTTTGGATCTTATAACTTTATTTAATTATTTACCTAATTTTAGCTAATTTTTGGTAAATTTGAGCTAAAACTAGAATCTTTGAAAATGCTATGTCTTATGTCAATATGTTATTTTTCATTACTAAAGCTTAACAAGTATAATTTTCTAAGTGTAATATATTTTTTCCAAACTTAATGGTTTACGGATGCTAATTATTAAGTAATTTCAAGTTATTTATGTATATTTGGCTAAATATGATAAATAAGGTAAATTGTATAATTAGCATTGTAGTTAAGGGGGAGTCCTATTTAATGTTACATGTGATATGTTGCTCATTGATCTTAACTTGGTTTGATTGAAAATGAGAGTATTATAAGAGAACATAGTGCTTTAGTAGAATCAGAAACAAAATTAGAAATATAATCAAAGGCTACACTTAAGTGTTCTTGTGTAAGATAGACTTAAAAGCTGAGTGAGATAAAATACTTACGGTTTTTACTTGGTAAAGTCTAAGATATAAGTCATATAGCATTCATTTAGAAATTATGGAGTTAGCCCAAATCAAAGGATAATTCATATAGGAGTTTAGAGACTAGATTAGAGACTAAGTCAGAGGGAGATTGAAACAAATATATCCTTAATAGAACAAACTTATAGTATCACTAAGATAAGATCAAGTCGAAATATATATGTACACACACTTTGATACTATACTTCTTTGTTAGGTGAAGTTGCTGAAGAGGAGCATCGTGCTAACGAGTAACTTTGGGGACTATCAGCAAGCCAGGTCAATGGATATTTGTATACCTTAAGTAGACTTCTGTCTACTAGTAACTTTGCAAGGTTAATGTTGTTTTAACTTAGTTGAGCTTGGTTGTGAGTTTGATGTGCTACTTGACGAATTATGTAATTTTTTTTTTATGACTATTGCCGACTAAATGATATCTTAACATTGGACTTAGTTGCTGTGATTGTGTTGTTAAGTTCTTACATAACATTTGTTGGGATTTATGTTAACTTGGAAAAGAATTAAGGAACTAACCCTACATTTTGAGGTGTTCATTTAAGTGAACCTGATATTGAGGCCTTAGAACTAACAAAGATACTAAGTAAAGGCTGAGCTAATATGCAATGAGTAAGCTTGCTTAAATTTGTTAGGTATTTTTTGGTGTGTGATTTGATGCATTAGTGACATGGTACGGCACAATACGACACGGCACGGCAAGATACGAAAAGGACTTATGGGTTAAGTTTTCTAAAAACTAAAATTTTGCTAGGTTTAGATTTTATATGAAAAATTAGGTTTATCAAGTGAACCACTTGATTTATAAAAGCTGGGTTTTTAAGTATATAGAATCTATTAAGCCAGCTATACATTGGATTTTCCAAACACTTTACGTGGTTATTATTAGGCTGCTGAGTTTTGGTAACTAATTGTTGCTTTGCTAGGTTCCTAGACTTTAGATTATGTCTAAATACTTGGTTGAAGTCAACCAACTGGATGAGTTGCTAGGCTACGCTAGGATATCAATACTGATGAATACTACGTACATGAGCATGGCATACGTTTGTTGCATTTGCATTACTCTATTGGATTAAAGAATATTATGATTAAAATGGTAACTTACTGTATGGTTGTGATATGATGCCGGTTGTATTATATTTGTTTATCCACTCTCACTCAGTTTACAGTAAACTGAGGGGATAAGTTGTCCTTTCCTTAAGTACAAGATGAGTTAAACAAGGCTTCACACCATAGAGGCAAAAAGACTTCGAATGTTAGTAAGAGACAAGTTCTTGGAAGAAGTTATTAATAGCAAGATACAAATCAAGTCCTTGGAAGCATTTCTTAAAAAAAGATTTAAGTGTTATATTACAAAAGATTTAGTTTAGAAATTGTAGTCATGATATATATACTTGTAATAAAATCATAGATTATACAAGAGTTGTATGGTTGTAGTATTATGAGTTTGGCTTACTTTCGTAAAAGATTTTCGTTGTGGCTTATTACATTGTATAATAAGAGATTTGGAATCAAGTATTTATGAAGTTAAATAACAAGTGAAATACATATTCTACCTTATCTTTAATTTAGGGATGGTAGTAATGAACTATTTTTAGGCACTCAAAAGTTAAGAACAATTTTCAAGTAAATGCCTAAAAGGTAAGGCATTACACAAATTCCATTTATGTAATTGTTTACTCTTATCCAATCCTCCTTAACAACAAAAGATGGGCTAGCTTCCAAAGTCCCCATATCTTTACTTTTAGATATCATGTTGTATACATTTGAGATTCTTACTACAGAAGTTTTCCATTGTTTCCTCTTGGAAAATGAGAAGTGTTAGGCTTGGTTAGGTTGAGTGTACATGTAGTAACAACATTTTATTAAGAAATGTTTTGTTGGACATTACAGTTTCTATCGCTCGTATGCTTGTAGCATTTGGGTAATGGATGGAGGAACATCTTGGTTTCTAACATGATAACATTTATAGAAAAAGAGGTATAGAAAATGCATTTATAGAGATTGGCAACTACTCCGAATTTCATCTACTTTTAACAATGAGATCATTTACATTTTATGATAACAATAATGGGCTAATGGATTTAAGTAGATAAGCTCAAGAGCATAAAAGGATTATGTTGCTATGTGTGTTGGGCTTAGTTAATATGTATGCAATCACTAAAAATGATTAAAACTATGCTATTCCAAGCCCATCAATTCGAAACTTCAAAATCAATTCAAACTAGTTAAGAGCCTACACTATGTGCGAATAAAAATTTAAATTACAATGATAAATTTCTTATTTTTGAAATAACAAATATAAAAATAATTTAATATATTATTTACTATTTAAAAAGTATTATCCAATTAAATATTAATTAATTTATTGATAAACATTGTAATATATTATAATATGATATATAATTTTCACATAAAGAATGACTTAAAATGAATTTTTGAATAATAATTTGCTATAATAGAATATAAAAGGTAGGTGTTTTTAAAACTATATTGGATATGACAAAAAATTATGAAAATGGATTAATGATACCATAAAAATGATATTTATATGTATATATATAAAAGAAAGAGTTTTTAAAACTATGTATTATAATATAATTTGACTTAATTAATTAGATCCCGTCTCAATAAATCTATTTCAAATATAATTTATTCAATATCAAGCTAATCTCATGTGCTATAAAATTCAAATTGGCGCATTTTCAAGGTTTAGCACTTAGGTAAACAATTCATGTTAGCAGATCTATTTAATATCTAGGTCCAAATGGGGCCATGCTTGATAACATCATCCCATAAGACAACCATTATTAATTCCATTTAAAAGCTTAAACTTATAGCTTGATCCAATGTTGTTAAACTCCGATTGATCTCTATAGTTCAACTCAGTTTGACCTTGGTTCATCTTCGGTTTAACTTCTAGTCAAACATGATTTTCTTATTAAGTTTTAACTTCCTTATATGTTCGGATCAACCATCCGGTTAGGCTTTGACGACACTATTTTGACCAATTCAATAAACAAATTTTGTGTTTCAGTTGGACTTGTTTATAAATTGAAAAAAATGTAGAATTGATTCTAACATTGTTATCGAGTTTACTAAAGCGATTACGAAAGAACAAAAGTATTTATAAAATTGTAGTCCACAAAACAAGTTATTGAAGTCCTAAATATAGCGACTTACAATTTGATAAACGACTAAAGAAGATAAATTCTAACTAAAAATAAAAAAGGTAAATCACGAAAAAATTGTTAAACTATGCTATCGCATTAAATTGAGGCATGACCTTAGAGGATATTATTTAGCAATACTCTAATTCCCCGCATTCTCTACTAGTTCTTGAAGAGATTACCAAAGAGACAACATATAGAAAACTTATTGAATGCAAATAAAAAAAGGATGTTGAAAAGATTAATGAAAATAATTTATCGTTTTCATCTTTTACTATTTTCGTGAAATTGTATCAGGTAGGTCTTGCGCTAAATTGCCTATCTTAATAGAACTAAACAATTGATTTTTTTATGAAAATTTATGAGTAGTTTAAATTACTAATAAGACTCCAAAAACCACCTTGCATTAGTTGAAATATGAAATTTTAACAACTTGATACCTCTTACGTATCGAAGCACTTTAGAGGTTAATTAGCTAGTTCATGAAGGAAGTTTCCAGAGCTTTGGAAGTGACTGGATCCTATTGAATATTGGTTCATCATTTATATTTTAGTTTTTAGAAAAATTACAATGTTTCCTTTCAATATCTTATATTTCTTATGGCAGTCTCAGGTTTTTACGTTTGCTGAATTTCATGTTTCATTGTTTTCAATTGTAGGTGATTTCTCACATGCCCAAATCGTTGTACTCAAGTCAGGACGGACATGAGATGCTAACGGGAAAGTCCAATGTAAGTCGGTTTATAATCCCACGTATTCAATACGTTCTTTGGCACATCACACAAAATGGGTTGCCGCCAACGAAAGATAACTTAGTGAAAAGAGGGACGATGGTGGACCAAAATTGTATTTTCTATAGAAGAGACATCAAAATTGTGCAACATTTATTTTCATCTTGTCCAGTGATCAAACAGGCTTGGACGCAATTTGGGCGGGGAGAGCTACCTTCTAGCAATAATCGTGAAGGCTTCACTAAGTGAATCCGATGAAACTCTTACGTTCGTAAAATTCCATGGAGAAATAGGACATGTTTGAGAGAGACTTTATTCTTATTTGTCTTGAGGGGAATATGGAGAGAAAGAAACGAGCGCATCTTCAAATCGAAAATAGGCAACAACGACTGACCTGGTATAGTCCCGTAAAGAAGCTCATGAATGGTGGGCTATTAGTAGAAAGAAAGAAAGAAAAATGAGGAACGCTTATTACCTATTTATCACAATTGGTCTGCACCCTCCACAGGCTGGATTAAAATTAACACGAATGCTGCGGTTGATTGGAAGGGACAGAAAGCTTCTATAGCAACGGTTTGCGGAAATCATGAAGGCAAAGTAAATGGTGGTTATTAGAAGAAACTAAATGGAATCACGCCACTTGAAGCTGAACTGGGTGCAATTGTTCATGCCCTTCGATTAGCAAAGGATAATGGATGGAAGAACCTTATTATTGAGTTTGACAATTCAATGGCCATAGACCTTGGCCTTGTCGAGAAAGGGTGTAATTAGGATGGAATAAACTCAATCTTTATCTGACAATGTAATTTTCTTTTGCAGTACTTCACTAATGTTGATTTTTGCAGGATCGCCACTGAAGCAAATTTGGTAGCCGATCTGCTGGCAAAGAAAGGATTGCATTTTGGTTCAAATCATGTCTTTCCCTCAGATTTCCCAATGTTTATTTTAAATCTTATTTTGTCGGATTCCGGTCGAGTACAAAATGTTGTGCCGTCATGGAGACAAGACTCACTGTCTGACCCTTCTTGATGTTTCATTTGTATTTTCGTTATGACTTTGTTGGGATTTAATACATATTTTCATTACTCAAAAAAAAAAAAAAAGTGACTTAACCATAATGTTGTAATCTAGTAATTTAAATATTGTTCAACTAAGAAAATAGATTGTATTCGATTCTCCATTCCTCGTAGTCAGTAATATGATAGCTGACATATAAAAAAAAGGAGAGAAAATTGCAAAAAATTCATATAACTAGGGTGCTATATGTAATTAAGCCGATGTAGGCACTTATATGGCAATTTACCAAGTATTTTTTAAAATATATTCAATTAATTAAAGTTAAAAATAACTAAAAATTAAATATTTCAAAAAGAAAAAGGAAAAGGTAGAAAATAAAAAAGAAATAACAAAAAATCAATAAATAGAAAAACTAGACAACAAAAACAAAGGGAAAAGTGGCTATTGTTGGCCGCTTTGCTCTTGGGTAGCCTATTTAGGATTGTTGGTGATATAGATCATTTCACAGGGATTATACGATTACTTGTGACAAAGAGAGAGTTATTGAGCGTTATTCAATGGCTTTACCATAATGGCTTGTTTACTTAAAGATAATAGAGAAAGAATAGAATGATTATTTCTAAAATCTTCTTGGAGTGATGAATAGTAGCCTAATATCCTTAAAACCTAAGAAACGATTAAAAAAAAAAAAAGGATTAAAAACCTATTAGTCGCCTACTATGATTGGGTCACGTAACCCATTTTCAATAATGAGCTACGATCCATCAATACAATAAATAGTGACTATTGCACTATTTGATCAACCAAGATAAGTGGTGGTCAATAATGACTTTTTTTTTTTGCTTTTTTATTTTCATTTTCTTAATTTTTTTAATCTTTTGTTTCTTTCTGTTTTCCTATGATTTTCTACCTTTTCCCTTTTGGTTTTCATTTTATGCATTTTTAGTTATTTTTAATATTAATTAATTTAATTAGTTAAATGTATTTGAAAAAATATGTGGTAAATTGTTATATAAACATCCACATCAGCTCCATCTACAAATGGCAGCCTAAGTAGCAAAAAGAGTGGTGCCTATGCTTGTTTGATGGGGGTACAAATATTGACTTTGTGAAAAAGTTAGGGTTTCATATAGTCCCTAAAGTTATTAGAGATGATTTGTATAATTTAACTAATACTTTAAATAATCAAAATTATTTATTTAAAACATTCATTTTTTTTTATCAAGATCTTAATACTTTAATAGTATGAGTATTGGTTTTTAAATGAAATTGATGAAATTTAATTCAATTAATCTCATAATATGTATTTATTGAAAAATAATTAAAAAAATAAAATGGCTCTCCTTTTCGTTTCATATAATTTACTTCGTTTTGAAAATAATTTGTAAATTTTCGCTCCTTTTAATTTATCAGATTAAGCATGCATGCCCAAAGCCTAAGTTTAGAATTTCGGTTGATCTTGTCGGAAGAATCTACGGGGTAGCCCAACGGCTATCTAAGCTTTGCGCGTTGAGGTATTTCAATAAGAGACTAGATGTAATATTAAACGCTTTTGTGAATATTGTGCGACGGATGATCACATAAAAGATAAAATGTTTCGATTTGAACTCGTTGAGTATCCCAATCAGTATAAGGCCCAAGGATAAAACACAGGTTAAGGAAAAAAGACGGTTGATTTTTGTTTTCTTTCTTCTTTTGCTCCGTTGAGTCAAGTTGTCTACTATAATGAGCAATTAAACTTCCTTGCATTTTTGTCTCATGCTAAACTGCACATTCACATTTCTTAAAAGCTACAACATTTATCTGATCGTAATTTAATTCTTTTTTTGCAATAAGTTCATTCAAGTGTATAATGTTAGGTTGATGTCGGAATCATACACCCACTAGTGTCACAGACCAATTTCTGGGAGCGGCAAATTTGGGGCCATCGGCAGCTTGAGCAGGAAGGCTCGCTCGTGGTGGTCCAAAACCGCCTTGCTTTTGTAGATAAGAATAGGTGAGATAGGTGAAAGTAGGCAAATAAAAATAGGTATAGTTGATCTATAACTTTTATATTAAATTAATGTCGACCATTTATTTACAGATCCCGATATTTGTAAACCATCTTTTTATCAGTCTTAACGTGTATCTCAGTTACGTTCTTTCTTAACAAGTGACTAATACATCCTTTCGACCACTCTGTCCAAACAATGATAATTAGTTATGACTTGACGTATACTATCTTGACCTAATAAACTACAGCTTTTCTAATACAATCAATATAGGCTTTGCTCCCTTGGGATATCATACCTAATTTCAGTAGTAATGTTCTGACATTATTTTGACAATTGTGATGATTATACAAAATGTAGTCTTTCTTCATATTCAAAATCACTGCAAAATGTTGGGGAATGGAAAAAAATGCAATATATATATATATATATATATAAAGGCAACATCTACAAAAATAATCATAAAAATACCTCACTTGAACTTACCTCCACGGCTATTAAAACTCCCTTACCCCTTCTACTCCTCTATTTTGCATGTCTAGTTTCTTCAATACTCTCTCTCTCTCTCTTCAACCATTCAAGAAAGCCCTCAATCAAATTGGCTATATAGGTTCATTTTTTAACGAATCAATCATAGAATCAAAATAGTTGTGTAATGTAAGTCTACATTTTGGGAAGTTTTTTTGGAAACGAGGAAACAATCGATACGCTATTATCGCTTTCTCTCTTTAGACATCAATATAGGAAAATGTATGATTTTTACTCGTTTTGATCTATTTTAACTATATATTTTTTGAAGAAATAGTATTCTCGCTTGACACATGATGGTACATTATTGTCTATTAGTAATTTTTGGGTAGATGTGTATGTTCGTATGTAAAATGTCATTTTTTGTATGACATTAATGTTTGTATGACGTTAATGTTTGTATAAATTGTGTACATCGTTGTTCACATGATGATACATTGTTCTCCTCGTTGCATGTAAGCTAAGCTATTTTTTTGTATAAATATATATTTGTTAATCATTTATATATATGTGCCATATTTGGGTTTGTTATTTTTTGTATGATGTTAATGTTTGTATAATTTTTATTTCTCAAAACGTTGTACTCATTATTTAGTAATGTTTATATGTACATGTATGTAAGTACTATATTATATGTACATATGTGTATTAGATGATACATATACAAATAATTAGTATTTAGGGGTGTAATTAAAGAATTAGCTTGTGAAGCAATGTAACTTATTTATTTGTTTCAGTTAGAATAATTACTGATTCTAGTGCCGT
Source organism: Lumnitzera littorea (assembly GCA_024138015.1). Lineage (NCBI taxonomy): Eukaryota > Viridiplantae > Streptophyta > Magnoliopsida > Myrtales > Combretaceae > Lumnitzera > Lumnitzera littorea. The sequence continues at coordinate 137,564,395 of JAMXBB010000001.1, read as the reverse complement.
TAAGGGATAATGATAGTGAAATCAAATTAGGTAATATATTTATGAACTGGAGTAGAGTGTGTCTACTAGCATAATGTAGTACTTTTAGACGTGCATGTTAAAGTTTACATAGTTGATGTGGCAAACGAGTATATAATGGCTAATATGAGGTTGGTTTATTATGTTGGTGGAAATATTATGAATGGAGAAAATGAAGTGTGATATGACAAGTGTCCGAGAATAATAGTTACGGTTCCATTTGGGGTCACGTATGACCAGGTAGTTGAAATAATATGTAATTGGCTTTAGGTTGACATAACAACATACCTAATCAAGTTAATTAACAAATGCCCTCTCGTAAATAGGATTAGAGACATGTTCTATGCCATCCCCATCAACGATGTTTACAATGTCCAACAACTGATGGCTTCCTTAGTAGGACGTGGTGGAGTCAACGGTTTTATAGAGATTTATATTGAAATTTATGAAGTGAACTCACTACCGATAGCCCCTATCACAGTTGAGGATGATGTTGGACAGCACAGTAATGATCTTGGATTGCAAGTTGAAGCCGAGGTGTTCAAATCACGAGCGGTCCCACTGAGTCACGTACCGAGCATCGATCGCTTGTCCAGTGAACCTAATGTCTTGATCACTAGTGAGTTTAATAGAGATATTGATGCGGAAAATAAATTGGCATTCGCTGACATTGATAAATATTCTGATGATACAAATAGTAATGTTAACGTTAGCCTGAGTAAATGTTGGTTGCAAGAAGTGGAAGAAGTACAAGGCTCACATGGATGGAATAATTAGAGACATGGGCTAGCAACATTTGTCAACACGATCGGGATGTCGGAACTAGTACCTTTCTATACGTTAAGTGTAGGGGATGGACTACTGGCTGATGATAGTATAAGTGGTGGTGAATGGAGCTTTAGCAATGAATTGAAGGTGAGCATACAATTCAAGAATAAAAAACATCTATAGACAGTTGTAAGGCTGCATCATGTTATGAACCACCATAACTCCATCATGATGAAGTCCGAACCAACATTACGGTCTATTAGATGCATTGATTGGGAAAAGGGTTGCAGGTGGAGACTCAGAGCTCATAAGAAGCAACATGCAAGATGCTTTGTGGTAACTAGGTTCATAAGTCCATACACGTGCCTCAATCCCACAATTAGCCAGGACCACTTGAAATTGGACTCAAACACGCTATCCTACTTTTTAATTAAAGATGTTCAATTGTCACTTCGTGTTAAGGTAAGACACTTGCAGGCGATTATTTGCAAAAATACGATTATATTGTTCACATTAAGAGAATTAGGGAAGCGAAGTACAAAGTGATTGAATAGGTTTATGGTAAGTGGGAAGAATTATATGTGATGTTCTCACATTTATTAAATGAGATCCGAGAAGCTAATCCCGATACTATGGTAGAGTAGAAATGGTGAGACAGTAATACTGCCAGGAAAATGTTCTTCGATAGAGTCTTCCGAGCATTCGTACTATGCATTGAGGCGTTTATACATTGCAAGCCTGTAGTTATAATCGATAGAACATTCCTATATGGGAAGTATAAGCATTAACTATTGATTGCGATTGGAATTGATGGTCATAATCACATAATCTCACTTAATTTCGCCCTAGGTGATGACAAATGTTTCGATAGCTAGAGTTGGTTCATAACGTGTGTGCTCATGCACGTTATAAGAGATTGTATCGATATATGTTTGATTTTGGATTATCATGCTAAGATCTAGTCTACGATAGAAGGCAAGAATGCAGTATGGTTAAGGGGTTGGCCTTAGTGGTGGTGTATTCGACACATCACCAGTAACTTCAACACGTTGCCAATACAAAGAATGCAAAGAGTTGATAAAGAAGACAGTTTACTAGTTGCAACCTCGAAAGTTTCATGCCTACTATGACGAGGCTAAGATTATGAGATCCCATACTAGAGCTTATTTTAGAGGCCTACATCCTAAAATATGGACGTTGGCATACGATGACGGAGCTTGGTTTAGTCATGGGATGACCAACATTGCAAAAAGTTATAATAGTGCTTTACATGATGCTAGGAACTTGCCCTTTGCGATACTACTTAAGAAAACTTTCTACAACTACAACGACTACTTCAACAAACGTAGGATCAAGTTAGCAGAGCAAATGGGTATTCGCAAAGTGTTGACCAAATTCATGAAGAGAAAGTTTGATAGGTGCCATAAAGTAGCTAGCGGTCACCGAGTTGTGATTTTTTGCTAAAATGAGTAAATATTTGAGGTCATCACAATGCCTAGACCAACAATGCATGACCAAAAAAGAGAGAATAGCCATACGGTCACCCTTAGGACCACACGGTGTACTTACAATAAGTGATAAACATACAAAATTCCGTGCTTACACGTTATAGCTGTTATGAGAAAAATGAGTATAGATTATACTGTACACATTGGGTATTGTTATATGTTGCAAAATCATCTACATATATATGCGTGTTCCTTTATGCCCAGTATCGATAAGTCAATTGGTCATATCTTGACATTCTTGTGAAGCATCCAGTTACAACATTAGATAGGGTTAAAAATCCAGATAGACCACAAGAGAAACGATTCCAAAATGAGATGGACATTCAGAAGGGACCGTTAATTTACACCTATGGATTATGCGGTGGGGATGGATATAATAGGAGAAGATGTTCACAGCGAGGAAGACAACCAATGTCGAGTGGATCCACTGGTAGTTAACTTATTGAAAGCGAAAAACCTATGATAATATTTATTAATTATGTATATGGTAGTATATTTAAGAAGTAGTTCTTTTTTCTAACTTTTTATTTTTACAATATGAGTTTTCTAGTGAGCTTACAATTTTTTTTTTCTCTTTTGTACTTACAGGAGCAGATGGATCCAGGATTGGTAAATAGGTCACTGCTTCACTTACAGCCATCCCATAGGTCTGAGTTAATGTAGGGTAATCAGGTAAGGAATAGCAAATGGAAAATATGCTTGTGATTTGTTCCATTCCTATACTGATTGTAACAATATTTCTTCTTCCTTGGTTATAGGAAAACTATTGGCTCAAGTGCCATAAATGTGAGGCGATATTTAGGTGTCACGATGGTTAAGAGATCTCGATAGATCTACGTATACATTTGAATTACGTTTCTTGGTACTAGTAAGTTACCTTAAAATACATCGGCTGATTTAGGGCTTCTTAGTTCAATTGGGCAACCCTAATATGGGGTAGACACTACATAATATCAACCTGAAGGGTAGGACGGAGATAAATTGGGTGACCCACCATGCAAATTGGATAGCACAATGAGAAGATTGCTGAAACTGAATAGCTTGGTGTGACTACCACCTGGTATACATCCTAATTATGTTTCTTGGTACCAGCAAGTTTCTTGCAAACACATCGGCTGGTTTAAGGCTACCTAGATATATATGGTATGTACAGTTGTTTTTTTATTTACACTTTTATTTCTTTATTTATATGCAACTCAAACTTTTATGTTTGGAATGCAGGTGATCCAAGTAGCATCGAGTATATGACCTCCTTTAGGGAATTATCGGGGCCCACCTACGCAACCCAGCTTTACCTAATCCAAATGTCAATGAAGACAACTTCCTACTAGATGAGCCACAGAGAGTTAGGGACTGTTAGGCACATGGTCGTCGTTGAGTTAGGGGCTAAGGACGTAGACAGCCCGACGTGGAGATTTACAATGATACTTCTCCCCCACACTTCTAGCTGCCAACATTTCTTAAACTACCTGAATTTAAGTTCCGCAGGCCATTCCTCGAGAAGAGCTTCGAGGATTCTATGTACCACACCATGTCCCCTCCATTAGTTAGGTCCATACCACCCCCCCTATTAAGAAGGCCAGATAGAGATCCTTAATACAACATGGGTAAGGGAGTTATGCAGATGTACCCTTCTTTATTCCCCATGCATGGATCGTTCTCAGATGCTTACAACTAGGACGGTTGACAGATCACACAGCTGGATAAAGCCTAAATGGTTGAGCCCCAAGACAACGTAGAACCCCATGATGCTTAGCTACTGGCTCGACAATGATGTCGACGTCATTAGTTTTGGATATTTCACTTTTAATTTACTTTCCTTATTTTCGAAATACTATTTAACTATTTTGACAATGTACTTACATTTCGTATAATGGTTTCATTTCTTCATAATTTAATGTTATTAACAAGTTTCAATGTTGGTTGAAAATGCGTATTTGTGTAGTACTAAAAGAGGACAAAACTGAATAACTTACAAATAAATAACCGAATATAATTCGATTGATTAACTATAGAAAAAAAAACTATCTATTGAACATTGTATTCTGATTACGTTTTTAACTAAAATCGTGCATGAGCTCGACTAAATTTAAGGTCATTACATTTTCAACTGTAATCACATATAGGCTAGACTAAATTTAAAGTGGAGGGATAAATGAAAATATAAAATGTAGATGCATTGAAATAATTTGTATTGAAATCGTTTTTTAAAAGGTAATTTCAAATGGAGTATTTCTGGGATTATTTTTCTAGATGTCGCATTTTTGTAATTTTTTTTTCTTGCATTTTTTTCCCTTTTCCCCAAATTGTTCCAACGTAATGTTCAATCATACCATGGCAGACCAAGATTGCCAAGCCCTGTTCTTAAGAATAGGCGGTTACCAACAAAAGTTAGTTCGACAAACACCAAAACGAGAAGGCATTATTGAAAGAAAACATAGCCCTTCTTGGAGACAGCCAGAGCAATTGGATTGCTATTTTACTCTGGAATGCCAATGTGCCCATTCATTCCAAGCTATCTTAACGATTTACATGTAATTTTGGAATAAGAAATCCGTGCATAAATCTCAGATAAAGAACAGAAGATGATCATAGAAACAAGAATGTTATCAACAATTAGAATTTAGATGTTATCAAAATCATCTCTTCATCACATCTGAACTCATAACACGAGCATTATTAATCTTTACAATTTCATCAACAATTTCTTTAAGCGCGCCTTCTTCGCTTAGTATTGATGTATGAGAAACTCCCCGAATCATGATCATTCTCACAGACTCATCCCTCTTGTTCCTCCACACCGTCTGCAATGCCAACAAACTCACCATGTTAACCGTCCCATCTCCGTTACCATAAATAATCTCAGGTTGTTTATTGAATCCATCCTTTCCATAGAACAGAGTCTCAGGAGTTTTTACATCTGAGCCAATTATGCAAGTAACTGGCACTTCCGGCGCAGTGAACTGTTTGGTCAGTGGCAGGATCCTGGAATAATATGGCTGAACACCTTCACTGAATCCAATGTCACTTAAAAATCGTGCGATATCATTGACGGTGTAGTTAGCGTTCGGGGTAATCACTAGCGGTTTTGTCCTGTCAAAAACATTTTGTGAAGGAAGAAGCCATAAGTTGCTCTCAGAACTCCTCTGCTCAGCTCTAACCAGTAGTGGATCGACCAAAGGAACTCCTAGAGTGTATCCAGAAGCAAATGTTGCCATTTCCTGGACTGTACCGCCCCAGGGAGCAGACAATGCGATGAAGTGTTTGATATACTTCCGTTGCCAAGACCGAGAGTTTCGATTCAGGAGTTTGAGGACAAAAAGACCGCCTAAGCTATGCGAGACAAGAATGACTGGTTTCCCTTGATTAGATTTGCTTGCCTTTTCGATTAAATCTTTGAGGTCTTGTAAGAACTTAGAGCCAACCTTACAAGGATGTTCTTCGGGTGCTAAGCCATAGCGAAAATCGTATGGAGCTCCAAAGAGGGTCTTGCCATCAGAGTAGCCTAACTTTTGCAGGGAGTGGACTAAATGTGCCATGTAAGCTGTGATATACCTGCGCAGCAAAATTAACCATTTATGCAATAAGCTTAAGGCACCAAAATATGTATTCTCTATAAAAATTAAAAAAAGCGCAAACTGTTGACCAACATATAACAGATTCAAGGATTTAGAAAAAAACGTGTTGGATCTGCAATTTACCAGCAACAACATATCATGCTTTCAGGGATCAATGTTTATTAATTGTACTCCAAAATTATTAGTGAAGGAGGGGAAGTAGGTATGCACAAGGTATGCCAAAATTGAGATGATTTCCTTCATATTTATAAACCTAAAAATGAGTCTGTCTTCATTTTTCCCTAGCTGTTCCAACAAATAGGAAAAGTTGGCAACAAAAGGGCACTAAAACACAATAAAATTTTGTTAAAATAGACATTCAACAAAGAAAGTTAATAGCTGCTAGTAACTCTGACAATTAGGCAAACATCAAATCATCTAATTCGAGATGAGGAAGTCTCCTAGAAATTAAGTAGGAGTAATAGGGAGAATGGGGGGTAGAGGAGAGACTTCTTGAAGAAGATTTTTGTTTATTTCTGTGATAAATATATGATATTATACATTCTAATATGCTGTTTATACTAATCATTTATAACCTATTCTGAATCTGATTGATTTACTAACTTCTATTTCTATAATTAATCCTACAAACAGTAAGTATTTACTGATTTGTTTAAAATCCAATCCCTATGGCAGGATCGTAACCGAAAGCATGGGGATTTTGTTTCACGATACTCTGTACCATGATTGAAAGAAACAGGAAGCTCTTTCCATAAAATGTACCAATGCAAAGTTCCATAAATATAAAATCTTCTTCCAGCCATCACACATCTCAATTAGTACCAACCCGGTCATGTTGAATTTGCATTGTTGTAACTCATCCTACCTATATAATATATGTTTTGCATCTATCCTTCAAATTTATCAGAATCAACATGAAAACGGTAACAAGATTCTGAATTCAAGAGGATGGCTAGTTTAATCCATTTATCAAATTGTATTCTGCCTACAAAATGGTTCTGTATGAAATAAGAATGTAATATTACATGCAATGACCAATTCTAAGTCGATACAAGACTACTTTATCCATTTATCTTGCTGATTCCCATGCACATCAACTATTATTTTGCTCCAATTCGTCTAGTTTATCATTCGTACTAATGAGATATTCTAAAAGCTTGTGGTAACCCACGATCAAACTCATCAACAACTCTTCGATATATGTTTCTTGCTGGAAGTAAATATGCTCCTATTCATGTCGAGTGGGACTAAATAATTCGGTAGGGGTGGTTGCTGAACAATACCACATAGTTCAACAGAAGCTGCAACTAAAACAAACAGCTATACTACGCTGTAACTTAGATAACCCTACATGTCGGTAACGAAAACTGCAGCGATACAAAACAGATACAGTTCAAACATAAATACCAGCAACAACTATTAACAGAAAAATTAAAAGCGTTTGATACTAATATAATCTTGTCAATTATTATATTCTCAAATATCTACATGGTATTAAAATTAGTTCAATCTACATAACTACAAGAATTATATTCATATCGCAATTGCGAAACTTACTTGAGATTTGGGTCAAGGTAAAGAAGTGATTGAGTGGAACCAAAATTCGGGACTCTGGTTTCAACTCCAGGGGCGTTATGATAATCATCTTTATCAGTATCATAGTGCAACATCATACGTTGTGCAAAACACTTGGTAAAAGGGGCAAGAAGCACACTTGGGTCAAACCACAACCGGAACCATCCATCCTTATCCTTCACCACCGGATACTGACGGTTGCAGAACAGCCCGGACGGCCTGTACTCCGACGTCAGCCGTGCTTCCAGCTGGTTTCCACCACTTCCAGGGATTAGAATCAGAGGGTGGAGACTGCTTTTGGATTGGCACAGACAAAACATCATGGACACCCAAATAAGCGTGAACTCTAGGACAAGGAATAATATGGTGAGACAAATGTTTTTCATGATTATATTTGGTATGATGCGAAATTTTGTGTTTTTAGCTTAGTTTCCGAACTGCATATAGGAGTTATGTTTCATGTTTTGTCTTGAATTATGTCTTGCAAGCATATCCATGATGATTTAGGTTAAGAATTAATGAAATATAGATATGTACACGTCTACAGTCTATCTATCTTAAAAAGTGTAACGCAGATTGACTATATATGTATCGTGTGGTGGAGAGAGGGAGAAATATCGGGTTGGGTAATTGAAGTTGGATTCAGCTGGGTTATTTGATCCATTTTGTAAATGGGCTTTAGCCACGTGTTTCAATAATCCATAGTAGTTTTATTTTTTTACCTCAAATTAAATAAGAAAAATGGATGATATTATTGAAATGAATTCTCTTAATTTAATTTTTCTCTATTTTTTTTAATTAAACCCTTTTAAAATATTGTTATATATAATTAATGATTGAAATTATAAAAAAAAAATTTATAATAACATTATATGGTATTTTAAAAATTTAAATAATTTTAATTATTGATTTAGAAATTAAAGGAAAGTCGAAAAAAATCAGAAACAAATTTCGATATTACTGTGTGCCAATGAAAAACAGTAATCATAATGTTAGTGACCCACACTAGAAGGGCATAAACAGTTTGTCACGACATGAATGGGAATATGCATGGCTTGCTCTCCAAGTCTTCAAATACATATTTAATTACCTTTTTCTAAAAAGAAAAAAACTCATCCAAATGGGTTAGTGAATACTATACTACACACTCACATATGGATGCCAAAAGAAATTAAATACATAAAAAACTAAATGCAACAAACAATATTTATTATAATATAATTTTTAAGTGTTTACAACAACATAATATTAACGATTAAGGTTCACAATATCTCAAATTGCAGTTTCTTGTCGTGACGAACTGCATGTTGTAACCTACAAGAATAATACGACTTAATCGCAATACGATGGTAGGAATAAATAGTATGACATGGCCTATAGACCCATCATCTGTGATAAATAGTTTGTAAAGATTGATCCTATTCCTTGTTGCTGACATAGTAATATGTACACCTATTATACTATCACATGTTATATTATCAAACGCGACTTTCTCACGTCAACAACTCACTAAGTTACCATAGCAACATAATACCTAAACTAACCACATCAATGAGAGTTTCAATGGCTGCCACCTTTAGTTTTGAATGGCCATACATTAGTTGGAGATTTATTAATCTGATTGCAACAATTATACTCATGCACAAATAACAAACAAGCAAGATACAGCACTTATCTTTGTTATTCTATAAAAGCAGTTGTTTTATTCCCCCATCTTCTTCTTATCCTTAACAATAAATTAAATAATTTAATCATGAATTTGTTCTAATTTATTCCTTTCTTGTTTAAAAATTTTTCTTAATTTTTAATTAATTTTAATAATTATTTACCTAAATTGTATATTTTAATATAATCAAGTGAAGAATCTACATCTAGAGATGGAGGGATCAACATAAAGGTTGAAAGGGATCGACCTAAGGGTTTCCATCGACTGGCCTAAGCGGATGGTCGACTGATTTGCTTCCCATAAGATTATCAATGATTTTAATGTTGGTTTTAGGGTTTCTCTATTAGTTATCTAATTAAGATTGTAATTCATATTTAGCTTTAAAACCCTAATCTCTAAGTCTAGAAGATTTCTTTTGTAAAAATAATTCTTAAAGTTTGGTTCTTATAACTTATTATTTTTGTTAACGTTTTATTAATTCTTCTTGCAGGTTTCGTAATCCATTTTTCTATTATGCAAGGTTCTTTTTAATAGCCTTAATTTTATCACGTGCAATGCCTTTAACAAAATTATCATTTTTAGATAATTATGAGTTCCTTTCAAAGTTTGTGATTTGTATTTCCTAATTTTATTACAAATCACATACTTATGAAAAAGACGGGAGTTAAGGTACTTAGTTGTTAGTGAGCATTTTCCATTTTCTCTCTCTCCTATTGCAGTAAGAAAATTGTTACTGCGGTAATTTGCGAAGAGAGGATTAAAGTTTGTTTATGGAGCTTTGATGCGATTTAGGTGAATCCTATGTTAGTAAGTCTTTAAATTCCTTTTATTGTTATTATTATTATTATGTCTCATAATTAAGTCTCAATCTCCTTAAATATATTGAAATATATCTCTTATTCACTAAAGTTTCCATTTGTTTTTGAGAAATTACTTTGATCTATTTTAATAAGTGAACTTTTACTTCATTTAGTATTTCAACTACGAAAATAAGCCCTCTCCTTTTGTAGGTTTTTCCTTTTTCTTTTTACCATTTTAAACAAAATCTAAGGCACGTCCATCGTTCTGTTTAGATAATCTCTTCCTAACTCGTTTGATGCAACTGCTATTTTGGCTGTGTGACTACTATAATGAAGAAGTCATTTTGGTTTCGATTTAAAGGTCTATAGACATTTCCCACCATTAAATAAAAGTCGCACGGAGTGTTGTTTTCTTCTTCTTCTTCTTCTTTTTTTCTTTTTCCTTTTTCTTTTGCAACAGCAGGGAGTGTTATTTTCTTTTCTAAGTTCTCTCAATTGTTTTTATATTTTATTATATTTATCATTCAAATATGGGATCTTCGCAATTGTAAACCTTTGTTTGATTCCACGATCATCCAGGAACTTTTTTTGGTTGATGTCACCTATCTTTATGCTGGAAAAGTGTACCAAGTGACACACCTTAATAATAATAATAATAATTATCATCATGATCAATGTTGTCAAATCAGAACCAAGAATGAGAAAAGGGCCAACAAAAGTATTAGAATGTAATTCTTGCTTAATTATAAAATAAGAAATTATTCACATTCTTGATATTTTTGTTGGATCTATATTTATCTTTTAAAATTTACTTTTTATTTTTCTCGGATCTACATTTATCTTTTTAATAAATTGATTCAATCTCTTAGAAAAACAAAAGAAAATATTACATTCCTACTAGGAAAATCGGTTAGGTCTTATAAAAATTGAATTAGATTGACTACTATTAATAAAGATCAAAAGAATAATTCAGATCGATTTTAGGAATAGTTAAATCAAGTTAAATTTGGTCAATAAACATGGATTTGGTAACATTGAGGATGATGATGATGATAGTGTGATTTCACCCATTTAATGGGATACATAAAAACATGTTGCTTCTAGTTTTTGAAGGGTTCGATTAAATGGGGGACTAAATAAATTTAAAGAATGGAATAGAGATTAATGAGCCAAATAAAAATTGCATAATATTGTGCTTGAGCTCAATATGTACTCCAAAATTTAAAGTCAAAAGATAAGCTTAAAATTTTGAGTTTGAGTTTGAATCAATGCAATATTCGATAAGTTGAAATTTGACTTGATTAAGCTCATTAAACTTGTTTTATTACTTTTTTAAACTTTCTTAAAACAAAATTATATTGAAGCTCTAATTCATCTTTGTTACCTAAACTACTTGAACTTGACTTATTAGTAATTATTAAACTCCTATAAGTATTGAGTCAAATTCAAATAATTTATAAATAGCTTATGTCGATTTACACATCCATATTGTCTTATGAAAAGAATGATAACGTTGGCAGGAAGGGGGAAAAAAAATTGCTTGGGCTTGATAGGAAATTAAAATGTATAAATAAAATTAAGGCCAACCTTGCCAAAAATTAGTAGTTTTATGATTGAAGTGCAAATTGAATGTGCAAGGTGGATTGAAAAATCAAAATGTAAAGAGACATTGACAAATACCATATAGTTTAAGATGAGAAATTTCCCATGTTCACGTCCTGTATTGTTTTATCCATGTTTCCACCAACTTTATGCTCAGTACTTCTAAATTTTTATTTATAGAAAAGCTTTTTCTATGAGCCTTCTAGCAAGAAATTACGAAAACCCTTTCTTGGACATATCTCTTGCTGAACTGGTGGGCTTGGTCAGTTATATGAATTTTCGTGAATCGGATTCGGGCTGGGAAAGATCCCAATCAGATTAGTCTGTTGGACACATAGGTTTAGATTCACTTTTTCTTTCTTTCTTTCTTTCTTTTTTTTTTTTACTCCACCAAATATTTAAATTGAGATTCATATGTTGCTTTATTGGAAATATCTAGAGTTAATTTGGTTTGTGCAGATTGATATTTATAATTGTTAAATATTGACCCGGTTTTCTCACAATGATGTAATAGCTAGTAGATTTTAGTAATAGACGATTGTATAGAATCGAGGATGGTGCTAAAATTTAATATGAAAATGATTTTCATTGTCTCTAATGCAAAAAATCATTATTACCATTGCTTTCTGTCATTAACCTTAAACCAAACGTTAATTGAGAGTTATAACAAATCATGGAGAAAGACAAAGCTTAGATTATAAAAAAACGATAAGAAAAAAAAAAAAAAAAAGAATTGGAAAACATTTTCCCTAAGATATACGCTACCTACATAACATTTTGTCATGTAGAATTCTATAAATAAAATAACAAATCATGAGATTTGAGCTGACATTGATTTAGGTGGTCATAAAAATGAGAAATAATATTCAATGTAATAAGTTATTACAATGATGCTGTTTCACGAAATAAATAAACAAGTGATACGCCTTTTCTTTTTATATATATCTCTTCTAACTCCTTCAAATAGAAATAGGCGTAGATCTAGCTTTATATATTCCTTCTTCCCTATAATTGTTGTAATAGTCTAGTTAAAAAAATAAATAAATTGAAAACCCGGTACACTTTTTTTTTTCTTTGGAAATATACTTTGGAAGTCCTAAAACTTTTGATATTTATGTAATGAATACTAAAACTTTCAATTTAATAATAAAGCCTCAAGGTAGCATTTAGTTATGTAATTTTTATAGTACTGGATTTGATAAAAAAATTTGTTCTATGTTTAGTTTGTAATTTTATTTAGTGATTGGGCAAAAATTTAGACTGATAAACTGGATAAAAAATTCAAATTTTATCACATCTACATTATAGTAAAAAAACGAAGTTTAATGGATAAAAACAAAAATATCTTGCATTCTTAAAAATATCTCTCCATATTATAATATTGAGTTAATTAACATTATTTTTATTAAATATTACAAAAAATTACTTATTTTATAATATAAATAATTAATTTTTAATAGCTAGCAAAATCTATGACTTTTTATTTAATATTATATATAATTTATTTAATTAGGTGAATTTAATAATCCATTTAAATCATATTTCAAATATGTAAAAATATAATTAAAATATGTATTGGACAATGTTGAGAATACAATATCAAATTATAACAGCGAGTCCAGTACTTATGTATATCAAATAAGGGATAACACAAAATTTTATAGTTAGTACTATATAAACTCAACGTAATATAATAAACTTGTACTGTCTAATTCTCCTTATATTTATCATATTCAATCTTCTTTGTCTGGTCCATACCTTACAACTAAATGCTATCTAAAACTTTAAAATATCTCGTTGCAAAGTCTTAAATGGCCATACTGAACCAAGCAACATATCATGACATTTTCTTGCTGACTTTGTTTCAGTGATATAACTTGTAATTTTTTTTTTCAATTGCATTACATGAACTTTCACCATCTTGAAAAATATTATCTTCTCTTCGATTATCATGATTGTTGATGTACACATGATATGCATGTGTTGGCATATAAGCTTCAAAATACAATTGATTAACCTTAACTTAACCCTTATATATCAATTATAGAACGTGCGCTCAAATTTCAATCCGTAAAGATTCTCCCAATAATTATAGTCTATGAATGATATAGACTATTTTGAAACGTCCCTCACCATCCTCTCTTAGGACATTCTCTCTAAAACTAATGTCAACAATCTTTGTAGGTAGCATGTATTTGCTTAGACCAGACAGGATTAAAAAACCGAATAACATAGAATAAGGAGTATGTGATAGTACAATCCCATTATACTACTTTTTGTGTAATGTGTACAAAACTAGACATAAATTTTTGAGTTTTTGTCTAGTACTCTAAGACCTTTTTTATCTAGTACTATAGCTGTTGATAGGCTATTTTAGAAACTGAGCTCCCAATGTACATTCCGACCTATACGGATGTAGGCCGACTTAGGTAGGCTAAAGATTGACCAAATGGAATCCAAATTTGACTTGTTTCCATGGTCTTTAACCTAAATATAATCTTTACCTTCTACCAAAGCTATCCTTAGCTTAGAGTTGTATTTGAGCACTCGTTCCCACTCGTAGCATTCATGTGTGAGACCCTTAAGGGTTAAAGAGCTACCTACGAAGTTCAAGCGAAGGACTAAAAAGGGTATAGACTGAATACTCCGACCTACATAGGATTTCCAACTTATTGTATACCATATCACCCTAAGGAATCTAATATCTTACTTAATATAGAGAGGTAAACTTTCTTATTTGGGCGAGATTTGAATATAACTATTTTCTGAATATATCTCCATTCCCATAAGTATAAATAGGGGTTTACCCCCATAGATAGGACACATTCACTCATCATCCGATTCTTGTATCCCTATTATTACTCTTATTCTACAGACTTACTAACTTAAGTATTTGAGTAATTACGCTAAACAATCCTCAGCACCCCTTATAGTGTTATCTTTTCTAGGTTTTACGTCAAGGAATCCAAAGCCCATCGTCATTATCTATCAATAGAAATCTCGAGATGACAAATAGCTAATTATGCAAAGCAAACAAAGGACAAAAGTTTTGTCCAACAATATCGTAAAATTGTAACAACTAAATGATACCTTAATCTACATATTTTGAAAAAATAATCTCTATCTTGTTAGTATAGCCTACATCGACGTTGATGACATCTACCAACTCATCATCATTGTCCATCTCTACAGACACATCATCTACAAACTCCTCATGGTCTTCCTTTACTAATGGCAATATTAAATACTTCAGCAGCATAACCCCCTCCTTAGGATCAAACTCATCAAAGCCCATATTCGTACAAGTCTACTAAAAAATCTCTTAGACTATCATCACAATAACTAGATTTAAGATCAAGCTCGTTAACTTGCTTGTATATCCACTCAATCATACCATATGATATCCATGTGCAAATAAGTGTTGGAATAGTCAAATCTGGATAGACTTTTAGTAGATACTCTTATCCCACCTTTGATCTTGCTGCAAAATGCATGGTTGTTACCATTTTTAATACATGAATTATTTCTCAAATAATTTTCAAAGCACCAACAAGTGGATTGCCGATTGGTAAGGCACTATTATAAAATACTAGTAAAACTTGAACATGTCTCATAATGCCTGCATGACGGAGTAATAGCTACGTCAAATCTACTTCTATTTAGGATATTGAATTGTTGTAATGTTTCAAAGAAATTATCTAGGTTAAAGTTAATCTAAACCAATTCTATATCACAAAAATATTTAAGGTAATAAGTTGAATGAATCAAACATAAGGGCTATTGAGTAGGCTATTATTTGGATAAATTAACACATGCTTTCTAGTATATATGCAACACCAAAGACTTAAGATGTGATAGTCTGCTAAGTGTCCATAACTTAATAAAGGCTCGTAAAGGCTCATTAGACAATTTCAATTATTGCTCCAACATCTATAGGTTTAACAATTTTTCGATCACATTGTTTGATTATGTGTTTTTTTTTTTTATAATTTTAGCATTTTATTATGATAATTAAAGGATTTTTAGAGTCTTATGATAATTAAATGAGCATTTTTATAATAGCTTATGTGCTTATGATAAGTACAACAATCATAATTTTTTTAATAGAAAGTGAATATGTATATTTATATTATTAAGTCAAATCTTAAGTTTTAAACTCCATACCCCTCAAAACTTAATTTTTATCCATAATATTCCTTCAACTATACTTTGAATTATATATATGTTTCTATCTTATAAAACTTACTAAAGGATAGTTAAAGTAATTTTACTCACAACATATATTCCTTAAATGCCTCATTTTTTTTTTTGTTGAAATGTTATTTCACTTTTCGATTTTTGCACTACAAATTTCATTCTGACATTACCACAATTGCTAATTGGTTTTCATTTTTATATATTAGTAGTTGCTAAATTTGAGTTATCTATTCCATTTTAGAGATTATAACTTTCAACTCTCAATGTTTATCATTAGAGGGAAAAAAAATCTTCAATCTTCGTCAAGAAAGCAAAACAGCATTATTGTCATGAATTAATTGGACTTATATATCCATCATATTTTCTTTTTAATTCACCTTTCTTGATAGCATCCTAGATAAAACTCTTCTTTCAATATTTTGAAACATATCAAAATGTCGAAATGAAATGACGAAATTCAATAATGAAAGGAAAAAAAAAAAGATAAGTTACTTCTATTGAGAAAATATATTTAAATTATTTGTAAATTATATATTTTTATTTCTTGAATTCTCAATTTTTCCTCTATAAAGTTTATTCTTGATAGCGCCACTTAGGGTTGAGCAAAAAAATTGTGAACTGTAGATCGAATTGTACAACCGAATTAAATTGAATCGAAAAATTGGTTTTTTTTTACAAATCGTTTGATTCATGGTTCAGTTTGGTTATATATAAACAATTCATGGTTCAGTTTAGGTAGGTAAATCAAATCGAAACTTTTTGAACCAAACCGAACAATTTGATTAAAAAAAAAATGCATGTAATTATTTTTTATTTATTTCCATTAATCTTTATAGATTTTATCAATTTTTTAATTTTTTTTCTTTTTTATCTCATTTCTTGATCAATTATTAATATTAAGTTGAGTGAGTTCTATATGAAATTTCACATTTAGAATTTTTTTTTCTAAATTATCATTTCTTATATGTTTTTCAAATCAAAGGTTTGACCTTAGTGCTCTTTACATGTTTGTCAATCTTTGGTGTGTCACTTTTGTTTTTTTCATATCGCTTTTGGATGGATAGCTCTACTTCTCTCTCTTTGTTATTGTTCAATGAAACAAAGTCTCCTATCATTATCCAATTAAGTTAGGTTAGTTAAGATTTTATACAACTTTTTGCTATGTATTGTTATACATGATAAATATATAAGAAATTAACTAAAAACATGCAAAATTTTAATAAAAATGAAAATATATTATTAGAGATAAAAATGTTTAGCAAAAATTTAATAAAAATGATTTGAACCAGATTGAATTGATTATAATTAGGTTCAAGAAATTTAGAAACCAAATTGTATGGTTATGTTTGATTTCAAGAAAAAACCAATTTTTATATTAGGTTCGGTTCAGTAAGGAAGAGTGAACTATTTTGAATCAAACCGTGCTTACCCATAGTGCCACCACTATAATTGCTAATTGGCTTTCATTGTAGTTGCTAAATGGAGTTGTCTATTCCATTTAATATGTGTTCTTTTATTCATTTTATATGCAAATATTGACTTCTTGGATGAAATAAAGTAGTTACAATTAACATATTTTTGGTGTACTTTTTTTTTTATTATGCACTTTTCAAATTATTTATGTTGATTTTCTTTTTTTTTTTTACTATTTTATAATCATCATTTCTGCATATGATTTAATTTAATTATTAATATGTTATAGATTCTATTAAACCACTTTATTTACATTTTGCAATTGTGATTTGTGAGTGTATGTTGGCTAGTGATAACATATGCCGAGTGACTCCAAAAGTCCCACTAATCTATCAGATACAATATTAGTCAATTGCACTCTTAATGTCTAAGATAAACATTAACATTAAACAACTAATACTAAAAAGAAATATCTAACATGATTAGTTAATCCAACTAAACAAACTACAACAAGGAGTTTGATCTCCATCATACATCGCTAAAATACAAAAGATATCTAATGTAAGCCCCTTGTCATCTACTTGTCAATATAAAGAATCTTTAGGTCATCTCCTAAATCATAGACCAGATAGTATCCAAGGTCATCATAGTAATCAATCTCACTAAAGTACCTATATTTGAGAAAGATTTTTCATAAGAAGCGAGTTAAAACCCAATACATGAAAACCATGAAACACATATGGATGCTATATGTCTTAAACACAAGCATATAATCATGACAATTAATGTATGACAATCCATTTGATCATCTTTTTATTTAAGCAATACAAGTAACAAAGTCTTGACATTTTAAGACATAAGATAACTTGTAAACCTGAAGAAAACAAATATAATAATATATGTAATGATTTTGGGTGCATCCTTAACACCATAGAGTAAACAAATCAACCTAGATTTATAGAGATCATTTTAGTATGCAACTCCACTCGAGACAATACCGGATACATTGGGATGCCATATTGAGATTATCAATACTCCCAATCACTCAATGATAGCTACATATTATAAGTAGCACATTAATTATAAGCCGACTATCCATTTAGTTCACTAATCTCTAGTCCTAACACATGGCACAAGGTAAATACGTTCTTGAAATGAGTAGTTCACAAGAGTATGAATTTTCCTTGATCTTAAATCCTGATGTTAAATATGATAAGTCACCTTAAGTTCTAATCATTACCCTCAACCCTTCATTCAACCTTCTACTTAACTAAACTTTAGTTTTAAAGTGAAATAACCTTTAAGTATTAATTGATGTCAAAACTTAATGATATTAGTTGAAGAATAAATACAAGTATATATAATTATTTATTAACAAGAGGAAAGAAATAATGTAAATTTGCAAGTCCTATCGATTAATGTCCAAATGACATTCATACCTACTAACCGGATGCTAATAGTTAAAGCTATTATACTCACAAAAGGGGTTACCATTCAGATGGTAATGCCAATGGCATTAAACGCCATGGCCTACATGCATTTTACCATCTAGACACCATTAAAGTGATCCTTTGGATGGTAATTACAACTTCTACAAAATAATTAGAAATTTCAATTTGACATTTCATAGAATCGAACCACATTACCATTCCACACACAATCCTCACATAAAACCTTCAACTACTATTTTAAAACTTGAACACTAAGAAAACTTCTAAGATTACACTAAAAACCATAAATCTTTTACGTTTCTTTAAGGCATTGATGAGAAAGTAAAAGATTTACTTGATAAATATAATCTTGGACTCCTCTAACAAGTAGCAATAATGTAACCATGCTACATACACACTACAAATATAAAAGATGCGATTCAAATTAGAACAAACATTCATAAATTGTTACACATGCTAAACTTGTCACTTCCCTTTCACATACTCTAGAAATGTCCCTATTGTTCCTTCCTTTATGGTAAAGGAACTCTTGGCTTTTACCTATAATTTGGATAAGACATTATAAGAAGCGTAAGAAATTATGAAAATTCTCGACAAAAAGGGCTCTTACCTTTGACTTTTGATATGGATTGCAAAAGGGAAAAACAAACTATCTAAAGGAGATAACACATAACATGGAGAGAAGAGAAAAATTGAAAAAAAAAAAAAAGAAAGAAAAAAAGGGAGAAGGGAATGTATATTTTAAAATATAGGTAGTTAGATGTGGAAAAGGTAAAATTACAAAAATACCCCTATCCCCTAAATATAATTACTTACATTATAATGACCATTGAAAATAAAGTATCATGTTATAGATAAAAGAAAGCCATTTATTGCAATATATTAAGAATTTTTTTTCCATAATATTAAGATTAATTACTTGAATTTTAATCTGATTCACAAGGATATACTCCATTATGAATTTATAATAGTTCTAACTAACTATAACTTCTTGCTTGAGCTAACATGTAATAATCAATTAATAATCATATCTCTCTCATGAGTCTAATTATTCTAGTCAATATCAATATTTTTGAGCATGTCTACATCAAAAAAATTAACATTCATTGCAACAATCATACAAACACAAGATTTATCTAAGATTCATGTGCCTATGTATAAGTTAAATAATCTCTTCTCTCAGTCCACCCAAAACTCCAATTGCCCTTTTGAATTTCCATGAATTTAATTCATCTAAGCCATTACCATCCAAATAATAGATAAATGATTTATGAAATTAAGATAATTAGAGCTTTCAAGTTATTAAAGTATAGTTTATAAAAGATTCATAAGTTATTCATCCATCTAACAAAAATAATATCCCAAAAGTAGGTTTGGTTTATTGTTACAAGCAAAACACTGTCTAAATGTAAAGAAAGGTCAATCTAAAAAATAAGGGACAGAAGGAAATTATCTTAACTACATGTTTTATCTTCACCTTCCAATATTGTTAAAATAAGTTTCTGATAGTTTCTTAAAGATTAGATGGCCTTAAAACTACTTTAAGAACCCTAAAATTTGTGTTATTATAGGGGAAAAACTAAAAGATGGAAAAAATCCACATAAAAATAACAAAAAAAGAGTATTATAATCATTTTATACAAGAGGACTATTTTTTGAATAGGTGAGATTGTTGAAACAAATTCTTTCAAATATTAGTGGTGCATTCAAGGTTTCTAAGCTTCACTTAAATGGCTCGAGGCTCCATTTGAATGAAGTTAAGCATAAGGTCAATATGCTTTAGGGCAAGGATTTTGTTCAAATGGGTTTCTATTTAGAGAAAGTCATATAGAACAAGTCCTCTCTTTAAGCAAGAACCTTGTTTGAATGGTTTGGACATCCATTTGCATAAAGTCTTGACAAGGCTTCATTTTCCTAGTTAAATCACTTCGTTTGAATGTGGTAATACTCTTTTCAAACAAAATGTCTGGATGAACTACATTTTGCATTTTCTTGGTTTTTTCCTTTAAACATCTTATGCTTAGTCCATCTATGCATGTATTCTCCATGGCAATTTTTTAGATAAAATTAATTCACTCAACTAATTTTAACCTTCTTTATTTTTTCGAACTTGGTTAGTAGTGACTTCAAAAAAGTTTTTTTTTTTTTATAAAATTATTTCCTTAATTTTTCTATTAAGCAATTCATACAAGGTAAGCAAGGTTTAGTATAAGCTATAAATTAAGGAAAAAAGCAAAATTTCAAACTTGACACTTTGCATAAAGTGATATTAGTTATTCTCTTATCCAAAAAGAATAAATTCTATAATTATATGATGGATTTTTGCTTACAAATATTGCATTTACAAAATTAATCCCATAATTTTATGCTAATGTTATGTTTTATAAATTATAAGTCATATACCAGTACTTACGGCCACGACCACCATCTTACACTGTTGTCACCACAACTACTACTAAAGTTACCACAACTACCATTAGTGTTGTTGTCATGCCCATTACACTTGGCTTACCACCATTACCCTTAGCCCACTATGACTACGGCCAATACATAATGACCATCACCAGTTGCATTGCTGCTGCTTATGCTGCTGCCCCCACTATGATACTATATAAACACTACTTTCATTAGAGCATTTGCATCATATTTTTACTACCATCACTAGTACTACCAATATTGAGCTTGTAAAATCATCACTATCGTGTAAACCCTTTCATGATTTCCACACTCGATCCAAACCAATACCACCTCCCCTACCACCATAACACCATAATTGCTTTCACCACTATAATTAGTTAATTACCATTACTAAATCCACACTATTCAATAATTGCCCCAACACCACCATGATTGTCATCACCTTTGCATTACTACCATAACAAACTACTATGGTCATTACCACCATCATTGTATAATACCACTACCATAGACACCATCCCTATTCTTACACTACTTTTAGTACTATTATCCCTATACCACCATTATTGCACAGCCAGCACTGCCTGCACATATAACAACACAAAAGTATTGATGGTGTTGATAGTGGTTTAGTAGCAATTGCGACAACAATGGCAGTGGTAATAGTGTTGGTGCCCTGATGACGTTGGAGGTGGTATTTTATCAATGTTCATCATAGTGGTAGTGGTAGTTATCGCGAGGGGCATTGCAAAGGAAGCGAACCAATACGCATATTCTTCCCCTCCCCCCACACTTCTTTTACATAGTATTGAAACGGAGAAGATAATCTAAAGAGAATCTGAAGAAACGAAACTTTTTAGTGCATAAGAATAATTGATATGCTTAGTCCGTAGACATGCTTTTTTTTTTTTTTCTTTTTTATTTAAGTTTCATGCTCCATCATAAGTTGTAATGATATCTAAAACAATAAGGATTCTACCTGAAAAGGATTTGAAACGAAAAGGAACTACTGCATTTGGTACATGTGAATATACTTGATAAACCCAGCTGAAGAACTTTTGCGAGGTTAATGAAAAATACATCTATAATACTTTTGGCTCGAGTTAATTAATATGTTAGTCCTTGAAGTGTAGAGCAATATTGAGTCATGTGGAAAGTATCAAATAACTATACGAAAAATCATATTGTTTTTCCCCTATGTTTATTTTCTAGAATCTAGAGCATATATATATATATTTCAAATTAGTTTATCCTGAAATTTTTTTCTGTACCTTACTGTGATGTTTAAATATAGGGAGGACCGGCAGATTTAATACTGAACATCCATTGAATAGTAAATAAAGTGTAAAAAAGAAAAGGAGGGTTCAAGTATAAGGGAAGATTGATGAATACAAAAATCAACCCAAGATTAGGAGTAATTAAGGAAGTTTTTGTTTCTGTAAATTATGTGATAAAATGATTTTGTTGATAGTTACTTATTTAAATCTTCTATAATTATCTTAGCATACTAAACTAAGTAGGGTTATAAACGAGTCAATTCTAGCCAAGCCCAGCTCGACAAATTTAAAAATTGTTGAGCTCAAACTCAAGCTCTAACGGAACTTTTATCGAACTTGTAAATTAAGACTCGAACTTAACTCGTTTAGATAAATAAGTTTTATCTTGAGTTTAAGCTCGACTCGTTTACCAATTAAGCTCAAGTTGAGCTTAAAGCGAATAGAGCTTGAGCCTACTCATGAGCATAAGTATGTAAAATGAAAAAATATATAAATAAATAAATTAATAAATAGTGAATAAGTATTATATTATATATTATCCTATAACATATTATATATATATATTAGCTTTTAAATTTTAATAATACATACTAAATAACATAATATATAATATTTATAATATATATAAAACACGCGAACTTGCTCATAAGCTTAAATGAACTAGCTTATGAACCTAAGTGACCAAGTTCTTAAACTTAAACTAGAGATCGAGTTCGACTTATTTAAATAAACGAGTTTGATCTTGAACTTGAGTTTGATATGTTTACTCATCGAGTTTGAAATGAGTTGAACTCGAGTGATTTATAAACAGCTCGACTCACTCTCAGTCTTAAAACCAAGTGAGCTAGCTTGTGAACCTAAATGGCCGAGCTCTTAAACTTAAACTAGAGATTGAGTTCGATTCATTTAAATAAACGAGTTTGATCTTGAACTTAAGTTTGATATATTTACTAATTGAGTTCAAAATGAGTTGAACTTGAGCGATTTATAAGTAGCTCGACTTATTCACAGTCTTAAAACCAAGTGATTTAATATCATGAGAAACACTATTATACAAAAAATATATATTTAAAAGTATTTAGACCATTCACTTAAAACATATAAAGAACTCCATTAAGTCTTGACATAAATTTCGGAAATCAGATACAGAACTTAAACGTATAATTAAACGATTTGACAGCAATGGCGAATTAAGGGACAGAGCAGCGCTAGCATCTAGAATGGCAGCCCGACGTCATGTGTCCTGTCTGTACACATGTATGGCTCAGCAATTCAAACACAACTCTTCTCTTTGACCCAATTTTCCCTGATGAGGAACTATGACTATTCGAGGCGTCGATGGTGGCTGCTCGTACAAGAACAACGTGATGTTTGTACTACTCATATAATCATTTTGGCAAAAGCTTGTAGTTCAGACGGGATCTACAACTACAACTAATTCCTCCTAAAAATGGACATATCCCGTTAACTGTATAGTGTATAATTGGTAAAAAGGAGCGACTAAGAAAGACATAAGTCATCTTTAGATGTTAAATCAAATCTGTCTTGTTTATTTTCTCGAGTTAATTTACAACTTAACAAGTTGAATGAAGGCCCTTTTATTATCTCTATACGTAGATTTGACACATTAGATCGTAATATTCGTGTACATGGTAATTTGCTCTTAAATAGGTCAAAAGATCGGAAAACTTTTATGCCTTGTAAGCTGTTACATGTCTCTCCAGTTTGTGCCTAATCTAGTGTAGACAAGGTCAACCTCGTGTAAAATAGTCAAAAGGCGTGTTTGGTTCGATAATCATCACAATTAAAGATCGGTTTGGAAATAATGAATATAAATTACCACAGGTTATTGGATTATCTAATAGTTCAAATAAGATGAATTAAATTTGCATCTTCCTCTATCCTTGTATTCACTAAAAGAAAATTTACTATAGGTATTATATATAAATACGAGGATAAATTATAAGTATAAATTTTTAAAATGCTTTTTAAATTCTTAAAATATAGCTTTATCTCTCTATAATTTTTTAAAGTCACCATCTACTACTATTATTATGGCTCTAAAGCCGTTGCTTTTTATGGTATTTAATCGTTACATCGACCCTATATTCGCATGTTATACGAAAATTTACGCAAAGTATCCAAATTTTTACTATTCTAGTATTGTTGGACTCCTAGAATGATGTAGAAGATGAATGCTGACTCGAAGTTCAAAAACAATCGACACGAAATGATTGGATTCCCCTTTACCGCTCGGCAATTTCAACAAAATTACGGAAGCAACTATCCAAAATCAAATTATGTGGACTAAGGTTATCAATCTAGGATGTTCGTAGGTGTTCTGAGTTCATTTTTCCCTGCAATAGTCGTAAGATTGTGGATTTAGCCGAAATATTCGTTTTTCAAAATCGAACTGTTGATTACTTTCAATAACATCCAATTATAAGTAAATATCATATTGAGATCTAAGGTCGGGATCTACTTCACGCTGAATTTCCGGATCCGCACGCAAATTTAGTTTAAAAATCGCTCTCTCTCTGTCTCTCTCTAATTTGCATGCTTGATTTAAGATTAAACACTTGATAATGGAGGGAATTTAATTTTCAAACCAAGGTCGAGCAAAATTTGATGGTTACAATAAATTTCAATATCCCAGTGGTCTAATTACGAAATTGATGTGAAATTTATGAAATTGGGCAGAAAATATTCTTTAAAGTTGGGGACTTCCTCAAGATCTGTTCATTGGTGAATTATTAATGGTTGATTTTACAGGAAGTTTCAATAGTATTAATACGATACATAAATTTATGAGTGGTATGTAAATATTAATAAAATTTTAATACGTTAAAATATAATTAGTATTCTTTATAAAAAAATATGTGCCTTCATTATCATGTATTTATAAATTATTGGTATTTACACACCACATTGATGATAGTGATATAAAATGAGAGAGAATTTAGAGATTATGAAAGACAGTATTTATATGTTTACCTAGATTGGTTCACCCAAAGTTTGGATTAGGTCCTTCCCTGCAATTTTCCCTGTTTGCTTAATTATTAGGTTTATGCATATCATATTTAGGTGTAATAGCCATTTTAGTTATCAATTAGGTCTTGGTTTCACTATCCTAGAGGGATTAGGACTTAATCACATAAACTCATGTGATAGGGATCAGAGTTTGAAACAAAAACAGGAACATTCAAAGAGGAAGTAGGACTTAGTCACGTAAACTCATGTGATAAGAATCAAAGTTTGAAACAAAAACTGGAACATTCAAGATTGCTCCAAGAAGTTCAAAGGACAACCAAATGGTTGTCTGGAGCAAACCGGTCCACTAGCGCCTAGTTGACTAGTTGGGGCAACCGATCGATCGACAATCAACTCAAGACCGGCCATATGTGTTGACTCAATTAATTTTCATTAGCCCATCCACTTTCCTTTATTTTATACATTTCCTTTTCATAGGATGGGCATTACACATACCATTATACCAATAAGGCAACAACTATCATATTATGAGTATGCCCTTTAGTTTATATTTATTTTTAATTACGGTTGTACCATTAAATTTAGGAGATTACTATTTAAATGATATTTTATTTTGTATCGAATGACTATTTATTGTTAGTTTTATCATATTCTCTCTTTTGAAAATTTGAGTCAATATTAACTATTGCTTTGATCTTATCATACAAACTTTATTCTTTTGATGATGGTGGTCTAGTAAATGTAAGTCGGTATCTCTAACTAATGTCTTTGATTCCTATAAATCATGAATTATATCGATTGTAGGATTTCAAAAACCACTTAGTTCAATTACTAATTAGAGTTACTTCTAATTAATAATTTTTCATATCCCCTTATTTTATTTGTTTCTATACACATTGAAAACCCATAAAATATCTCCTTCCTCCTAATTGATTTCAATTAGAAAACACTTTTACTCTAATCCTATCAAATTTCCAATCTTTGAAGCACCAACAAGAGAGACTATTGGAGGGTGAGAAAAGTTGAAATTAGGAATGATATGAATACTAGTTTTTGAGAACCATTATGGGTTCAAAGTTGGACCTGCAATATCTATTTGTATAAGTGGAATATATGTATTAAAGGTTTAGAGAATATGTAAAAGATATAATGTTATGACGAAGGCAATTGTGGAGAATTTAAAGCCCATAATGGGACTATGAACAAAACTTTTGATGAGAAACACCAAGTCAAAGCTAAAGACAAAGCTAAGGAGAATCCATTACTAGGTCTTTTTAATAAATAGGGTTTAATGATACAAATGGAGAAAGAGCAACGAGAATATCTAATGGACACCACATGTTTTGTGAAAGGTAACATATGTTTTATGATTATTAATAGGGGCAATTACACTAATTTGACTTCTTCTATTTTTGCTCATACCTTGGGACTAACGATTGAGATACACCTAAAACCTTAAAAATTGTTGTGCTTTGGTGATAGAGGTTTCGGTAAGTTTGCAGATGAAGTTACTTGTGACATTGTGCCAATGTAGTTGCTCATATTATTTAAGGATGACCATGGAAGTTTGATAGGAAGTTGTTCTATGGTGGTTCAAGAATGTCCATACTTTTAGAAAGGATGGAAAGTAATTGATACGTTTACCCTTCAATCAACTGAAGTAAGGAGTGATTAAATTGCTCTAAGGTAATTCTTTGCTAACCTAACAGTGATTATCAAGTTCACTATGAAGGTAGGAGCATTTAAGATCATCGAAGAAGGTCAAGGGGTAATGGAGTGGTC
Source organism: Lumnitzera littorea (assembly GCA_024138015.1). Taxonomy (NCBI): domain Eukaryota; kingdom Viridiplantae; phylum Streptophyta; class Magnoliopsida; order Myrtales; family Combretaceae; genus Lumnitzera; species Lumnitzera littorea. The sequence goes on along the minus strand of JAMXBB010000001.1, from coordinate 137,537,351 downwards.
ATCTGGAGTAAACTGTCAATAGATAAGGGGGTAGTAAGCTTGTTAGCAATCAATTGGGTGAGGGTAATTGACGAACTAACACGACCTAAGATTAGCTATGTGTGTTAGTTTAACAAATTTTCTCTTGTTCATCCTATTTTCATTATTTCTTGTACTTTCTTTTCTTAGGATGGACCCTGACACATTGCAAATATTATATTATAAGTATGCTCTTTGGTTTACCTTATGTTTATTGTGAAGTCCTATAAAAATTGATAATCAACTCACAATAGAACAAATCGGAAATGGTTTGTAAAATTTAAGGTGATGGTGTAAATTATCTAATCGAACCTAAATTTTTATGAAAAAATTAAAAATATTAGTAAAAGTGATCTTATGAGGTTAAATTTAGGAAAATAAATAATAAAATATTATAATATTAAGTTTTACATATAGTACTTGTTATTTTTCAAAAATTTCGTAAAATGAGTTCTGATAATTTACGAATCGCAAAAGGTAAATTATATACAAGTATATAAATTAATGAAAAATAAAATGAAAAATTTAGTACTTAAGAAACACTTTAGAAATTGTGAATTATATCAACGTTTCTAGAAACAAGTTCAACCCTCATGATGAAGGTAATAAAAATTAAAAGAAATAACTGTATAGGTTTAATATCTTAAATTAAACTTATGTATATACGATTTTGTTAGAATTAAGTTTATTAGGTCTAATTACTATATCATAAAGTTTTGTAAATTTAGATATAGTTTCTGACAAATCTTTTAAAATCAATTACGTGATTTTAATAATTAATATTAATGAGTAAAATTATATATGAGATGTATATGAATAAGTCCTAAATAGCTAATGGAACCTATCCATATATATCATAAAATAAAGAAAAGTGTATTTAAGGTCTTATTTTAGAATGTAAGATCAACAAAAAATTAGTTTCGAATAAGACCAAATGATAATATAAATCTCCTAAAAGTTATAAGGAGTAGTCTTGTAAAGTCGGATTATAAAAATAAGTTGAAGCACAACCAATATAGATTATAACGTAAAGTTTACTAAGTTAAATTGTAATTAGTCGAAATTTTAGATTAAGTGTATAATATAATATTTTATTATTTTTAAAATATATTATAGAACTTTATAAATAATAAATCAAGATAAAATTATAGTCGAAAGATCACATAAAATTAAACCAACAAAAAAATATATATAATTAGCATTGCCTTATTATATATACATATGGCTTAAAGCCATATTTTGATACAAGAATCGGAGTGAGGCGAAGGAGAGAAAGAGAGAAAGAAAGGAAGAGAGTCATATGAGAAGAAGAAACAAAGTAAAAAAAACAAAAAAGGAAGAAGAAGAAGAAAAAGAAAAAGAAAAAAGAAAAAAATTAGAGGATTCATTTTTTTTTTTTTTGTGTCCGATATTTTTAGGTAACTTCATTTCTATAAACAAGTATTATTTTCTTTTAATTGATATTCAATAATTGTGGAAAAGATATATCTGTAATCTTATAATTTTCCTAAATTAAGCATTTTATCTACACAATTTCATAAATTTCTTCTTATTTGAATTTTAAACTTAAAATATTGATAGTTATATTCTCATTACTTCTATTTAATGACTTGTAAATGAGCTAGTTAAATATATATATATATAAGCCATATATTCAAAACGGTATCTAATTAATTCTACCATTGATACGTGTAGCACAATGTGATTATTTCACGTATAAGATAAATTACATATTGTACAGTATTTTAAATGTAATTAGTGCTATTTGAAAAATATATACACACACTGCAGACATATATTAATTATTGAAATGACACATTCACTAATAGCATTATATTATATTATTATGTTACCATTATATATATAATAAGGGCTACACGATAAGTAACACATAAAGGATAGTACATATTCAACATGTATAATATGTATATTTAATAAAGTTATGATTATAGGTAATATGGAACCTAAACAATTGAGTAAAATTATAAATTTGAATTAAAAATAATTGTTTAAAGCTTATAAGTAATAAGGGTGTAAATGTTAAAAATGATAGTGGCAACAATACAACTCATATCAGACTTGATTGAGCAAATCGAGGATTTTAAGTAAGTTTGAGATTAATATGTTACTGTATTTTGGAGTATTGTATTATAGTATTTAGAGGCTTAAGATTATACTTGGTTATGTTTGTTAAATTGTTTAACTGTGCGCATGCCTGTATATGCGTGCTTCTAGGTTTAATTATGTGATTTTGGTTTAATGCTCTAAATTATAATTGTTTGTCTTGCATGGAATACTTAAACGCTTTAAACTGGACTTAATTAAATATATGACTTGTAAATTTAAGTCGGACATACATTGCAACCCCTTAGGGGAAGTGTTTAGGGTTCTCTAATTAAATATCAACCCCTTCGAAAAGTATAGTGCTGGATAGCGTAAAGATCCCTTCTTCATCTTTAGTTAAACTAAATGACATGAGAAAAGGTCATGACAAGGGTAAAAGTAGTGGTTCAAAGGTAAATGGAGGAGGAGGAGTGTCTTCATGATACAAGCCTAGGTATGATCGTAAGCTATTAATATATGTGTTAAACTCCTTGACCTAGATTAGAACGGGTGTAATTTCTCTAATTTCACAATAAACCGGAAAATATCGTGTGATGGCATTTGTTTATTTCATTGCATTTAAATCATTGGTCAATAACTTTGCTTATGCTTGATTTATAATCTTGTGTCTCCATCCCAACTTATTGAGCGATTGGTTGCTCATAGCTTTATAAATATTATTGCAGGTGCTAACTAAGAAGTGGTTTTATAATTATCCTGAAGTTAGCAACTAATGGATCTTGGAGAGTTAGGATATAAATCTAAAAATTGGTTACAAGTATTAGGCTTATAAATCTTTTAATATCAAATTATGTATTACTTAAGTAAACTAAGAGTAGGTTACTAAATCTTGTAAATATTACTCAGGATATTTAAATTTTAGTATGTATTTTTCATATTTTTGTAAGTAAATAACATGTTTAATTTGTGAATTGTCTACTTTAAAATTGGTTAGTTGTAGACACTTTGTGTAAATTAAGTCTAAAATAGCAATTGTAATGTTAGCTTCTATCCTAGAATAGTTTGCATTATAAGACTGTTACAACTCTACTACTTTGAAGCATGACAATTTTAAGTTAGTATTAGAGCATAGTTCTAGTGAACTCACTTTGAAGTGTAATAATTAAAAGAAGTAGACATTATAGAATCACATTAAGAGTGTGTATTAATAAGTGGATAATAAAGCATTGTACTATAAATTATATAGTAAGAAGTGACTGTAACACTGAACTAAGATAAACGTTAATTGAATTTAAATCCATCCATGAGAAGGCATGATGAATTGACAGTTAATTAAAGTGATTCAAGTAAAATTGAGGAGAGTCTCTTATTTAATATAGAGCTAAGATGTGGAGATTATTGTTAGAAATGATTAGTTAGGACATATTTAATCCCGTGGATTCGACTATTGAAAAGTCCACTGATGGGATGTGATGTAGTTGATAAGACTCCTGGATATTAACAGAAATTAATTTAGACTCTATGGCTTAGAGAATATTAATGAGATGCTTTTAGTAAGGTCAGAAGAGAGACACCTTACCTTATTAATACAACTTATATTTTGACTAGCATATCATGAATCTTTAGATGTTACCCTTAAGGGATTAATGACTAGTCTCCCATGAAGCTAAAAGAATCTCACCTTAAACCAATAGTTTGACAAACTGTAGGTGAATCAAGAACCTATAAAATTCCAAGATGATATTAGCTTGATGTTTAGTGTAAATATGAGATAGTGTAGTAGAGGATGAAATAAAGCATGGTGCGAAAGAAAATCTTGAAAACAAAAAAAAGACAAAATAATGAAGGGAAGAGTGAGAAGCTGATTTAGAAAATGGATCAAAACCTATACTAGAGGTGTAATTAGAACTTAACTTAGAAGTAAATTCGATCTTATACAGAATGAGAAGGCGGTATAAGAGATAATAGTTAATAATAGCATTGAGGAGTCTGATAATAGTAAGGTATATGAAATAAGTACTATTTTGGACTTTCCTATAGAGGTGCAGAGTATTGAAGCAACAAGTGAAAATAATGAAGATTTAATTAGAAGATAAATGTGGTGGAAATCTTTTGAAAGATTGGCTCTTATTAGTAATTTGAATGATAGATATATTATGATGGTTGGTTATACTTTGTTGTGATGTTAGAGTTAATCCTATATTAGTTGTTTATATATATGGATATTATGCTAATATCTTGATGGATATGGTTATACTTTTGACAAAGGTGTATACCTTTGGATCTGTGCATATACTATAACGTTTTATATACTTTTAATTAGGGGTGTAAAAGGATTATATGTGTTTTGAGTGACTAATATTAAAAGTCCTTTACAAATGTAAGAATGGTTATAGAAACTGTAATATGAGGCTATAATCAGGTTATGAATCCTTTAGCCTTTAATGAATTGAGGACTTATATCCTTGGAGTTGTAAGCAAGTGCAAGTGAAAGTGAAACAAAATAAGTTAGTGAGATCTTTATGTTGTGTTGAGGCAAAAGGGATGATATCATTATGTATTACTTTGTTCAGTTATAAAGGATGGATGATTATTAAATGGTACATGAGAAATGAAGTAAGATTGACGGATAAATTATGATTGAATATGTATTTAAACACTCTAAAATAGTAGTAGGATGAGTAACAATTGACGGTAGAAATGGGAATTATAGGAAAAAGTATGAAGAGGATTAGGACTTGCAAATAAACATTTCCTAACTATCTTAAGATTGATCTAAATAGAACCTAATCCACCATGAAATGAATTTTATAAGACGATTATCTACTAATATACTTGTTATGATATGATGATAAGGAATAACGATCTAATATCTTATTATAGAAAGAATTAGAGGAGACAGATGGTCTCAAGAGGTAAAATGGAGTATGGACAAAATCCCAAGGAAATGGTAGGTTGCTTGAAATCATCAAGCAATATAATATCCTAAGACAAGATAGAAAAGCCTTCTAAACTGATTAAATGTTAATTAAAGAAAGAGAAGTTTTGAACCCCTAGGATTTCAAAATATTAAAGGTTTGCTTATGGTATAATCATACTGAAGCTAGCAGAATGAGTATGAGAAAATTTGAAAGCGAGGCGACTAAAAAGAAGGGTTAGATTACTTAACAAGTGTTCGGTAGCAAGTTGGAATAAGATAAATTTTTACAATGGTGTCCAAATGAAAATGGTATGAAAACTACTCCTTATTAAATTTGGTTTAATTAGGTGCTACGACTTAGAAAGTTATTATTTTACCCTTAATAATGAAGTGATGAATAAGAAATGTTGATCAAAGATAGTCATTTAAGGATCTAAGCTTAAAGTAATGAGAAGATAAGTAGTGATTTCAGTTAAGAACTCTCACTTGATTTTAGCTGAGTAATAATAGCTTCGAACAAGAGAAGAAGAAGCTAGTTGTAATGCCCTATGATTCTAAATGGGGGCTACAACCTACTACATATCCTAAATAGCCTGGGATATGTTAAGGCTTCTAAGTCCACAAATCAATAAACATAAAAGAATCATACCACAAATAATACATATAAACCACAAAGGAGTGGGTAGTTGTATCCATTCATAACCTCATAAAAAATGAAATATCTAATAGAGTTTAGAAGTGTATCAACTCATAACAAAAAAAAATAAGACAAGATAAGTAACTAAATTCTCCAGTATCAGAAAAGGAGTCCATCTCCTTAAAAAGAACATAACTTTCAATGTAACATAATCCTTTAGCAAATCAAAAATCAACCTTATCCTAATCATTATAATAAAAAAGTACTCGACTCCATCCTCCTCTTAGATGCCATTAACAAATGTCTCCTCATAAATAAGGTAATCCTTCGACCTAGGACCTGAAAAAGAAAAGAGTAAGCTAAAGCCTAGTACGGGTGTAAGCTTCCAAAATTGAGCTTAAGATAACCGAGCTCAGATTTAGGGCTTTTAGGGTAACTTATCCAATTGAGCCCAAACTTTGCAACTAGAATGAAAAAGTTAGTCGAGATATTACAGTGAAGTTAGATTTTAGTAATAATGATCCGAAATCCCAATTTTGCCCTTAGAAATTGGAGTATTTACTAAAGCCCTAAAATGTTCAGAACTCCTAAAATTGAACTTAGATTGCAACGAGAACTTAGAGATAAGCTAATTGAGCTATAAAATGAGATAATGTAGTATAATTTACTATAAAAAAATACACGTAATTTTTTAGTATACCCGGTACAAATAATAATTATACTTGTAAATTAACTTTAAATTTAGTAATTATATATATATTGTGTTGAATTCATAAAGTTAACCTTAGAATGTACCCTAAAAATAAAAGATATGCTAGAAACTTAATTATATGAGTAAAGTTATATATCTCACATGTTATTTATATAGGGAATATACTTATATACTAATTAAATAATCAAATCCTAACATATACTATACATATTTAATTAAATAATTAACAATACTTATCCTAAATACAATGGAGCTTGCTGTAAATCCACGTGGCTGCTGCAGAAGGAGAAGGATTGCTGATTCAAAAGTAAATCAATAGTTTTAGGACACCACATGCTTAGTTAAATAGGGAAAAACAAAAGAAAAAAATAAAAAAAAATCCTTAGGCGGTGAAAGAAGTGTATAAAAATTTTCCTAGCAGCAGAATAACAATATTTGACAGTTTGGAACCAAAAACAACAGAAAGAAAAATCAAGAAAAAATCGTAGAAAATTAAAAAAAAAAAGAGAAAAACAGAACAATTACCGAGCAAGGCTAGTTCCTAGGGTTCCCTTTAATCTGCTGTTACGCCACTCCACCACCAAGGAGTACCCCCAGCGTCTAGGCGTTCCGACAACCACCCAGCCATCGCCGGCCACCGGAGCACCCAAGAACACCAAGGTCAAATTTCTGCCCTGTTTTTCAATAATTTCTAAAAAATAGTAAATCCGCCCAGAAAATTATGAAAAAAATTACACTTAGGTTATTTTAGACATGCTTTCATGTGATATTTTTATTTTTGAAAAATTCGTAATATTTAATATACTTTATTAAGAAATCTGTAATTCATCCGAATATATATTAGTGAAATAAATATACTATATGATGTTTTTTTCTAGTTGAAAATTTTTATGTAGGATGTGTATGATATATGGGTAATTGCTACGTAGCCCAAATTTTTATTTGAATAATTTTAATATTTATTGAATTTTTAGGCTTGAAATTGGTCCGAAAATAGGCTGAAATTATGAATTTAATAGGAAATTATGAAATTAATTGATGAAATGGACATGTACTGATCTATAATAAACAATAATGGTATTGAGTCAGATTGGAATTAATTGGATGCTAAAAGAATTATAATTGGATAATTTATCAAATTTAGGGGTAAAATCGTCAATACGAAAATATAGGCAATAGGTCGAAAACTTGAAACCGAGTGATAATTGAATTCCCTATATTTTTAGAAGTCCATAGAAATTTTTGGGGAATTATTAGGTAATCCAAACTATTTACTACGAATTTATTAAGTAAAATAGCTTAAATTACAAGTCGGGGTGTATTTGTAATATTAATAGACTAAAATGAGTAAAATACTTAAATAAAACCTATATATAGGATTGCTGGTCGAATTGGGTTAAATAGAGATTTTATTACAATTATTAATATTTTCTGATCGGGATGTACTTTAGGTGTATTAAAATTGAATAATACTTATATTATTATAATATAAGGACAAATTGGATAAAATATAATTTAAAACTGTAAATTTCGCATAATACGGTCATTTTTATATAATTATATATAATTGTATTAAAAATTCAAACTACCCGTTAAAATCCATCTCTAGGAACAGGACTCATAAGATGTGTCGTTAAGTCTATACGAACTCAATGACACTAGTTTTGTTGAAATCGGATAACCTTAAGCAAACTAGCTTATATCTATAACATATTCAAGAATATACACATTTCGGTAACTCTACCGGAATCAAAATGTGAATTAATAAATAAAAAGTACGTTTCGATACGATCAAAACGATATATAATACGTAATAGTACATATGATGTACAATGTTAATAATTAATAATTTAATAACATGACTGTATATTATGGAAATAATATATATATATATATGTTTTAGATTAAACCCTAATGTTTTCGTAATTATTACGAAAACTAAATTTAGACCTTTTGTGTAATTAGGACCTTCCAAAGACGGCTGACAATTCAAGTCAGAAATAACGAACGTCTGAACAAGTAAGTTGGGATGGTAGCTTCGCCGCTATTTGGGTACTATTTTAAAAGTATCCGGAGACCCAAGAGTACTTCTGGTTGTGTTTGTAGTTAGATGATTATGCGCATGCTATGTGTGTGAATGATACTCTGTTGTGACAGGAGTTCAACTCCTTGGTGTGCTGTTCTGCATATTTGCATGGATTCTGTATTGTGTGAAATTATTGGTCACCCCTGATTATCTCTAATGATTATTCGACTAAAGTGTAATTGGTCACGCATAATCACCCGTTAGGGGAAACGATTAAGAGTGTTAAGCCAAACACCGACTTCCTTCGATGAGGATAGCTGAAATGGTCCTTTCCCCATCCTTAGTCGAACTAAGTGATAGGCGAGGAGGTCGCGGCAAGGTTGGGGGCCGTGGTTCGAAGGCGGTCCTGGGAGGGGGGTGTTCTCCATTGCATAAGCCCGGGTTTGGTTTAACTTGAGTCACGATGAAACTCCTCAATTCGGGTTGGAGCGGATGAAATTTCTCTAACCTCACAGTGGACCAGTTAACACTGTGCGATGTTTTCATTTGAGTGATTGCATTGCATTTCATCATAATTATTAACCTTATTTGTGATTGTATAGTACTCTTCTGACTCCGCCCCACTTACTGAGCTAGTTGTGCTCATACCCCTACAGACTCTTTTACAGGTACTGAGTGAAGATAAAAGATGTTCCGGTACCACCGTTCTCAGGTTAGTGTGCTGCTGTGTGGGAAAGTGAGGAACGAGGAATTTAACTGAACCTGAGCTTTTGCTTTGTCTTTAAGTTTTGAAGAAAACTAAATGGGAATTCCCTGGGAGCCCACTAGTTTTCTAACTTATTGTATATAAATTGTATAACCTGTGGTTTTTAAAAGACTCTGATTGTAATCTTTACCCTTGGACGTGAAATGTTGTATAATTACTGTTGTAGTTCTAAACTACAGATTGTATAGAACAAGTATTTTGTAAAAGCTCTACCACAGGTTTGGACATTAACAGATGTCAGAACAGACGTTTCAAGCTGGTTGAGTTGTGCGCCTTGTGTAAACTGCGTCTACGATAGCAGCTGTGAGGTCAGTTTCTATCTTAGATTAGTTTACACGGCGGGACTGTTATGACTCTTCTTGTTCGGGGCGTGACAACGGGTGCATAAAACACATACGAATGCCAAGCCTGATCATTCACATGCAAAAATGCAGATATAGCATAATAATACAAATAGCAATTTAATTATCTTACATTAGGTTAACAAACAACAAAAGGTTATTCATAACCCCGCCACACTTGATCTTACTCCACATGTATAGGTAGAAATAAATATATGTCTTCCTTTAAATCGCTTACGCCCAGAGTCCAGAAAACTAATATTCTAACCATGTCATCCCATGTGAAAGTTCACTAGGGAAACTTCGCATATGATGAGCAGTTGCCTCTTTAAGGATCTGTCACTACGAGCCCCTAGAGCAAGTGGGTTAAGCATAACCAACAATCAAGATCATTTAGGTCGAATATATATATATAAGTTCGATCATAGTCTAAGCCCTAACACGCACAATCATACAAGCAAGCACCATATACTTGGAATTGCTCTACAATCGAAAAGAAGACTCCAATCTCATAATCTGAACAAAAGCTCAGGCTTTAACAAGGGAAAAAAACACCACAAATCTAAATAAAAAACAAGTAACACATTAACCTTTAGGCACTCTACATCTAAGTTATATCTAGAAGTTATCTATGAACCTATAATCTATCCAATCAAGGTCCCGAAAGAAATTGTCGAATCAAATAATAATTCTAGAATAGAAATAGAATGTAATACAATTAAGCCAAAAAGTTGATATAACTATATAAGATTACTTATTTATAGAAAATCGTAAAGTACGTTATATATATATATATATAAAGTGAACACATGATTAGAGTATTAAAATATATAGATTATCGTGTTGTTATGGTAATAAAACAATATGTATTTAATTGGAAAATAGTATGATTCGTAGAGTCTCGTAAAGAATGACATAATAATAATTGACAAATAAAACGAACATACTACGTATAATATAATATGCTATACATTCATAATACTAATGTGATAAAAATACTTAGATTGTAATATCGTTGATATAAAAAATAAGATATACTAATAATAGAATAGTATTGTAGTACACCAAATCGACACATGGGGTTTACATAAAGGATGCGAACATTAATATAACTCTATAATAAAACAGAAAAGAGTGACCTAATTTGAATACAATAGAAAACAAAAATTTGGCCCCAACATATATATATATCTATAACCAATATTTTGAATTACGATATAATATATATAACTGTAACTTTTATATAAAAAAAAATACTACAAAACAAAGTAATCAAATAATTTAATAGCAATAATTGAATATTAATGAATACTTATTTCCACACTAATATGAAAATAATAAACAAAAATAATACACTATGTAAACGGCACCGAAAATGAAATTGAAATGACTCGCGAATTTAAATCGAGAAGAAATCATTGAATGGGCATGATTTGATGTCGAATGAGAACCTAACATAAACAACAATTACAGAATTATAATTTATTTAATAAAATATTCAAATAATTAATCGAAGTTAAATACTGGAAAAGCTCGGAATGTGTGAAAAAATAATTATAGGAAAGTTGTCAACAAATCCTCTCAAAGCTCACGAGAGAAATACTAGGCAAACGAAATTGGAGTAGTCCAGTTCTTAGAAATTTAAACAAGTGAGAGAGATGGAGTCTACACATTGGGGTTGATAGAAAATTAAGTGATGAGTGGTTAGGGAAAATGATGAGAGATTGGGGAGAAGGCTAGTGAGTAAGAGAATCGAGAGGGGTGGGGTTTGGTCTAAAATGATTGTGGGAAAAAGAGTTGTCCAGGCGAGAGAGAGTGATCGGGGAGAGTAGAATTAGGAAAGGGAAAGATTAGACAGGGGAGTTGGGTTGGCAGTTAGTAATGACGGGGGATGGGAAATAAGAAAAAAAAAAAAAAGGAAGTAAGGGAAGATGGGATAAGGGAGAGAGAGGATTGAAATGATGTCATGAGAGAGAGAGAGTGAGAATTAATGATGAGTAGAGAGAGGGAAAAAAAAGTGAGAGCCGAGAAAGGAAACGGTAACTGCAGTTGAGGAAGAAAATGAAATAGGGTTACGGTAGAATAGATCATTTTAGAACTTTCTAGAATGTAGGGTGGTATTTATATAGAAAAAAATAAAAAATTAATTAAAATAGGAATATATATACAGTATTTAGGATAATAACTCTTATATAAAAAAATTATAATGTAAAGTACTAATAAAGTTTTTATATCCTATCTGTAAAATAAAATTTAATATACTTAATGTATACGTGAAATAAGGATTTTTTAATAATTAAATCGAGACCTTAATTTAAATTTCTATACTAAAGAAACGCTTAGAATGAAACTAGAATTGCCTAGAGTTTACTAAAATGAATAATTAACTACTAAGAAGCAATTTCTAACAATACTAACTAAAAGGATTTTACGATTTAATTACTAGGCTAACTGGAGTATTTCACTAGTAACTCTAGTAAATAAAATCTACTTGATTTGTGTTTAGTTCGAATTTATGATACTAATAAAAGTATCAAGTATTAGAACAAGAAGTATGTTATTTTCCTCAAATATTGTGTTTAACTTAAAAGAGAAATATTCTGGAGGTAGGAATTACAAGATTTATAAAAGTGTGGCGATGGAATTAGTTAAGAGTCATCAATGTTAAAAGAGTAAATGTTCTTTTAAACCATTATCCGCATATAGATAAGGAATTGGAAATATGAAGGCATTTAGTAATACTATTCTAATTGTTGAAATACTTATCATAGAAGACATATTAAATAATGAAGGGAATTGTGCTAAAAAATGGAAGAATATTATCATGATGACTACGCAATAATTTTGGGAGTTGAAAGAAAAATCACAGTAAGATTTATGACACATAAGTATTTAGATCCTTAGTTTTAAGATAACAATTAACATGTAAGTTGAACTCAACTAATTAGAATTCAAGTTCTATGAACAGGAGAATTGGTTGATAATCATAAGAATAATATACAATTATTATATAATTTATATATATACAAACGAATGAAATGAAAGTACAATGTTGATATGAAGTGTTCATTCCCTATAAGTCAAAAGTTGATGAACGAAAAAGAACTTAAGGTGATTGGGATAATCATTACCTGTTAATTTAAAACTTATATTGGAGGAATGACATTAACTCGAAAAGTTGCAAAGTATGATTAAAATAGAATCTAAGAGAAAAAGCTATTAAGGATAGAAGATTTGAAGATTTGGGGATATTTACAATTGAGAGACTGAGAAAAGTATCAATAAGTATTGGATTTATTAGTTGTACATAAATGTTCAAATGTATTTTTGAAGATGTGTTAGATGTAACTTAATCCTGAAAAATTGAACATTTTGGTTAAGTTAGCCTATAATTGATTATATAGCTAAAGTCTTGTATTGGGTATTGTAAATAGGACTTTAGAAACTAAAGGAGTGGCTTGAAATACTATTGGGTAAGAGATTTACATGTGCAAGTAATTCTTTACAAAGGACATCTATGCTTATTTAAAGAGGAAAATATATAGGGTGCTACAAAGATAGGATGAAGGATAGAGTGAACTAATCAAAATAAATATCTTCAACTCTGAATTTATGAATTGTTTAATTAAGGAGTGACTTTGAAGTAACTTTGGGATAGAATGTTATCAATTTTGAATTAAGCTAGAAGACATCTCTATGTCCATGATATAATACGAACATTACTGAAGTTAAGCAACCATAAGTAATATACTAAATCAAAGAAGTATATTAAATGGAAGAAGTGTGACTTTTGGACGGGATAGTATTTTCTTTCTTAAACGAGTTATATTTGGAGAAAGAACTTCCGTGGATACAGAAAAAAAATGTTAAATTAGTGACCAAAGGGAGATAATTGACAAACACTACTAAGAAAGAAGATCCATTGAGATAATCAGATATACAAGAAAGGTATGAAACAACAATACCCTTCATATAAGCAATTGCAACCAACAAAGGAATGGCAAATCTAAGATGATCAAATTTCTCATTTAAGTGTATTCTATTGTGTTGAGTTTTGTCAAACAATGAGTTCTTATCAATACTACCTCTTGTAATGAATCTATTGGTCAAGAGTCATATTCATTATTATCGAGTCAAATCGAATCAAATTGAGTTGATCTACAATATCAATCATCTCATTTGAATCTGAGAAGGAAGAAAGTTAAGATTTGCTAAATTTACTTTCGTTGACCTTATACTAAGCTGTATAAAAAAACAAATGAAAAACCACAGCAATAAGCATAATCATTATTAGTGGAAGATTATGAATAAAAGAAAAGGTTGATGATATGAGGTGCACTAGAAAACTATTGATTATCATACGTAAATCTTAGAATCAGTAAAATAAAAAATAAAATGGAGAATAAACCAACAAGAGAATTTGTAAGATTATGGAGTTAAATCATTAGATAGTATGATACGACTAAAGGATTATAGTGATTAATTAAGACATTATTGATATCAAAGAATCGTATGCAAAGGAGGAAAATGGAATTGAGGATTTTAAGGATAAATTAAGAAACCAAATTAGAAGCTCGATCAGAAGAGGATTTGGAATTTGAATTAAAATATACAAAATAAGTTGTAACTTTAAGAATATATCTTTGAAGTGAGATTTGGAATGTAGTAGTTTCGAGGATGAAACTATTTGTAAAGAGAGTGAAATATGAGGCCCTATAAAAATTAGTAATTAACTCACGATCGAACAATTTGAAAATGGTTTATAAAATTTAGGGCAATAGTGTAAATTATCTGATCAAGCCTAAATTTTATGAAAAAGTTAGAAATATTAGTAAAAGTGATTTTATGAGTTTGGATTAGGAAAATAAATAATAAAATATTTTAATATTAATTGTATGTATAGTATATATTATTTATCGAAAATGTGTAAAGTGGGTTTTGATGATTAACGAATCGCAAAGGTAAATTATATGCATTTATATAAATTAATAAGAAATAAAATCAAAAGTTTAGTGCTTAAGATATACTTTAGAAATTATGAATTATATTAGTGTTCTTAAAAACAAGTTAAACTCTCATGATGAGAGTAATAAAAATTAACTATATAGCTTTAATATCTCAAATTAAACTCATGTATATACGTTTTTGTTTAAATTATTAAGTTTATCAAGTTTAATCACTATACTATAGAGTTTCATAATTATAAATATAACTTATGAAAAATCTTTTGAAATCAATTAGGTAATCTTAATAATTAATATTAATGAGTAAATTATATTTAAGATGTATATGAATAAGCTCTAAATAATTAATGGAATATATCCATATATAACATATATTAAAGAAAAGTGTATTTGGGGTTTTATCTTGGAATGTAAGATCAATGAAAAATTAGTTTCAAATAAGACCAATTAGTAATATAAGTCCTTTAAAAGTTATAAGGATCGCTCTTGTAAAGTCAGATTACAAAAATAAGTTGAAATACAACCAGTATAAATTATAACATAAAGTTTATCAGGTTAAATTTTAATTAGTCTAAAAATAGAAATTTTAAATTAAGTGTATAATTTAATATTCTACTATTTTTGAAATATATTATGAAACTTTATAAATAATAAATTAAGATAAAAGTAAATTCGAAAGATTATGTAAAATTAGATCAATAAAAAAATAATATATAATTACCATTGCCTTAATCAAGGCGATGATGTTACTATATGTATATGGCTCAAGCCATATTTTGGTACGAGAATAAGACAACGAGGCATGGGAGAGAAAGAGAGGGAGAGAGGAGAGAAAGAAAGAGAGAAAGAGAGGAAGATAGTCAGACGAGAAGAAGAAAGGGATTGGGAGAAAAAAAAAAGGAAGAAGAAGAAGAAGAAAAAGAAAAAAAAAAAAGAGATTAGAGGATTCAATATTTTTTTTAATGTTTGATATTTCTAAATAACTCTATTTTTATAATTATAAGTCTTGTTTCTTTTAGTTGATATTTAATAGTCATAGAAAAGATTTATCCATAATCCCGTTATTTTCCTAAATTAAGTATTTTATTCGTACAATTTCATAAATTTCTTTTTGTTCAAATTTTAAACTTAAAATATTGATAGTTATATTTTTATTATTTCCATTTAATAACTTGTAAGGTAGCTAGTTAAATATATATATATATATATATATTTGTATGAATCATTTTTTTCATATATATATACATATATATAAATGAGCCATGTAGTCAAAACGATGTTTAATTAATTCCACCATTGGTATGTGTGGTATAATATGGTGATTTTACGTATAAGATAAATTATATATTATACAATATTTTAAATGTAATTAGTGCTATTTGAAAAATATACACACATACTATAGACATATATTACTCATTAAAATAACACATTCACTAATAATATTATGTTACAATTACATATATAATAAAGATTACACAATAAGTAATAGAGAAAGGATGGTACATATTCAATGTGTATAATATATATATATATATATATAATAAAGTTATGATTATAAGTAATATAGAACCTAAACTGTTAACCCTATGTAATCGATAGTATGAACCCTAATTTAAGTTTGAGTGTTCTATCTATTTGGATTTACCCCTTTCTTTTCTATTTTTAATTGCTTTATTTTCCTACTATTCTTCACACCTGGAAGTTGGGAACATCAAAACAAAACAAAACCAGAAAAAAAGAAGAAGAAGAAACCAAATCGAAAACAAAAAGAGAAAAAGAAACCAAAGTAAAACACACACTACAAATTAACTAAGAAAAAGAAGAAGAGGAAAAAAATAAAAAGAATTCAACCACTTAATTAATTCAATTGCTAAAGATTTTAGGTAGGTTGTTTATTTATCTTGTACATGTATGTATTTTATACTATATATATGTATATGAAGTATTTCATTTATTTATTTATTGATATGTACATATAAGTAGCCATGAATAAATATAATATATATATGCATTACATATTTTATTTTATTTTATTTTTATTTATGTATAATAAATGGTATATGTATGTATGTATAAATAATAATACATATGGTATGTATTTGGTGTTTTCTCTATTTAGATATTGATATATATATATGTGTGTGTGTGTGTGTGTGTGTGTGTGTGTGTGTGTGTGTGTATGTGTGTAGGTATGCGTAAATATATATGGGTATTATGTACATAGTATTTATTTTTATTATATGATATATAAGTGTAAGTATACATATATGATATATATATACATGTATTATGTATTCTTGTATCTAGGTACATAGGTACGTTGTTAGTATTTTCCTTATGTATATATATGTGGATGTGATGTGGTATATGTATATATATACATAGTATTTTATATTATATAATACATATATCTGTATACATGTATAATAGTAGGTATATGAATGTATATTTATACTTAGTATTATCATTTTATAAAAAAATTTTGTATATATTTGTACATGTAATGGGTTGGATGTGTTGGATATATATGTATATTATTAATTTATTTTGTATTTTTGTACATATGTATATATATATAATATAACCGTATATGTACATATGTATATAAAGTATAAATACATGTATATTATACTTTGTACATAAGGTATAACTAAGGTTAACATAATTTATTATATAAAGTATAGTATACATATAAATGTATGTATATGAATAATGATGTATATGTAAAAAATATGAGTATAATTAAATAGCATATATACAATATACTATATTATTAAGTTAATAAATAAAGTAAGTTAATATATATATATATATATATATATAAAAGAATACCATAAATTTGGAAAAAAAATAATAATTAAGTAAATTAGAAAATGTAATAAAATATAATAATAAGTATATATATAATTATACCATAAAATAGGAAAATAATAAAAATTAGGAAAAATGTACAAGCGTGACCCGTGGCGTTCTCACATGTTGCCATGCCATTATATATATAAATTAAGCAATTTTTCATAATTAATAATAATAATAATAAATTAATTAATTAGAAAAATAATAAAGTAGAAAATTTTAATTTGATAATTTTAAAATTTCGAAAATAAGTAAAAATAGGTAATTATAGTAAAATAGGCTTACAATAAGAAAATTATTAATTATACGATATAAACAATTATTAAATCATAAAAATACTGAGAAAAGCTTAAATTGATGTTTTATAACTTTTTAAGTTAAAGTAATAAACTTTGTGATATTTTTATATCATAATTAAAATTACGAGTTATAACGTCCAAAACGGATCTCGCTGTGAAAAAGTACACTCGAAGATGATCAAAATGGACTATAAGTTCATAGACATTCGAGCTAAATCGAAAAAGTTATACGTGATTCAATAAAAAGCTCGAATAAATAATTTCACGTAAATCAATAACTAAGTTAAGTAAACAATACAAATTACAATACTAATTTAGTTTTTAATTCTTAAACTTACTACTTTCCGTATTCCTTATTGTCAGGTGATCTCGACTTTTATCCTGATTTGTTATCAGACTACTACGACCCTTGAATTGATCATGATTGAGTGAGTTTTTCCTAATAATTCCAAACTTGTTTGTGTATGTAGTTAGTAAATATAAATTGTTATCAATAATTAAATGTTATGCGGGGCTAAGTTGTGCTTGTGTATGATATTGTTTATTGATAGTAAATTTACTTTAAAGTATAATAATGTGTTAATTGTTGTATAGTAAATTCAATAGGAATTTATTTGTCTGTAACTTTATTAATTACTGAATAATAAAACCTAACATTATTCGACTTGAAAGAACTAAATTGAAACATGTATAATCATGCACTACATAACAAATTCCGGTCTTCACATCACATGGAGTTAGTGAGAGGCCATATTTAGGTTGTTTATTTGTTGTTACAGATTTCATGCGGTGTACATATGCGATATGACCTTACCTTGACCCGTGAGATCACTAGGCGTTGGAGTCGCCAATCACCTGGCTAAAGGTCGAGTTTAGAGGTCTCCATTTAGGGATGAGTAAGCGCTACGTGAACCTACTCACAATCATATATAGAACTTAATTTTGACAAAAACTAAAAATGGATATACCATTATATTTTGAATACGAAATGCAGAGTTTCGTTATAATATAAGTTATAGTATGATATCCGAATCTAACTGTGCCGATGTATCTCCAATCCTAATTTTGGAGGGCATCAAATCTGAGTTGCATGTAATACCTAGTCACCTGCATGTATTTGTATGGCATACTGATTGTTCATGCATTCATTTGATTGAATTTAATTGATGTAAAACTTGATTGTTGCATGGTTGAGGGAATTGTCTCACTAAGCTACTTAGCTTATATCCTTGCAGTCTACTTTCGTAGGCCGAGCTATTTGTAGAGTTGGACCATCGTATGCCCGAGGTTATTATTACTCCAGTGTGTGGATGCGAGAGCGAGATTAATGTTATAAGTGGACGTAAGAGTTTGTATTTAGAATTAGAATCTTATTATGTAATATTAGATGATAACAGTTTGTAATATAAATTATTATTATCCTCTAATCTGCAAATCTCTATATATATATGTGTGTTATCTATATTTAATGATTGTGATTATTATAATGCAATGATATTACTTATACTTACCCAACTCTAGCTTATTAGTTGTAGTAGAAACCTTATATATCGCATAAAGGGTTGTTGATTGAGAGAGAAATCAATCTATAATCCTTTGAATGGTATACAGCGACTGTTATGATTAGCCCCCTCGAGTCGTGACATAAACAATTGAGTAAAATTATAAATTTAAATTAAAAATAATGTTTTAAAGCTTATAGGTAATAAAGATATAAATACTAAAAATGATATTTATATTATAAGAGCGAGCGGCGATAATACAACTCATCAAACTTAATTGAGCAAATCGGGGATTTCGGAAAAGTTTAGGATTAATATGTTACTATATTTTGGAGTACTGTATTATAATACTTGAAGGCTTAAGATTATATTTGGCTGTGTTTGTTAAATAATTTGATTATGCGCATGCTTGTGTGTGCATGTTTTTAAGTTGAATCGTGTGATTCTAGTTTGATGTAATGAATTGTAATTATTTGTCTTGCGTGAAATACTTGAATGCTTTAAACTAGACTTAATTAAATATATGACTTGTAAATGTAAGTCGGACATACATTGTAACCCCTTAGAGGAAGTGTTTAGGGTTTTCCAATCAAATACCGACTCTTTCAAAAGGGATAGTGTTATATTATATAAGAATCTCTTCTTCATCTTTAGTCGAACTAAGTGACAAGAAAGGAGGTTATGGCAAAAGTAAAGGTAGTGGTTCAAAGGTAGTCACAGAAAGAGCAGTGTCTCTATGACATAAGTTTGGTTTAGTTGTCAAGTATTGATATATGCATTAAATTCCTCAATTTGGATTAGAGTTGATATAATTTCTCTAATCTCACGATGAATTAGAAAACGTCGTACGATGACATTTGTTTGTTTCATTGCATTTAAATAATCAGTTAATAACCTTACTTGTACTTAATGTATAATTTTACGTCTCCATTCCAACTTATTGAGTGGTTGATTTCTCATACCCTTATAGATATTATAGGTACTAGTTAGAAAGCGACTTTATAATTACCATGATACCAGCAACTATTAGATCATGAGGAATAAGGATATAAAACTAAAGATTAGTTACACTCTTGAAGTATTGGGTTTGTAAATCTGTTAATATCAAATTATGTATTATATAAGTAAATTAAGAGTAGGTTACTAAATCTTGTAGATATTAGTTGAGATATTTAAATCTTAATATGTATTTTTCATATTTTTGTAAGTAAATAATATATTTAATTTATAAACTGTTTACTTCAAAATAAGTTAGTTGTGGATGCTTTATACAAATTAGGTCTAAAATAGTAATTGTAATATAAACTTCTATCTTAAAATGGTTTGCACAGCAAAATTGTTATAATTTTGCCGTTTCAAGATATGATATTTATTTTTTCTCATGTTATGCCATAAGACCTACGAGACTATTATTTGAGTGTTCCTTTATTTTATATTGATTTGAATGTCTATTATTAATTTTACCATATTCTCTCGTGGGAGCCTTTTACTTAATATTAATTATTGTTCTTTTTCTTTGATCTCAACAATTAAGTCATTTTGGTAAAACCTTATAGTTAGCTAGCACAAAAATTGTTCTCCTGTAAAAATGAAACACGTTTGAATCCCTGTTCTCTCATTACTTGTATAGTATATAATTGGTTAAAAAAAAAAAAAAGGAATGATTGAAAAGAAATTAAGCCATCCTTAAGAGGTCAAATCAAATTTGTCCTGTTTATTTTCTCGTTGAATTACAACTTAACGAGTTGAATGAAGCCCCTTTTATCATCTCTAAATATGTAGATTTGGGAACACACTAGATCGTAATAATCGTGTACTAATTTAATAAGTTGCCCTTAAGTAGGTCAAAAGACCGGAAAGTATTACCCCTTCTTACTTACATTTCTCTTCACTTTGTGCCTAATCTATCTAGTGTAGACAAAGGTCAATCCGTGTAAAATCATCAAAAGGCGTGTTTGTTTCGATATCATCACAATTAAATATAGCTTTGTAAATAATGAATGTAAATTATCATGGGTTATCATAATCTAATTAATTGCACGAACAACGATTTTTTAATAAGATAGACTAAATTTGCATTTTCCTTTCCCTATGTAATCACTAAAAGAAAATTTGTTACAGGCATTGTTCATAAATATTAAGACAAATACAATTCTCAAAATATTGGTGACGTAGAAATAGATTCCTTAAATTCTCCTAATATGGACTTTTTGCAAATTACATATGGATGTACTACTGCTACTAGAACTCTAAACCAGTTGCTTTATATGGTATTTAATCATCGCATTGACCCTATATTCGCGTGTCACACGGAAATTTCCGCAAAGTATCCAGATTTTACTATAACAGTATTATTGGACTCCCTAGAATGACGTAGAAGATGAATATTGACTCGAAGTTCAAAAACAATCAACACGAAAGATTGGAATTCAGGAAAATTACCCAACCAATCCGACGTCAAATTGTGTAGATTAAAGTTATGTAACTAGATTGTTCGGAGGTGTTCTTCATTTTCCCCTTCAATAATTGTAAGATCGTGGATTTAGCCGAAAAATTCTTTCTTTTTTTTTTTTTGTAATTTTTTTTACATCATATTGATATCTAAGGTCAGATCTAGTTCATGCAAAATTTTCAAATTGGCACGAAAATTTATCTACAAATAACTCTCCTTTTCTTGCCATTCTGACTACTTAATCACGAAATTATGGTTATAACCTAGCTCAAACGGAAACTTTTTTCAGGACTAAATACCTGATCATGGAAGGAATTAAATTTTCAAACCAAGAACGCACAAAAATTTGATGGTTACAATAATTTTCTTAATCCCTGTGTCAAAATATGAAATTGATGTGAAATTTATGAAATCGGGTGGATAATATACCTACTTTAAGAGCATTGATGGATAGATCGGCAGATTGATGAGAAAGTAATAGCGAATGGGAAATCAAGCTAAACATTGCATGTTGAACTTCACAATTTTTTTTTTTTTTTTTTTTTTCGGTAGGAAACTTCACGGTTAAATAAGACAAAAGCACTTGGATATCTGCAATTGGACCAATACATTCGTGTCTAGCTTTCGGCACAACACTTCCAACTACCAATAATTTTTGGTACCTTTTTTTTTTGGACAAAATAATTTTTGTTACTTTAGATTTCGAGACTTCCTTAAGATCGGTTCATGGGTGAACTGGTAAGGGTTGAATGTGGAAGTTGGCCCTAATTGAAGCTTCGTTAGAGCTCCTACCCACACCAATGATGGTGATGAAAAATGAGGGAAATTTTACAGAGGAAAATGAAAGATAGGATTCATATATTAACTTAGATTGGTTCACCCAAGCTTAGATTGGGTCCTCAGGTGCAATTTTTCCTTGTTTAGTAAATTACTAGGTTATGCATATAATTTTAGGTATATTAGTCATTTTATTTATTAACTAGGTCTTGGTTTCTCAATCCCAAAGAATTAGGACTAAATCGCACAAACTCGTGATAAGAATCAGAGTATGAGAAGAAGGCAAGAACATTCAGGATTGCTTGGGATCATTGGGCGACTAAGTTGTCATAGGGAGCAAACCGATCCACCAAAATTGATCGATTGAGTGAGGGCAATTGACTCACAAGTGGTCTAACTCGAGATTGACCATACGTGCTAATTTGATTAATTTCTTTATTTCATCCAATTTTCTTTATTTTATGTATTTTCTTTTCATAAGATGGGCAATAGACATACCAACAAATATTATATTACAAGTATGCCCTTTGGTTTAGCTCATATTAATTTTAATTACGATCGTACTATCAAATACTATTGTCTAATGTCTCGTTTGCTTAAGGGGAATTAGAATTTAATTTTTACTTATTACTTATTCCTTATTATAACGTTCACTAGATTTTTTGTCTCCAAATTATAATTCCTTAGGAATCCCTATTATATGAAATTAAGTAATAAAGATTCTTTGGTTCAAGTAGAGAATCATAATTTCTCACAAAATTTCAGATTTTTAACCTCATATTAATTTTATGATGACCACTACCACTATTGCCATCGCTGCCACCATCGCTATTACCATCAACACTACCGACCACTACTATCATCACCACCATCACCATTACCGCCATCAGCACTGTCGCCATTGCCACTACTACCATTACTACTACTACTACCATTACTACTACTACTAACCGCTTACCATCATCATCACTATCACTGCCACTGTCGTCACTACCACCACCACCACCACCAATACTATTACCATTATACTAATGCCACCACCATCACCTATCCTCACCACTGCTACTATTACCGCTATCGTCATCGCTATTATTATTGTTGTCGCCACCACCACCGCTACTGTCAATACCGCTACTATCGACACCACTATCACAATTAGCGCCCCCACCCCCTTAAAAGTCACTACCTTAGCCACTGCCACTATTATCGCCACTGCCACTACCATCGTCGATTATTACCATTGCCTCTACCCTCATAGAATTACTTAAGAAAGAAAATGAATCAAGGGTAATTTAGTTATTAAAATTCTATAATGTCTTTATTCTTAAGTTGTTTATTAATCTAACTAAACAAAATAATAGGTATTACACCTTTATTATATTTCTTAAGAATTCCAATTACATTCCTCTCTCGTTCCATTTAATGAAGTGAACGAGCTGTAGGTATTCTTTTATTCTATATCAAATGAATATACATTGTTAGTTTTAACCTCTTTAAGAATTTGAGTCAATATCAATTATTGATCTCTTTCTCTAATCTTATTGATCAAACTTGTTCTTTTGATTATGGCAACATAACTAATTGGATTTACCATGAGTCATATTAGTACATCTAATTAATGTGTTTGATTCCCATAAATCGTAAGTAATATTGATTATAGAATTTCAAAAATGATTTCGTTCAATCATCAATTAGAGTTCCTTTTAACTGATGATTATTATTCATATCCCTTTTGTTTTATTTGTTTCCATACACATTAAAAACCCATAAAATTCCTTCTTCCTTTCTATAAATCCCCTAGAACATTAAAAGGTTCAATTTGTATATGTAATGACACTAAAGAAGGGTCTAATAGGATTACTTTTAAAGTCATTATATTATATGTGCACTCATAATATGAAAATCACCTTACAAATTAAAGGTTGTAAGGCCTTAATTAAATATCACTCTTTGCATTTAGTAACAATAGATATTATGGATAGGATGTTCTAGACTTAGGCTCATCAGGCTCGAATTGACATGCCTAGGCTCATGGCCCAACTTGATCTAACAGCATTCGGCCCTACTATCCTCTTAGTTGACCTTGGCCCAGGCCTACTAGACTGCCTACTCAGTTATCATAGGCCCATAATAGCTAGTAGATAATAGGACAAGGCTTAAAGAGTTGGTCAATGGCCATAACCCAACAAATTTGAACCATGTTGGACTGCACACTTCCACTATTCATGACGTGTGGACATGCCAAAGTGCTGCTCCAAGTCTCTTATCTTTCGATTGTCTTCCTCTATAAATACCTACTAACATCTTAATAGTAATCTACTTAGACTCTTCACACACTTTGCTTACATTTGAGTATCCTTGCGTACTTATTATCTCTTTACATATAAAGTACTAACTTATGTATCGGAGTAGTTATATTGGACAACACTTTAGTGCCTCTCATTGTACATTGTTTTGCAGGCTCCCTATTCAAACAGCCTAAGTTCATATCACTTTACTAGCAAAATCCTAAGATAACACATATAATTAATTATGGAAATAATTACTGAAATCGATATTCCATAGTTTGCTAATACTACAAAAACTTAAAATACTCCAAAGTATAAAATTAGGTAATCAAATTCTTAAAAGCATGACATTAAACATGAAAGAAAGGAATTTTAGGTTTCAAAGGATAAATAAGTTCAAAAATTGTATCATACAATCTAAGTTCAACTTAGATACATGTTATCTATGCATACATTTATTGAAATTTGAACTAGGAAATACTCTTACTCTTATCCTAACTCATTTTGAATACCTACAAGAGAGACTATTGCAGATGAGTGAAAGTTGAAATTAAGAATGAAAAAAGATACTAGTTTTAGAGAAGTATAATGAGGCTAAGGTTATACTAATAATATCTATTGCAAAATTGAAAGATTTGTTATAAAGATTGAGGGCAAAAGTATAAATATAAGGAAGGCAATTGTGGTTGAGACTTTAAAGCCCATGAGGAGGCGATGAATAAAACCTGTTATGAGAAACAAGGAGTTTGACGTTGAAGGCAAAGCTAGGGAGGGTCCATTAAGCCCATTATCAAAAGGGTTTTAACTACACAAACAAAAAAAGAGCAACAAGAAAATCTATTTTATACTACATGTTTTGTGAAAGGTAAGGTATGTTTTGTGATTACTAATGGGGACAGTTGCACCAATTTGGCCTATATTTATTCATCCTTTGGGACTAAGGACTAAGATACATCTAAAATCTCACGAATTGCAGTGGTTTGGTGATAAAGTTTTTGTTGATTTAAGCTATAAGGTATGAGTACCATCATAGATTGGTGAGTATGATCATGAAGGTACTCGTAACTGCTCATATTATTATATTTTAAGAAGATCATGGCAATTTGCTTGGAAGGTGTTGTATGGTAGGTATTGATAGGGCTCTTTAGACATGGGCCCTTTAGGCCCGTGTTGAGCTCTATTACAGTTTTTTTTAATTCAATCTATATTAAATCAAGGCTGCTTAATATAAATTACTCGATATTAAATTAAGGAAAAACGTTTTTCTTAAAAAATATTTGGAAAAATTACAATTGCCAACCAATTAAACTAATAAAAATAAAATTAGGGCTTTCGAGTGGGAAAATACTAATTTAACCACTTGTTTACAAATATTTAAAAATAATAATGTTTAGAAAATTAAACTAAAAAATCTAAGTTCTGAGACTAATCTAGTAAGACTAAGTTACCATGTAAAAAAAAAAAAACTAATGAGCTTTTATTTTTTATAATTTTTCTAAAAATTCTAAAATATGTATATACATGTAAAAATATAAGTAAGGTGAATTTTTAATATTTTTTATTACGAATTTTCTAAAAAGGAAAAAAAATTTTTATTTTTTATATGGTTATCCTAGAGATGCTTATGTATTTGTTAATCGAAATCAAACTAATCGTAGTTCTTATTTTTAGAAAAGATTTAGTGTATAGATCTTTTTAAAAAGAAATCGAGCTAAATTTGCGTTAGCTATCAAATTATTATTTTTTAAAAATAATACCTAAAAATATCTAATTTCATGAATCTATTTTAAAAAAACTAACTAACTAAATCTTTTGAAAAACTCCAATTAAGATTTTTTATTTTGAAATAAAAAATACTACGTAGCAAAAATTGGTATTTTTTTAAAAAATCCTAAATTTTAGACATATTAAGATATGATCTAGATATATATCTTCTCCAAAGATATGAATCTTAGAGAATATATACAACTATTTTAAAAAAATGCAATTTTTGGTTAAAAAAATACAATTTAACTAAAAAAAACATGAAATTTATAAAAAAAAATATCAATTTATCTAAGAATTGCAAAACTGATTTACCTATAGTCTATTAAAATTTATTAAAAAAACTACACTAAAAAAAAGTTAGTAAAATAAAGTGATTAATTAAAACAAATAACTAACTAAAATAATTTATGCAATTACCTACATGGGTCGGAGCGTACACATAATCAGATTGGGTGATTGTGTGTGAAGTTAGACTGGGTGTGATCATATGTGTTGATGGACTATTGGTCATGGCCTATGAATTGGATTGTGTGCAATGGACATGGGTGTGCTATCCGTGTGAATAAGTTGCTATGTTGGACGTGTGTTATGAATCGATGGACAGTGGATCAAGCGTGTATGTGTGTGTGTGTGCGTATGCAGGGTGAATGTAGACAATGGATCGACATGTGTATGCGTGGATAATGGTGTAATATTGTGTCATGATCAAGTATGCGTAATGTGCTGTGTGAATCATGGACAATCAATTAGGCGTGTGCGTATGGACAATGGATTGGTTTGTATGTGAATGCGAGGTGAACATGGACAATGGATCGGCATGTTAACGTGTGTGTGTGTGTATAGTGGATTGGCGTGTTGTACAAGCAGTGAGTGGTCTGTCACGGTGGACATGAGTGAATTGTGTTTGGTTGTGACTATGGTGTGAAGTTTGTATGAACTGACGATTGTGAATTGGAGTGAACAATGTAAGAGATGTGTAGAGTTTGTGAGTCAAAAAACTTAAAATTTTTACAGCTGAAAACTCCTATTTATAGGCGATATACTTGAAACTTTTAGATCTTTTGAAATATAGATTCCATCTTTTTTAATATAAATTCAATCTTAACAAATCTAATATTGATAAGATATGATGATACCCAATTTAAATTTATTAAATTTATTGAAGATTCAATTCAGTTTCTAGAAATCCACATTTATTTGGGCTTTATATTTTAGACTCAATTCAGTTCATCTTAATTTAGACCAAAATGCACATTAACCCATTTAATAATTCTCGAATCTAATTAGCTCAAAATAAATTAAATAAAAATCCATTTTATATTGGATTAGACTAAAAAATATTTTAATGAAGCCTGATTATTTAAGATTCAGAATTTATTAAATTGAATGTACAACTTTAACTATTATCTGATCTGACCCTAAACAATTGACTCGACTCGATACTTTTGTTATTAGCATTTTTTTTATTTCTATTTTTTTATTTTCTTTTTTTTTTTTAATTTTTTTTTATTTTATCTTTAAATCTAGCTTAATAAGAAAGAGTCATATGGGTAGCAAAAGTGAGATGTCTACAACTACCTTTCTTTGTAGTTAAGTTTGATTAAAACTTCGCTTCAAAGACAAAAGAGATACTCATTTTTACTGAATCTTATCTTGAATTGACAAGGTGACAATTATTAACTTGAACGGTTGACTGAGCAGTGTTTCATTTTGAAAAAGGATACCGACTTGAAAGGTTGATGCAAAGAATAAACAACTTGTCTTGAAAGGACAAGGTAAAGGAATAGAAGGCCTATCTTGAAGGAACAGGGCAAAGGAATAGAAAGGCCTATCTTGAAATGATAGGGCAAAAGATTAGGGTGCCTATCTTAAAAGAATAGTGTAAGAAATTAGGGAGCTTATCTTAAAAGGACAAGGTAAATGAATAAGAGGCTCGTCTTGAAAGCACGAAGCAAAGGAATAGGAAGGTCTATCTCGAAAGGATGAGGCAAAAGATTAGGGTATCTATCTTAAAAAAATAGTGCAAAAAATTAAGGGGCTATTTTGGAAAGATATGGCAAAAAAATCATGGTGCTTATTTTAAAAGTATGGGGCAAAAGTTTAGGGAGCCTAATTTGAAAGGAGAAGACAAAAGATTAGGGTACCTATCTTGAAAGGATAGGGCAAAAGGTTGGGGGTGGGGCGAGGCGAGGTGAGGTGAGGCCTGTCTTGGAAGGATAGGGAAAAGGAATAGGCGGCCTATCTTGAAGGGACAAGGCAAAAGATTAAGGGGCTTGTCTTGAAAGGATAAGGTAAAAGGAATAAAGAGGCATGTCTTGAAAGGATAGTACAAAAGAAATAAGGGGCTTGTCTTGAAAGGTTAGGGTAAAGGACTAAGAGCTTGTCTTGAAAAGACAGGGTAAAAGGATAGAAGGCCAATCTTGAAAGGATAGGGTAAAAGGATTGGGGGCCCATCTTGAAAGGACGGAGTAAAAGGATAGGAGACCTATCTTGAAAAGACAGAGCAAAACAAATAAGGGGGTTGTCTTGAAAAGACAGAACAAAAAGATTAAGGAAGCTTGTCTTGAAAGAATGGGGGCAAAAAGATAAGGGCTTATCTTAAAAGAATGAAAGATTAAGGAGCTCATCTTGAAAGGATGGGGTAAAAAGGTTAAGGGGTTTGTCTTAAAAGGACATGGTAAAAATAAGCACTATGTAGGAAAATTGATGATTTTAAAAGAATAATTAGCTTCTTGAAAGGATAGATCTTTTGAAGAAGAAAGCTTAACAAAAGGGTTGGAAGGCATGGCTAATTTTTTTTAATCCTTAGATAATTGATGTTCCTTGATGTCTAATGAAACTTTTTGAACATGGATTAACTAAAGTTCTCAAAATTTTTAAGATAGCCTAAGCTCTTAGTATGATGACAAAGGTTCTTGAATTATCTTTCCATAGGATGGCTGAAGCTCCTAAATGTTCTCACATCATAGAATAATCAAAGTTCCTAAACTAAGAATGATTAAGACTTCTGAATTAGATAATCAAAGTTCCTAAGGAAGGATGACTAAGGTTCTTGAATCATCAAACAAATCGAAGTTCCTAAGATAAGGATAACCAAAGCTCTTGTTTAAATGACTAAAGTTCTGAAGGATCAATGAGGTTCTTGAAATTTCCTCGAGGAATCACTGAAGTTCCTAACTCAAGGATAACTAAAGTTTACATTGCAAGTTCTTAAATTTCTCGCTTTTTAACACTTAAAGGAAAGTCTGGTGCTTTTTTATTCAAAAAAATTGTTCATCTTTTTCTTACTAACACATAATAAAATTATACCAACTTTGAATGTTACAGATAAGTAGTATGCTCATTCTTTTAGCTCATTAGCCATTCATTATTCATCTTTGATTGCTTGTATGCTATGATGATGGAATAGGAAAAAAAAACTTCAATCGAACACCTTGTTCTTCTTGTTATAGGAAATTCTCGTTTGATTCTAAAAAGAAGTGCTTCTCATGCCCCTAGTGCATGCTTGACTTTTGCTTTATAAGTTTCATCCTAGGGAAAGTTTCTTGATTATTTGAATAATTTAGTCCAAGAAAACTTCCTCATACTCTCAAATGACTTATTTTCACTCTTGTCTATGATTCCAAAAATTATGGTCAATCTTGTAAGTGGTACACTTTGATTGATTTGATAGGTTTTTCCCTCAAGGTTATAACGTAGACTTTTGGTCATGAGGCTTAAACAAAAGGAGAAATGGAAGTGTTCAACTAATTTTGAAAAATTAATATCTTTACCCAGGTCTACAAGTCAAGAACCTTAAAGGGAAATACTAAGATGGGCTTGCCCTAGTTTCATAAGCGATGATTGCTTAAGATAAATAAATTTTTTTAGTCAAAAGAGTTTCGTTAGAGATGATATAATAGGTAGGACCATAGAATTAAAGTTTCATTCCTTTAGGCTTGAAATCTCTTACTCAGGTTTATGCTTCCAAAGATACTGGGAAAAGTCAAATTGTTTATCTTAGAATTCATGGATACAACTTTCCTAAGATATTTAGGTCTTGGGACCTTTTTAGCTACCTTTTAGGATGCAATCACCTTGCTTTTGTTTTCTTCTTTCCTTTTCTTTTCCTCCTCTTTTTCTTTTCTTTCTTTTTCCTTTTTTTAAAAAATTTTTCCTGTCTTTTTCCCTTTTTTTTTTTCTTTTTACTAAGGTAATCACCCTTCACGTGTATGATTTTCCATTTGAGGAAATTGATGGCCCTAAAACTATAAGATCAAAGTATATAAACCCAATGAAGTAGCATATGGCTTTAGGGAGAGTGTTTGAGAAAGATCAATGGCCTTGCAGTGTTTGAATGAGTGTATGGATTTGAGTGAAACGTACAGTTTGAAAGTCTTCTTCATTTTGAAGAAATCAAGTTGTCAATGACAATTATGGCTCATGAATTGACACAATTGAAATAAGCATAAGTTAGCCCATCCCTTAGCTCTAAAATCGATGTCTCTAACCTCTCGATTACCCCAATGTAAGGTGGTTCTTGATAGGGTTTATTTTTCAAAAACTTACCTCAAATGGCTCAAAAGGGGTAACAAGGGATAAAAGTGTTTAGGGAGTAAAACGAATGCTTATCATCCTTTCAATTCTTGTATTACATGTAAGATAAACTTCCTCTAAGGAACGAGTCTTATCTTCACTTTTATGTCTCTTAACTCTTAGAGTATTTTAGGGTCAATGTTTGGGATTAGGGGTTGCCTTTTATCATTCTAAACGTTTTAGATAATGGAATACTTTTCTGTCAAAAAGACTTTAAAGCATTTTATTTGTTTACCCTATTTGCCCCACTCTCATTTGATAAGACTAGATATTCCATGATGCCCTAATGGATCACATGCCCTTTTACCTTTAAAAAAAATTACCCTTTTAGACTTAATTAAATAGGTCTTTTATTGGCTCCCCAGCCCAAGCTCATTCATAATGGAGACAAACTTTGTATTCAGTTTTAGCATTAGAGTAGGTGGGTTAGTTTTCATGGAATGACTATTTAGGACCTTTTAGGCTAAAAGAGGATTGGTGTAGATGAGAAAACCACGTGTTTGGGTCTTTTCAAACTTGGAGTGAGTTGGAACAAGTGAGGAGGTTTATTATTCGTGTTTAGGCTTTTGTGTCTATGGTTTCTAAAAAGGTTTGATAATGGGCTTCTCTTCAAAGATTGTGTTTGGTTTAGGCTTTTCTTAGGGATGAGTTATGTCTCTACCATTTTCAATTATCAATTTCCAACGTGCTTTTCCCTTTTGGCCCTTAGTATCAGGTTTAACTCATAGGCTACACATCGCTTTGTGCTCAAAATGAGTAAGTACGAAGATTAGGCTTAGGCCAAAGTCGTCACCATCAGTTGTCTTAGCTTCAAAAATGAATGGCTTTAGGCTTCAACAATGGGCTTAACCACTCAAAAGTAATAACTCAAAGTCCGTAAAATTTATACTCATTAGCATATTTTTTTTCTTTAAAAATTTTATGATTTTTTTTTTTTAAACTTAACAAAAAGCTTTTAAAAACACTTATATTACAAAAACTTATGTTACAAACAGGGTTACTGATATCTCCTAACTTATTGGAATGACTAAAAAAGTTATAAAGTTGACGAGAAGGAGCAATTATTTTACAAAGTTGACAATTGAGGGTAATGACTTATTTACAAGTAAAAATTCTTAAAAACCTTGAAGGATGCTAATGAGAATCTATGCTATCAATGACTAAATTGCTAACAATGTCTAAAGAAAAGAAAAAGCTAGAAGCAACATGATGAGGATGATAAAGCTTCAAAGGGAGTAACCGGTAATTGAAGGGTTATAATTTTATAAGAAGAGTATCTAATATTACGAAAAGATGATTAGGAGACACTCTAGAGATGACATTGACAAGACATTAACAATAGAAAAGATTTTTATTTTTATTTTTTAAATTTACATGAAAGGATGTTATTGTTCAAAAATTTCAATAGAAATAAGTAACACCAAACAATAGAATAACAAAAATGAACAAATAATTAACATACAATAGAAAAGAACACACATACACACATACACACATTCTAGGCTAACAACTAGATAATAGTGTAATAATTTATTATGGTAAAAATTCTCAGGTTGTAACTTTATTATAACACTATAATTATATTAATTTAAGTACAAATGTGTTAAGCCCTTATTGGGTATAGAATTTTTTACGAGTATAAATGTGGACAAAACGTAGAGATTTTAATAGTTTATAAGAGAAATTTTTTTTACATGAAAAAAATGCATGGAAAAAATTGTACGACCAATATGTTAGATAAGAAAATAATAAAATTGCAACTCCTTGCCTTTGATTATTTTCTTTGAAAACGTTGCACTAATATTCATTTGCTTGCTCACAAAATATTTAATGCAACTTAGTGAGTTCAATCTTAAATCTTGTTGTGCCACTTTTTATTTGTAAAATGAAAAAAAAAAAACAATACATAACACCTATATTACAAGATAATATATGAGTAACCATATAATATATAGAAGAAAAAATTGAAGATAACAATATTTATGCAACAAAGTTTAGTGTAAAATTAATGCAATATGCTACAAATGCATACCATGCAATAGAGGCTGGTAATTAATAAATTATAGGAATTATTATGAACTTGTGATCAAGAATACACTCATATATAACTGGCTCAAAATAAAAAGTGAAGCTCATGGACACTTATACATAAGGGTACCAATTCTTTTAATTCCTTTTTTATTTTAAAATGAAAGCCCAACCAACCGCGAATAATCATAATTAAAATTTTCCTATAATTTAAAAATAATTACATTTTTTTTTTTCAGAAAAAATGATGTAGGAAGGCGAGGTTTATAGGTCTCAAGCCCTGTAACTTCATGAATTTCTAGAGAAAATCTTAATGGGCTACATCGAAGTCTCAATAGACTTACCTATCACCGCTAGGTGGTGGTAAGACCCCAGCGACCTGAGGGTTCAACAATGGTAACCCGTCCTAAGTTTCTAAGGTAGCCGAGGTTTGACTACATTTAAGCATGCATATGATAAATAAAAGTTTCCCACAAATCCCTAGTAATGGGCCCATTGGGCCAGGTGAGTTGAGGGAAAGAACAAAAGAAGTCCATATTGGACCCTCACTCGAGCAAATCATGAGAATCGGGATTGAGATCCCACTCGAAATGAAGGACAAAATCATTGCTCTCTTGCAGGCAAATTCAAACAGGTTCGCATGGTCGGTGTCAGACATGCCCGAAATCTCCTCCGACCTGGCAACCCATAGCCTCAATTTCGATACTATAGTGCAACTTGTTAAGTAAAAAAAGAGGCATTTTGCTCTAAAGAGGTAAGCTGCAATCAAGGAAGAGGTATAGAAGTTGCTTAAGGCTAGCTTCATAAGGGAGGAAAAGTACCTGACTTGGATAGCAAACGTGATGCTAGTTAAGAAGGAGAATAGGAAGTGGCAAATGTGCATCGATTATACCGACCTCAATAAAGCGTGTCCTAAAGACTATTTCCTTCTCCAGATGATCAATCAACTCGTCGATTCTACTTCAAAACACGCCCTATTGAGCTTTATAGACACATTCTCGAAGTACAACCAGATCAAAATGGACTCAAAGGATGAAGTCCATACCTCTTTTATCACCGATTACCATACGTATTGTTACATTGTGATGTGTTCATTCTGAAAAACGCTACGGCTACATACTAATGGATGGTGACAAAGTTGTTCAAGCCCTAGATTGAGCACAATATGGAGGTGTATGTCGATGGCATGATCATCAAGAGCTAGAAGCTATACGATCATGTCAAGGACCTCCAAGAGGCCTTTAACCAGATGCGCACAAACGACATGAAGCTAAACCCTTAGAAGTACGTCTTCGGGGTCGGATTCGGTAAATTCTTCGGCTTCCTAGTCACTCAAAGAGGTATCGAGGCTAACCATGAGAAGATTACTATCATCAGGGGAATGAATCCTCTAACCTTAGTCCAAGACGTACAGAAGCTCACCGGCATGATAGCCACATTAAGCAAGTTCATCTTGAAGAGCATAGACAGATGTGCTAAGTTCTTCAAAATCCTGAAAAATCCAAAGGGTTTTGAATAGACCTCAGAGTGTACTGTCGCTTTTCAGCAACTCCAGGACTTGCTTACATACCCACTTGTCCTCTCCAAGCTTATTTACGGATAGGACCTATTTTTGTACCTAGCTATGAGCGATCGAGTGCTTTCCTTTGTGCTAGTCAAAGTAAAGGGAAGAGAACACAGGCTCGTATACTACATCGGCCATATACTCTATAGGCTTGAGGTCAGGTACACCCAGGCAAAAAAGTTCGCCTGGCTGTCGTTATCACAGCATGGCAGCTAAGGCCCTACTTCTAGGTACACCAAATAATCGTACTCATAGACCAACCACTATGCACCATGTTACAGAAGCCTAATGCGTCCGGATGGATGATGAAGTATACGATGGAATTAAGGGCATATAGAATCCAATATTAGCCATGAATGGCCTATAAGGCATAAGTACTAGCTAACTTTATGATAAAATATATAAGAGAGGAGGAAGCACCACTTAGCAACGACAAACCGGTATGGATTCTCCAAGTTGATAGATTATCCACCTCAGGAAGTGGAGGTACGGGTCTTGTTCTGACTGGCCCGCACAAAGTTATAGTTTGCTATGCCCTTAAGTTCAAGTTCAATTTTAGCAATAATGAATTTGAATACAAGGCTCTTATCGCCGGTCTTAAGTTAGCTAAGGAGATTGACGCCAAGCACTTACAGATCTTCTCAGACTCTATACTTGTTGTCCGGTAAGTCCGAGATGAATACAAGGCTAGGAACGACACAATGGCTAGGTACCTTGAAAAGGTCATGAGCCTTCTAATTGAATTCCCTTCATAGAATATTACGAAGATCCCTCAACTCGAGAATTCAACAGCAGATTGACTATCCAAGTTTGCCTCTATTAGGATACAAAAGCCCGAGGTAAAGGATAGGAAAATCTTTATAGAATACTTACTAAAAAAGAGCATAACCTTAGGCTCAATTGAAGTTTTGGAATTAACTATAACAACACCAAAGCTGAACTGGATGGATCTTATTCGGAGTTATTTAGAGCAAGGTATGCTCCTACATGACCGGAGGGTGGCAAAGAAGCTCCTACATGATCGGAGGGTGGCAAAGAAGCTCCGGTATCACATCACCAACTATACATTTGTCAACGGCATCCTGTATCATAGGGGAGTTAGCCTTCCCTTGCTTCGATGCCTTTGAAAAGGCGAAAGGCTGCGCATCATGGAAGAGCTGTACGCCATAGTGTACAACAATCATATCTAGTCCTAAACCCTCTATCTCTAGGCACTACGACTCGGGAATTATTGACCTATCATGAGGCAGGATGTGAAAGCCATAGCCCAAAAGTACCCATAATGCTAGAAACACGCACTAGTTAGTCATGCACTTAGCGCCAGCCTCCAACTCTTGATTAGTCCATGGTCGTTCACATAATGGGGTATTGATATTTTCGGTGCCTTCCTAAAAGCTTCAGGAGGATGGCAATTCATAATTATTACAGTTGACTACTTCATGAAGTAGGTAGAAGCTGAAGTGATGGCAAAGATCATGAAGAGAAGTATTGAATCTTTTGTTAGAGATAACATTCTCTCTTGGTTCAAGGTCCCTTATGCTCTCATTATGGACAGTAGGCGACAATTTGATAACCCCAAGTTTAGGGAGTTCTACGCCAAGCACCACATCACATCACACTTCACTTCGGTTTGCTACCCCTAATTGAATGGACAAGTAGAGGCAACCAATCGAATTATCTTGAATAGCTTGAACAAGTGCGTGGATTGATCTCAGGGTACTTAAGTCGACGAACTACCCAATGTCCTATGGGGTTTAAGACTACTCATCGTACTTCTACAAGCGAGACCGCTTAGTGTTTAGGTCAAAAGTAGTCTTCCCCATCGAACTTGAGCTTTCTAATATCTAAACTCGAAGTTTCGATGCCACCCTTAATGAGTCACTGTTGTAAGCCAGCTTTGATAACATCAAGGAAATCAGAGACCTTATTATGGCTCGAGTAACTACATACTAACATTAGGTCGCCCAATACTACAATCAGAAGGTCAGACACAAAGAGTTCAAGGTCGGCGACCTAATGTGCCGAAAGCTAGAAGCTACGGGTTCTTGAGAAAGGCAAGGTAAGTTGGCCCCCAATTGGGAAGACCTGATTATAGTAGGGGAAAGATTAGGCAATGGAGCGTACAAATTAGAAAGACTGGATGGCGAGCTCATCCTAAGCATATGGAATGCTTATAATCTTTGGCTTTGTTTTGATTAGCATATTGTTGTATACATCTTTCTAGAATAATGAAATGAATAATTTGCTTCATAATTAGTTGTCTACCTCTCTCCTACTCTCTCCCTCTTTCTATTTCCATCCCAACCCTTAAAAGGGCAAATAGATAGTTCACCTAGCAAGTCAGAACACTACCGACCTGCCTCACCTTGGGTAACCTCGGTAGCGGAAACAACCCTTGCATAGAGTAAACCCAATTATCGAGCAGGTTGAAACACCACAAATATGACTCCCTTAAGTAACCTCGGTAAGGGAAAACAACCTTTGTACAGAGTAACCCTACAACCAAGCAGGTCAGGATGCCATCGATATGATCCACTCAAGTAACTTCAGTAAGAGGAAACAATCCTTATACAAAGTAACCCACACTACCGGGTAGATCAAAACGCCATCAACCTAAGCCTTCGTGTTGCGAATCATAACCAAGAACAGACGAGGCCGATCACTAGATAGGTCTATGCTTACAAAAAGCTTGAAAAAGATTAATGGGGAAAGTGTGAAAGGGCAAAAATGACGAATAAAACAATAAGCAAAACCTACGAATAGCTTTAGAAGATTTAATGCACCAATGGAATCTCCAAGAACTCACGGTATAATTCGATGTAATGTACGAATTAGTTCGGTGAGGTTACTCATTACCTAACCTTGCTTAAGGGAAAGGATAAGAGTGATGCTAAGAGTAAACAACTAATGTTTACGCAATGAAGAAAAGTACTCAAAAGTGTATTAAAAATGATCTATGTCCTCTCAGTTAAAAGTACAAGGGTATTTATACTTATAAGTTAAGACAACTTGCCTAACAAGGAAAAGACCAAAAGAGCAATTCCTAAGGAAGTAAAAATCAAGATACAAAAGGGTAAATATAAATATACAAGAAAAACAATTATTGGTGCAACAGATTCTACACATGATACTGTATACGTGGCGATGCTACATTAGCGAGGTTGTTTGAAGATGCGAACAAAAAGTACGGACAGCTGGCTTAATTGAGCAGGGATGGCTTTGTTAGTCTAGAGTCTCTCTTTCTCGGCTTCTCGGCAAGGAAGTTGTTGAGTAATTGGTCGACTTAAGCGTGAGGGAATAATCTTCAATTCAACACACTACAGAAAAATAGGCGGCTTGGCATGAAGGGTGACTTGGTAAGGAAGTACTCAGCCCCGGCAGGGGTCAACTAGAATAGAAGGATTTGTCGTGCTAGTCCCTCTAGTCTTGGGGTTTGACTGCAGGTTAGGGGTTTAGTAGCCTGATTCCCATCATTCCCTCCGAGTTGTTTTAGATTTGGGTAATATGGACTGAGGTCGGCAATGTTAAAGGCGTTAGAAACCCCATAGCCTTTGGGCAATTCTAATCTGTAGGCATTACCATTGATCTTTTGGAGGATTCTGAAAGGTCCTTCTACTCTTGCAGATAATTTGTTCCTCCTCTTGTTCAAGAACCGTTCCTTATTAAGGTGCAGCCATACCAAGTCACCCGACTGAAATTGTTTAACTATTCTACCCATGGTCTTTTCTCGCATTCTTTTGGCAGCTTGGTCGATGTGCCGAGTGACCTTATCATAGATGTGTTGAAGGGATTGTACTCTAGCCAAGGCGTTAAGGTCCTCTTGCGCGGGTACTGATATAGGGGTATGGTTGAGGGAAAACTCGAGATTAAATCCATAGACAACTTTAAAAGGGGTCTACTTAGTGGTGTCATGTACTGTTCAATTGTAGGCAAACTCAACCATTAGTAAGCAAACGTCCTAATCGGCTAAGTTCTTGCACATTGCAGCTCGGAGTAGTGATCCCAACGCATAATTAACCACCTCTGTCTAACTATTAGTTTAGGGGTGGCATGAGGTACTGAAGAGTAGTTTGGTCCCTAGCCGATGCCATAGGATTCTTTAGAAATTACTCAAGAACTTCAGGTCTCTATTGGAGACTACACTTCTTAGTACGCTGTATATCCGTATAATCTCCTGCAAGAAAAGAGAAGCAATAGCCAAAGCATCGTTAGTCTCGGTGCGAGGTACGAAGTGTGCCATCTTGCTGAACCTAACCACAATGACCATTACAGAATCTTTGCTTCGGGCAATTCGCAGTAGTTCGAGGATAAAATCCATGCGTAATTTAGTCCACGGCCTCATTAGAATAGGTAGGGGCATTGCTCTCCCTTACTCAGCTCGGCATTTGGCTTTCTTACATATGGCACAGCTTTCGACAACTTGGTGTACATTTCTCCTCATTCTCGGCCATTCAATAATTCACAGGTCTTCCGTTCTCCAAAATGTTTGAAGAGTCCTTCACTGTGAGCTTCCTTAATCAGTAGCTCCCTTAGTTGATAATTCAGCACATATAATTTTCTGCCTTAGAACAAGTAGCTATCCTCCACATGATAGTCGTCCATTGTCCTCCCATCGACGCATCGAGAAATTATGGGTTCGAAGTGTGGATCCAAATAGTCTGGTCTGCAGCTCTGATAAATGCGCATATCTCCTCGAAAGAGCATCTGTAACTACATTGCTCTTTCCTTGATTGTACTTTATCACAAAATTGAATCCTTCAATAAATTTAACCTATCTCGCCTTCCGCTTTGATAACTTAGTCTAACTTTAAAGGTACATCAGCGATTCATGGTCAGTATATATGATAAATTATCTTGACAATAAATAGTGTTGCCATACTTGTAGTGCTCAGATTAGTGCCAAAAGTTTTTTGTCATACATGGAGTAATTTAACTGGGGTCTTTGGAGCTTTTCACTGTGGAAGGCAATTGGTTGACCTTCCTACATTAGGATAGTGCCTATTTGAATGCCTGATGAATCGCATTCCAGCTCAAAAATTTTGTCGAAGTTGGGTAGTACTAACACTGGTATGGAGGTTAATCTTTCTTTTACCTTAGAAAAGCTCCTCTCCTCCTTTTCTCCCCATCAGAAGTCGATGTTTTTCTTCGTTAGTTCAATAAGTAACACAGCGAGGGTACTAAAATTTTTTATGAATCTTTTATAAAACGAAGCCAGTCTATGGAAACTTCTTACGTTGGCACAAGTAGTAGGACTCGACCACTCGACAATTGCTTGGATCTTTTCATCATTGACTTGCAAGCCTCCTCCACTGACTACATAGCCTAAGAATACCACTTCCTCCTAGTAAAAGCAACGTTTCTTTAGATTGCTGAATAGTATCTCAACATGAAGGATATCCAAGACTGCTCTGAGATGTTCACAATGACTCGGTATGTTAGCATTATAGACAAGGATATCGTTAAAGTACACCACAATGCACTTCCCTATAAGATGACTTAGCACATGGTTCATTAGTCTCATGAAAGTATTCTAAGCATTTGATAAGCCGAAGGGCATGACTATTCATTCATACAGACCATATTGAGTCTTGAACGCAGTCTTCTTCTCATCTCGTAACCTCATGTGGATTTGATGGTTGCCAGATTTAAGATCAATCTTGTTGAAAATCTTGGCTCCATTGAAATCATCCAACATATCCTCTAGCTTCGAGATCGGATACTTGTATTTAATACTGATCTTGTTCGTAGCTTGGCTATCTATACACATTCATTAGGCTTCATCCTTCTTTGGCACTATAAGTGTAGTCATAGCATAAGGGCTAAGACTCTCTCTTACATAGCCTCTCTCCAGTAACTCATTGAATTGACGTTAGAGTTCATAAGTCTGCTCGAAATTCATCCGATAAGCTGACATATTCAGCAGTACAGCATTGGGTTTAAGTCAATGCAGTGCTCTATGCTTTGAGTTGGGGGCAACCCCTTAGGAAACTATTCGGGGAACAGGTCAGCATATTCACTAACAACTCCTTGATCTCCTAGAGTAATTCACCTTACTCCTTCATTTCTAATAGTCGCTTGACCAATAAAAGGGTCGACTTATTAGCATTGATGGCCTCTTAGAGCTCAGCTCTACTGTCACGCCCCGAAGCGGCAGAGTCGTAACAGCCCCGCCATGTAAACTGTCCTAAGATAGAAGTTGGCCTTACAACCACTATCTTAGACCTAATCTACATAAGGCGTCTATGACTAACCCGCTTTGAAGTAAACAGTTTGTAATTTAGATAAAGTATTTACTTAAGAAAGTGAGAAAATTTATATATATATACTATAATTCAGTTATTACATTATTCAAAAATGAAAAATTCTAAATAAAACAAAACTTAGACCTCAAGAATATATGTTCGTTCTTCAAATATTTTTCCTCACTCCCCAAGATCTAGTAGTTGCTAGTTTTGGTTTAGGTAGATTCGGCCACCGCCGGCCGCCGTAGCCTTGTCGGCCAGTCTGGGCGCTGCCACCACCGTGTGGTGGTGGTGGCCGTCCACTCCCAGCTGCTCGTCTGGTGTGAGTTCTCTTTAATGGCCCTAATTGCACAATTTTTCTTATTTTTTTTCTAACTCAAATTTTTCTCTCAATTTTCACCTCTCCCTAATTTTCCCTGATTTCTAACTATCCAAATGAGCTTCTAAATTTTTTTCCCTATTCATAGAGCTTTAGGGAATTTATTGTGCATTAAATTGGACAAGACAATTGTCTTATCCCTTAATTTTTGGCTTTTGTGTTGTCTTAATTTAATTGGCCGATTTTTTTCTTATTTTTCCCAGTTGCCACGACCCAATTCTGGATCATTCCTAATTTTTCCTGATTTTTCTTTATTTTTCCTTAATAAATTATGAATTTTTTTTAAGTATTTAGTATTATTTTAACATATTTCGCGTATTTTAAATAATTACGCGTATTTATACCTACATGTAAATTCATATATAGTACAAATAAATATTCCTAAATATTATTTAGGTTATTTTATGATTTTTAGTAGACATATAATTTATTTCTAGCGATTTGTTAATTATCGAAATGTATTTTACGTATTTTCGATAAATGACGAGTTATATACTTAAAATTTGGAATTTTTATAGTCTCTTATTTTATTGCTTATTTTCGTAAATTTAAACTTACGGGGTTATTTTTACTAATATTTCTAGCTTTACTTTATAATTTAGGCTTGATCGGATCTTTTAGCCAATCGAAACCTTGAGGGACTGGTTGTGGGACTTACATCTACTCATCACCAGAGTCTTCTTCAATTCGCGAACAAGTTTCTTTTGCAACTTATTAACTTCTCTCGGCAACATTGGATTTAGTGTGATCTTTCGGTCATCCTTCTCGAACATATACGTGTTCCTGTAGCAGTTATCAATAACTCTCTTATCAAATAACTACGGTCTACTCAGCAACACGTGGGAAGCACACATAGGCAGTACATCGCAAAGAATTCGGTTAGAGTAATTCCCTATAGTGATCTGTAGTAGTATTTGCCAAGTGACATGTAACACTCCTTTCTCACTCAACTAGTGCAACTCGTACGGCCTTAAATGTGCAACAGTTGGCAACTTCAGTTTTGAAACAAGATCAGGAATGCCACGTTGGTGCAGCTTCCACCATCCGCGATGAGGGCACATACCTAATCATTTACCTTATAGGTGGTATGGAACAAGTTCTCTCTTTACTCCTCTTTTCGTGAGGGCTCGGCATTCATAGTGCATCGGATAACCATGAGTAACTTATCCAAGTCCTCGGCAAACATGTCCTCCTTAATTAGCTCTTTCTCGATAGGAACCTCCTCTTCCTTGGGTTCCTCATTTGTACTTTCTACTTCTAGTTTCAAGATGTCTCCCTTAATGATCATTGTCCTTTGATTCGGGCACTGAGTAGCCATGTGTCCAAACCCTTGACACTTGAAGCACTTGATCTGGCTAGTTTTCCTATCAAACCCTTACCTCTTCTCATAAGTTTGGGTCAGCACTTCACCATCAGGTCGGCCTTTTTGTTCAGCTCTTACTTGGGTCTGTTATTTTTCCTTACAGATTCAAAGCTTAAACAAATACTTCAAGAAATTAACAGTTAACAACACAACAATCAATTGAATACAATAACTTACTCTGTTTCACACACGCAAAACAAAGTATAATAGAACTTCAAGAAGAACTACTATAGTTCACACAAAACCTCTGCTCTGATATGAAGATATTGTGAATCGTGACAAAAAATAGATAAGGCCGGATGCTAGATAAGTCCAAGCCTGTAGAAAGCTCGAAAAGGATTAATGGGGAAAGTGCGAAAGGGCAAAAATGACGAATGAAATAGTAAGCAAAACCTACAAATAGCTTTAAAGGATATGATACACCAATGGAACCTCCGATGACTCACGGCACAATTCGATGTGACGCACGAATTAGTCCAGTGAGGTTACTCGCTACCTAATCTTTCTTAAGGGAAATGATAAGAGTGACGTCGAGAGTAAACAAACAGTGTTTACGCAATGAAGAAAAGTACTCAAACGTGTATTAAGAATGATCTATGTCCTCACAGTTAAAAGTATAAGGGTATTTATATCTATAAGTTAGGGCAACTTACCTAATAAGGAAAAGACAAAAGGGCATTTCTTAAAGAAGTAAAGATCGGGATACAAAAGGGTAAAAATGAATATACAAGAGTAATGGATTCTATATATGATACTGTATACATGGAGATACTACATTGGTGAGGTTATTCAAAGATGCGGATAAAAAGTATAGACAACTGGCTTATCGGAGCTGGGATGGCTTTATCAGTCCAAAGTCTCTCTTTCTCGGCTTCTTGGCAAAGAAGATACCGAGTAATTGGTTAGCTTGAGTGTAAGGGAGTAATCTTCAATTCAGCACACTACAGAAAAATAGGTGATCATATGGCTCAGCACATAGGCAAGGAAGTACTTAACATCGACAAAGGTCAACTGGAATAGAAGAATTTGTCATGCTAATCCCTTTAGTCCTAAGACTTGGATACGGGTTAAGGGTTCGGCAGCCTGATTCCCATCCTTTCAAGTAATTTCGGTAAGGGGAAACACCCCTTGCACAGAATAACCCCTACTATTG
This sequence comes from Lumnitzera littorea, assembly GCA_024138015.1. Taxonomy (NCBI): domain Eukaryota; kingdom Viridiplantae; phylum Streptophyta; class Magnoliopsida; order Myrtales; family Combretaceae; genus Lumnitzera; species Lumnitzera littorea. Next base: position 137,493,655 of record JAMXBB010000001.1, on the reverse strand, counting down.
GGTAGGTCGGAATGCCACCGACCTGACCCTCAGGTAATCTTGGTAAAGTGAAACACCCCTTGTATAGAGTAACCTCCATTACTGGGTAGGTCGAAATGCTACCTCTTTAACCACCTCGAGTAACCTCGGTAAGTGAAAATACCCCTTGCAAAGTAACCCCCATTACCAGGTGGATTGGGACGCCACAAACCTAACTCCTAACCTTAATAAGGCGAAACACCCCTTATATAGCGAAATTCCTACACAAATATATTCAAAGGCAAAATAAGACAAAGTGAGTGTATAAGAAGAGGTAAGTAGAAAATCTCATTTATTGATTGCAAAATTATAGTTAAGGCCGACATCCCGACCTGGCATACAAAAAAAGAAAAAAAAAAAAACTATCGCCTTGGATCAGCTAGCTTCAGTAACTCAAAAAAGTCTAAAGCTTCAATTTACTCAAAGCACTAATCTATGGCTACCCCTTGAAGAGGTTAGCTCTAGGTTGAAGCAAGGGCTGAAGATTACTCACATAGGTCAACAAGAGGACCACTCAATTCTTGATTACCTTGAGAAGCATCCTCAGTGGTGGCCTCATACAGAACTGCTAGTGTTACGCTTTGAAGTTGTAAAGTCACAACAATCCTGTCGTGTAAACCAACCTATAACAGGAACTGACCTCATAGTGCTTATCGTAGATACGATCTACATAAGGCGTCAACGACTCCTCGCTTTGAAGTAAACAATTCGACTAAGATTTTTAGCTAAAATTTACTGTAAACGTAAAATCTTAAGTCATATATATATATATATAATTACTTTCACATTATCATAGGATTCCTAGGAGATCCTACATAATACAACGATAAACTAATGTACGTATCATATATTAGTTCTTTATCCTAAGGATACTAGCAAGACTCTAAATAAGACTTGATTTTTTGCCAATGGATCCTCACTCCTCATAGCTTCAAAAGAAATCTAACCTTTTGGTAATCGTATCGTAGCATCACAAATCAGAAGTCGGGACTTACAAAAGAACCTATGCAAGTATGGACAACTATAGCTCAGTAAGTTGAATTGGAGATTCATGAATGTATATAAGCACAATCAAAGTTATTAAGCAATTATTTTCATGAAATGCAATAAACAAGTGCCATCACATAATGTAATCCGGTCTGTTATGAAATCAAAGTAATTTTACCTGCTCTAATCCAGGTTGAGGAGTTTTCATGTTATGCAATATCTTACAACCAAACCTAAGTTTGTGCAATGAAGATACTGCTCCTCTTAAGATTATCTTTTGAACCAATGCTATCATCCTCACTGTGACCTCCTCTCTTATCACTTAATTTGGTTAAGGATGAGGAAAAGACCAATTTTTTATCCAGTGCTATCTTTTTCAAAGGTATCAATGTTTAGTTGGAGAATCCTAATGATCCCCTACAGGGTTGCAATGCATGTCTTTTTAGGGTATTAAGTTGATTAGGTTTATATTCGGTTTAGGGTGACCAAACAATTCCATACTACTCCAATCACAACAGTCATCAAACATAACACAGATTTCAGCACAAAATCAGATATATAAGCACATGCAAAAGACTACTTACAATCGTAATCATATACAAAACTAAGTCTCCAAGTACTCTAAAATGGTACTCCAAAATACAATGAAGCATTAAACCCAACTTACTTGGAATCCTGAGTCGCTTAATCACTTGTCACAGGTTGATTCGTCTCTATATGTCCTATAATATAAATACGCTTTTTAGTATTTATATTTAAATGATACATATTCTAAGTTAGGATTTAACTTAATTCTCCTTATATACCTATCATTTACTAACAATTCATCTTACGTTAGTTCAGGGTTCGATTTCCGAATCCGATTCCAGTTTAGGTCCTAATTTGATTTCAACTACGAGTAATCCTAAAATACATTTCGAACTCTAAAGTGAAATTAATCACATTAAGCTCGAGTATCTTAATATCATATTAGGTCTTAATTCAGTATTCTAACTCACTCGGTACACTCTAATCCTGATTAGTGTATCGAATTTAGTCCCAAGGTGAGAAAATTTTACAATTTTTGTATCAGATTTAATATGTACTAATATTATTATTATATTATCCAATTTAACATGTTATTTTATATTTATTAAAATTCCAATTTCACATATTACCAAGTTACTCAAATTTACTACATAATTCCTATATTAATTGCAATTTATACAACAAAGGTTAGGATTAGGTTTCTACATCAGAGATTAATATCCTTAAATATCTAATTACCTTCTAAATCAGTAATTAGTCATTTAGTCTAAAATTACTCATTTTTCTAATCATTTTAGGGCTAAAAAATTACTTAAAATTTTCAAATATTAATTTTAGAAAAATGGCTTCATAGCATTATTCTATATCATTTAAGTATTCTACAGAAAAAAATTGAGCTCCAAACTACACTCCTAAGTCTCTTTATTTCTAATTCTAAACATACTCGGTTTTATTCAAATTCTTAAACACCTTATATTTATAGATGTGATTAAACTTAATCACTATTTTTTCCTAAATCTACATATAATAAAACATCATAATAACAAATTTCATAATTTTCTGGGTAGAATTAATAATTTTAAGAAATTTTGCAAAATCGGATGAGATTTAGGACTCACTTGATTTTTGAGCTTTCGACCACCAACACTGGTTCAAGGTGTATCGGCTAGTCTAGGTGGTTGGTTTGGAGTGGAGTGGTGGTAGTGATGGTCCCGTAAGTTCAGCCTAATTACACTAAATGTACAGTTTTGAGTAAAATTTTCCTAAACCCTGATTTCCTTCTTAATTTTTTCCAACTCCTAACAGACCAAATGAGCTCAGAGAATTTTCTTGCTATTTATAGATCTGTAAAGGAATTTTAGGGCATTAATTAGACAAGATTTTTGGCTTATCTTCTTCCATTTTTCCTTTTAAGTGTTTGATTTTAAGTGGTCCAATTTTTTTTTTTTTTTTTTACTTCCCTCAGCTACTATGACTTAATCTAGAGCATTCCCTATTTCCTTGATTTTTCTTTGATTTTTTTAATAATTTTCTTTCATTATTTAGCAAATTTTTAGCTAATTTCAAGTAATTTCGTGTATTTTTACCTACACGTAAATTGTAGGGTATAAGTAAACACTCCTAAATATTATTTAGGTCAATCTATGATTTTTAGTATACATATAATTTATCTCTAGTCATTTTTTAGTTATTAGAATATATTTTACGCATTTTCGATAAATAATGAATAATATACTTAAAATTTGAAAATTTTATATTCTCTTATTTCATTATTTATTTTCTTAAATTCAAACTTACGGGATCATTTTTACTAATATTTCTAGTTTTAATTTATAATTTAGGCTTGATCGGTTTATTTAACCAATCGCCTTAAACTTCATGTACTACATTCGATTTTACGGTTACTTAGTTTATATTTAGGGCTTATAACTGGGATAGAAGTGGATGTTAAAGCACCTTACCTAGCACTAGTAGCAGATGAAGCACCTTCGACATTGCAGGTTGCTTGAGCGGCCTCCCTCTTACATGCTTGGGCCTCCCTCTTCTCCCCAAAGGCAAGGGAATCCAAAAAATCCATAAAGCTTAAGTCAAAGTTTGGATGGTGGGAGAGCACCTATCTCCTTATATAGCAAGTGCAATCAACGGACAGGTCTTCTAACTCTTCCTACTACTCGTCCGTTGTCTTATCATCGGCTATGGCCTTCTTCACAGTGATGTCGTTGAGGACCTCTCCACTTTCCATCTTAGAGATTATCTCCTCCATCTCTAAAACCCTTCCCTGTAGCTCCTAAACCTGGCGCTCTAACCCAACCTTGGAACTAGCCAGCTCCAACAAAGTAGCTTTGACACTTTCACACTTAAACGCCTTCATTGCTAGCTCGATTTGGAACCTGGTAGCCGACGCCTTTAGCTCGACATTTTCCTTCTCGAGTTGGACCTTGGTCTCCCTTTCCTTATCCACTCTCTGAGAGAGGTGAGCTTTGGTCCTTTGCTCATCCTCAAGCCAACCCTTCAGGTCGTCAACCTTCTTTGCTGCCTTATCGGCATTCTCCCTTTCTCGCTCGACATCCTTTAACCACGCTTAAATCCCCACCACCTGTACATAAGAGCAACGTAGGCGCCAGTTAGCTTTGGAGAATTTTTCCAAATATTTAGTAGTAGAGGACTTTGTCTCTCATAAGTTCTTCCCAACCCTGCATAACACCTCCCTCAAGCCCTTTACCTCTTTTCGAGCAGCATCATATTTGCTTAGCTAAAACAATACCTAGTTATAATACTACAAAGTAATACGAGCTAAGTGAAAGGGACGAAGCGCATTAAGATAAAGAGGTAAAGGCTTACCTGCCACATGAGCATACTTAAATAGCTTACCATCTCCATGAGGTCACCTCTAGCTACCATAGATAGTCCCTCGAGTATGGCTTAGTCATTAGGTGTGTAAGACCCCAACAAAGCCTAGTAGATAACAGTTATGTATCGCAATGTCAAGTCATCAGCCCATACCTGCCACTCTAGCCTCAGGAGCTTCCCCCTGACTCTCTTCATCTCGGATTCGGGAGTCTCACTAAGCAGCTCTTCATTTCAGGAGATGTACGGGACCCCTTTGAACGAGTCCAACTCAATCTCCAAGTATCTAAACTTATTAAGGACGTCAAAAAACTCGTCCTTAAGTTCGTTTATATACTTGAAGGGATGAGCCATCGGCCACTCAGCCCAAGAGGAACGACTCAATGGCACCTTCGCTAGGGGTCTCTACTTCTTAGCTTCGAGCCCGACTTCCCTAGCCATTTCAAGAGCCTTCTTCTTTTGCCCAACAACTTTAGGCAAGGCAGCAACCTCTACCATCTCCTTTTCTCTTACCCCTAGAGGGGTAAGCATTTGAACCTCTGGCTCCCTTACATCGATATCCTCGTCCCTCACAAGAATAGGCTCGATGGCGAGGATGAAGTCAAGGGCAAGAAGAGCCATGCTTAAAGGCTCCACATTTAGCGGCTCGTCCCAGATACCAATAGCAATCCCTTAAGGAATAGCCATTGGTCGCACTCTGCTGATCTCCCCAACCCTTGGCTTTGTCCGTACAGTTTTTCCTTTTGGCTTGTCTACCTTGACTCTTACCTGGTGGTAGCTCATCAACTTGTCTACAGAGGGACGAAGAACCCTCCTAGCCCAATTTTTACTTGCAAAAATAGATTTAAGTAATGAGGAAAAGAAAAAGCAAGAAGAACAAACAAAACTACTACTACCATTTACAAAACTCCGATGTGACTGGCATAGCCAAGGAAGTTCCCTTATTTTACAGAAGAGGAGTTAGATGAAGTACCTCAACACCAGCACAACAGATGAAGGCGCTTGCAAATAGAACGAACCTCTATCTTCGACCCACTTCTTGATCACAGCCTTCTTTATACTAGAAAAGCGCTCAGAGATCGGATGCCAAAAGTATCTCCCCATCGTCTCCGCGGCATTAATCTTCTAGCCATGCCTTAAGGCCATGAAGGTTTGAATCTCTTGATAGCTTCTATGTCACTAAGGCCAAGCTCTTTTTGGGCCTCAATCTGGACCAGCTCATTCCACTATGTCTAAAAATCTACCTTTCTAAGCAGTTTGACCACTACGTAGTCATCTTGCTAGCCCTTCATGGAATCCACAAGGTCGTAGAATATTTTCTTTCCTAGACGAGGCGGCAGGTACTTACCTCCTACACCCCCCACCCCCCCTAACTCTCTTCCACTTATAAAAGTAGTTAAAGAGCTCAGGAGTGGCCCTTATCACCAAATACTCATGTAACACCTGAAAAGCCTTTAATACCCTCCACTCATTGAGAAGGACCTATGTCGAATTGCCTTGGTGGAAGTTGAAGAGCTCTTTCTTGAAGCAGCTAAAGGAGAGGTGCTGCTTAAACTCCAAACACTTCTCGAAAATTGCAAAATGCCTCCCTAATAGTAAGGCCATATGCTTCCCCTACTCAGTAATCGTATCTGCTACCTAGGGATTATCTCAACAATGAAGTTATTGAAGACCTAACTGGTGGCAGTGGGTTTGCTCTTACTCACCTAGCTATTAGGCTCCTTGTTAGTCCTAGGTGCATCGAACAAGTCTTTAGGAGGGGGTAGAAGGGCATTTGCATATACATCCCTCAGGATGGCGTCAATAATCTTGACCCTATCTAATGCCTCTACCACCATTCTAGTAGAATTGCCCAGTTATGTCAGTGATTATACCTCGTCCTCTCCTATTAGAGGGGAAGTGACACCCTTTGTAGATACAAAGTCAAAGAGATGTAGTGATGAGGTTAAACTAGTCTCACCTTTGTTACTCAATATGATCGTAAAGTTTGAAGAAGGAAGTTAGAAAAGCTTTCGAAGAAAGTTTGATGTAATGTAAGAAAGTGGAATTCACAATAGTAGAATAGAGAGATTGCAAAAAAGTGATCTCTCGTTGTGATTGTATCATTTATAGGCTAATTACTTAGGAAATTATACGGGTAGTTATCGGGATTTGTATAAGCACAAAGCCCTTGGAATGTTGTAGAATATATACGTTGGGTGGGTTTTGATCAAATGGTCATCTTTAAAAGGCAAAATACATGTAGCTGCATGTTAGTTTGCTACGACGAGTACCTATCACATCACATTAAATGCATAAAAAACAAGCACACTTCGGTTAGAATTTGAAAAAGTTTCTTCCATAAGAAGTTTCCCTATGGTCCCTCCAACTTCCATCCGATTAGCATGATAGAGGTACGCTACAATTGTACTTGCTCGCTCCATGACGAATGTTGTTCAACTAAACCAGCTTGTGCCCTCGAATTACCTACCCAATGAGATGCAAAGGTGTCTTACTTTGACACTTTAACCAAGGTTTCGTCCTACTCGAGTCATCATCACTTCACTTCAGGATAGTTGCTGATCACATCAGCTTGTCTTATCTCAGACATCTTCGAATCAGGTACTCACCACCTTAAACATTGCCGCCTTGGCTTGCTATTAGCCCGAACTTACACCCTTGCCACATTAACACTATAGCACTAGCTTAAGCCTCTTTGAGTTAAACTAGCTACATGCCTGAGCAGCCTATATATCCTTTCTCTTTGCCTTTGCCTTCACAATGAGACTTCGAAGAGGCAAGTGTTAACAGGGAAAGTGTTGACAGGGCTCTTTAGACATAGGCCCCTTAAGCTTGTCTAAATTTGACGTACCTTACCACCTGAAGCTTGCTACCATGGGCTTAAGCCTTAAGCCTAAATTGATCGAGCCCAAGGAACTCTTCAACAGCTAAAATGGACAAGATAAAGATAAGATACCAAGTCAAACAGCCATCTCCGGTATAAGTGAGACATGTCAGACACCATGACCATACTCTCCCATGCTTGTGGGAGAGGATCCTCCCTACTAACTATCCTCCAACTCTCGATGCTACTCCTTTATAAATACCTTATCACTACCTAACGGTAAATCTCTCTGCACTCTACGCACTAAACTTGCCTATTATTCTAAAGTACCCTCTATTCTCCAAGGATTCATTGTTGACTTAAACATCGGAGTGACCATGCCAAACTATTCCCCAACGTCCCCTTACAGTGTTTTGTTTTGTAGACTTACTACATGTAAAGCTTAATTACTATCAGCAAATACCTTGAGACAACAGTAGGTTTTAGAATGTTTACAATTTAAGAAAGGATGGAAAACAAATTATACTTTTACTTTTAGGTCTTGCTAAAGTAAAGGGCAAATCTTTGCTAACCTACAATGATGATAAGAATCAAAGTCATGATGGAGATAGGAAAATTCAAGATTACCTAAGTAAAAGAGCAATTCAGTGGTCATATGGAGTAAACTTGTTGGCAAAATATTAATCGATTATTGGTTGATTAGGTGAGGTTAGTCAATTGGGTGGCGGTCAACCTAAGACTAGCCATGTATGTTATTTAATTAATTTTCTTTTGTTCGTCTTGTTTTCGTTATTTTTTGTATTTTCTTTTCAAAGATAGGCAACACACACACACACCACACATATTACATAATGAGTATGCCCTTTAATTTACCTTTACGTTTATTTTTAATTACGTTATTCCATTAGACATAGGAGACTATTAGTTATTTTAAAATATCTAAAATTTAATTAATTTTCTCATTGATTAAGGGCATAATTGTGCATCACTTGAACTTTTTATTTCCAATGAAAAGGAATAAAAATTTATGTCCTTAATAAGGTAACAACTATCTTCTCTAGAGAGGGAATAGAAAAGTCATCAGAAATTAAAAATTCATCAAATTCCAAGTAAATAAGGTAACAAGTTCTGGAAAGGTTATTCTATTCTCTCTCTATTACTTTCAAGTAAATGAACCATCAAAATCCTTTTGTTTTGGCAATTTTCAATTTTATTACTAATTTTAGGTGCCTTGAATGTGATTCTTTCGGGATTTGCATTTACTACCAGCTATACTACCACAAATCCCTTAATATGTTTAACCACTGATAACCAATGGAAAACAATAAGATGATACATTAAAATGTACAAAATTTCCATTAAACTAAAAATCAGTAAGTTTTAGAGGGAGAAACAAAAATGCAACCACACTAAGGGGATAACAACCAACATTAATCAACAATAAAAGAGCTAAAACAACTATTAGATCCACAAATATAAGCTAATCTAAGGTGAAAATAATGAATAAGATTTGAGGTTTCTAAAAATAGTAAATACTAGAATAGGTGCTTGGGGTTTATTTACATCCTTGTAACAGTTGTTGGATTCATGGCAATAGAGGGACTTCATCCAATAGATTTCTCATAGAGACTTTGAGCGCTTTAGGTGATGAGCAATATATAGATAGACCATAGGAAACTGTGCGGTTCCATTATCTTATATATCGCATCTCTATAGAAAGTATTGCTAAAAGTAGATAGATTGATAAACTACTTACTCTTTTACCCCTAAGCGATTGACTTTGGCAAAAAGTAGTATTCTTTCGATTAGATTTGGTTAGTGTCTTTTAAGGTGTTCTAAGTAGACCTAGGTAAGGGCTGGTTTCGAACCGTAAACCAGCCCAACCTAATAGTGGCTAGGTTGAACTATTTCGGCAAACTGCTGAACCCGACGGTCCTTAAACTATTGAAGGATTATTTTTTTCTAAAAAAAAAATAATGGCGGATAATAATGACTAGACCCTACCACCTTAACCCCACCCCACCCCCCCAATTTAACTTTTAATGCATCCGCCACAAATTTTAAATTTGCAGTTCAAAATTTAAAATTTGCAATGCCAAATTGTTTAAATTTTGAAATTTCAAAATTCAAACAACGTATTCACACATTCCTCGAACATTATAAATAGCAATTTCAGGTCTAACAGCAATATTTACTCTACAAACTAATTAAATCTCTCCAACTCCAACTATTCTACTTTCAAATTTTTTCAGTTGCAAAACATTTTAGAAATATTTCCTTCTACTAACCACCAATATCTGTATATAATCCTCCACTCCACTGCATAGAACAATTTGCATTAGCAAATAACACTGACATACACATACTTACCATATAATTTATGCTTTATTTTTTCTTACATATTGTTTTTATCTTTTACTCATAAATCTTTATTATAGTAAATAAGTGAAAAAAATATTTGCATTGATGAAAAGATTTTTGTGTTGTACCTTCTTCAGTAAAAAACATGGTTCATCATCTAGTAGCAAAAGCAAGGGTAAGGGTAAGGGCATTGGAATTTCCAAATACGTCGTCTGCACCACAACAGTTCGAGGGCATTTAAGCAAAGTCGGATAACGAGTACGACCTAAATGAGCAAAGGACACACGATATGATTGAGAATGTGGAAGAAGAAGTTACACCACCTCCAAGCTTTGATGTAGAACCCCATCGCATGAGTAATCACGGTACACTACCTCCTGGCTTTGACGTTGAATATCAACGCATGAGTTATCGAGGCACACTACCTCCATACATGAGTGTCCCTGAACATCATGTTAGATTCGAACCTCCTCATATGAGCGTCCATATACGACCCGCAGGATTTAAACCCCTACGGATGAGTTACCTAGCAAGTTCGAGGATAAGGAAGACGATATATAAATTATTCCCGAAACAGAAAAAGCAACATATGAGCAAATATAGGCCTAACAGTTTAAGACCATCTGCCTTAGGTAAGCCCCCTAAATTTGGTAAGTCTAATATTTTTACTACTCATTTTTGTGAAGGTACAGATGAAAGGAGAACTCGAAGGCATTCTACAACTACTGCAACACGAGTTACTCCTAGAGAACGGGAGAGGGATATGGTACCCCTAACCGACACTTAAGGTCAAAGCATCCCAAGGAGGTGAGAATAGATAGAATGCAGCAACAGATTACCCAAAATGGTGGTTCATCTAGTCAAATGCTAATGAGGTATGCTGAAGAGAGGCATAAATATAACCTATCACAATACCTGGCAAATATGCACCTCTCATTTAACGTAGGTGCATCAGAGTGATAGAGTCAATACGAGCGAGAGATGTTCAATCCTAACTTGCGACAGCTTAGCCGCAGATCGATAACCCGAGCCACGTAGGAGATTTACCACAAATGTAAGAGGGCACTCATAGGTAAGTTTGCTTCCCTCGATATGTAAGTATCCATATGTGTAGACATATGGACGAATCCTTTTCGTAATAATTCTTATATGGGTATTACTGTTTACTAGGTAGACAATAATTGACAACTTAATAAACAACTATTAGCTTTAAGGGTATTTAACGATTAACACATGGCACAAAACATTTATAAAATTATTAGAAAAATCCTAAATGAGTATAGATTAGTGAGGAAAATTTTTTCTATTGGTTTTGATAATATAACTGCTAATACTGCATCAATATCTGATTTGCAAAATTACTGTCAACCAACGTTTAGGGGGATTTATTTGTACATACGTTATGTATGTCATATTCTTAACTTATGTGTCAACGATAACATTGCAACTTTGCACGATAGTATAGCTCCGATAAGGAACATCGTCAAGACAATAACAGACAGGCCGTAAGTGGAGGAACTTCCGCATAGAGCACAAGAAGAGACCTCGGAAGTTTAAAATGGATGTGCAATACTACTGGAACTCGACTTATGAGTTGTTGCATAGTACAGTTCCTTACAGCAAACTACTGTGTGACTTTGCAATGTACAACATGCAAGGAGTTGACATTTTCCCCAATAACTGGGATATTTGTATCTAGTTACTAAAAGTTTTGAAAGTTTTTCACGATACTATTAAGACTTTCACAAATTTACAGACCCAATGTTCACTTGTTTGTTATATTAGTGTCAATATACTTGGCATGCTAGTTCAAACTCGTGAGGACCCAAACCTGCATGTGTGCATATACGATATGATGTTGAATTGGTTAACTTATTATAAGGAAATTCCTCATATTTATCTCGTAGCAACTATTTTAGAGCCTCATTGTAAAGCGGAATTATTACTAATGTATTTGAAAACTTATTATGGTTACATTCAAGATTTAACGGATTCTCAAGATGTGTGCAACTTAGAAACATAGCAAAAAGTGTCGGCAGCAACAATCGACATAGAGGAGATGCTCAACTATTACCAAGATCAGTATGGTAGCCAGTCATCAGTCTCTCCTTCGTTACCCACCAAGGAGTGGCATTATTCATTTATGGGTGAGCAGTTATTAGTACAAAAATTGAAGCGGTACGGTTTGGTTCGGTGGTCTAATATCTAAGATGTAACACTACACCAATAAGAATTTTGAGTTTTCTGAGAATATCTCCATCAAGGACTTCGATATTTTAGAGTGATGGCAAAGGCATAGAAGGGATTACCCACTACTATTTCGCATCGCCCGTAAAGTACTCACCACTCCGACTTCAACAATCGCCATTAAGTAAGCATTTAGTATAGTAGGCTAAATTGTTGACAAACGCTGAGTCTCCCTATCTGTTATCAGTGATGAGGCAAATGCTTGCACAGAATATTGGTACAAGGTGAGCTGTAGACGACAAGAATCATGCGGGACATCAAGCGAGGAGGATGATTACTTCAGTGATTGGAACCGATTTGATAGAAGCCCAAGCTCACCCACGGGTTCTACTTTTACTTACAAATATGAACAGTTATCTCAAGAGGATACATAGTAAATTTTCTTTTCATCTTTTACGAAAAAGTTTTACCATGTAGAAAAATCATTTTTCCTAATTGTCCAAAAAAACGAAATGATGTAGTTTTCACAAAAGTGCTGATATGGTTTTTCTAAATTATGATTGACTAAAATTATTTTCCTTCAAAAAATTTAACTTAGATAGTCACGTATACTTGGATGTTTTTCTGAAAATGTAAAATTGATCAATAAATTAAAAGTTTTCTAAAAATCTAAACCAAACTACGATAGTTTGATTCCGATTAATGGATACATAGGTACCTTCCAAGCGACTGTAAAATACTGTAAAAAATATTTTCCCTTCGACCACTTCACTTTACTCAATTAGATTAGGACATTAGGCATTCATATTATAAGAGACTTTTTTATATTTTATTTTCTTTCCATTTTTAATATATACTTTATGGACAGATCGAAGAAAAAAGAAAATGGTTGAAAGATTGGCAAGGCTAAAAGAAAAAAAATTATATAAAGGTTTGAGAGAAAAAAAAAACAGGTTCAAAAGCCACATAAACCGGCTCTTGAACCGCTGGATCATATGAACCGCTGGATTATATGAACCGATCCTAAACCGTCGGCTCACAAACCGATCACGATTCAACATAGCCACGACCTATGAACCGACGATTCAAGGTCGATCCGATCCAATCCGCCACCGTGGTCTAATTCCAAGTATTGTCTTCTACCCTGTGAAATGACGAAGTTCGTCCGAGATTGTAGCCTATCAGTAGGGGACGATTTTTCATCAAGACGAAGTCGGACTTTGTCCAACTGAAGTCGGTTTGCTTTGCCCCAATCTTAGGTTGCTTATGAGTCACTTTAATCAAACAAAAGTTCCACTTCTTCCAACTAAACTGACATGTTTCACTTCCATTCCTCAATTTCTTGCCCATTAAACCTTTTTTCTCCTTTATTTTTGACTTGTGTGGTCATTTTTCCAACATTTGAACCCAGAAAAACACAAAGGTATTAGTAGTAAAAACTAGATTTCGGGTGAAACATGCATAACTAATTGTATTAACTTAGAATATATCGCATTTCAAAGCTTAGCTTTTTATTTATCCTGAAGCCAATTCATGTACTTATTTCCAATTCTGGGACATAGTATGATTACGTAAGCACTAGACGCACCTACTAAAAGTTCATCATTAATCAAGGCTTTGGATAATATTATAAGGATTATCCATCAATTATGGCTACTAATCATGTGCTCCCCATTTTCCATATTAATTATGTTTTAATTTATGTTAATTTGTAATGACTATCATAGACTTATCACGCACTATATATACTATACAATACAATTAAAGGCTAGCATAAGGTAGTATGTAATATAACATTTCCTTTCTATTTTACCTCAAGTTGAGGCATTGAATATAGTATTGTCCTAAAATCATTTAAAAAGTGTTGCCCATGTCTAGAAGTTTAGGCAATTGTCTGCATGCAACATGCACAAAGGATTAGTCAAATGATGTACGGAATCGGTCCACACGGTCGCATGTATATATAAATTTTTTGGCCACAGTAGTCCACTTTTGTAAGTTTACAATAAAACAAATAAAATTTTCCCACTAGCTGCTACGCATGTGTTCAAATAGAGCTTTTCAATGGGATCAGGTTCTAGAAGAAATTCCTACATGGCTGGAAGATGAATTTTCATTTATTTGACTTTCAAAAGGAAAATCCAATGTAGCTTCTTCTTAATAAGTTTTCATATTATTATTTATAGATAGCTTGCACATGACTTTTATACAGCGATACGTCCTATCCGTTGTGATGTGTCTCGAGTCATGAGATTATGTATAAAAATAAATAAATACAAATTGAATCAAACTTTTGGAGCTAATAATTTCAATTTTTCAACGATCTAATAGTAATGGCGTCATTGTGTAATAAAGTTATTCATCATGGTCTCTCTCCTTTCATTGTTTATTTCTTTCATCATCTCATCTTGATTTTTCGTAATCTTTTTTTACCATTACATACTTTGAACAAATAAAGCCTTATTGGCTTAACATATAATAAAATATCAATAATATATATATATATATATTATAATTACAAATATACTTCTAAAACATTGGTAGAAAATATGAATAAATCTCTCTTAAACTTTACATTATGAATTCAGTCTTCCTAGTTAAAACTTTCTTGATTGTACAAGTAACCTAAAATTATTGCTATATGTATATTTTATAAAGTTATAAGGGGGTGAAATTATACTTTGAAAGTTTAAAATTTTATTTGTATTTAATAAATAGTTTAAAGGATGTATCATTTGCTCTTAATTCTTTAAGCATTAAGAAAATGCCAGATATTATTTTTCAAATTTCAGTCATTCATAAGTATCTCCTTTTTGTCTTTATCTTGCGTTATATATTTGACCGTTATTATATATCCTCCCACTGTTACCAATCTTAATGGATTTATTCTTTTTTCCAATGGTGCCGTGGAAAATGATTTTCTCATTAAAATAATTTGTAATTTGTGAACAAGACTTTACTTTAAATGAAGGAATGTCGCCGGGATAAGTAGTTCACTTTAAATGCTTTATTAATTCCAAGCAAAAAGAGTCGAAGGAAACGCCAAAAAGAAATAGAAAAAAGATTGATCGCTGATAATTTTTACCCTAAAAGCAGGACTATATCTCGTTATGCCTAAAAAACTAAAAGGCAAAGTTCGTGTTATATGTTTTTCCACACTATATCATTTTGTATATCTCATGACACTTCATATATTGTCCTTTCATCATCACACTATTTGTCACTATTAGTCATCATACATATGTTCAACTTTTAACTATTTCACAATAAATAATATAATAAAATAATATCACTAAAAATACTTAAATAAATAATATAATAAAAATAGCCAAGGTTATTATAATTTAATAATATAGATACTAATCTTCTAGTGGAATGGCTAAGTTCAAATCCCCCCCTTCCCCCATTGTAATCATCCAAAAAAATAGTTAAGACTTTTATAATTTAATAGTATGAATAATGGTCTCTTAATAGGATGATTGGGTTTAAAGCTCCCATTATCCCGTTATAATCACAAATATATATATAACAAAAAAATAAAAATAAAAATAAAAATTGGTTGGAAACCATTTATCAAACCTTAGCCAATTGATTGATTATCCCTAATGGATTGGGAAGGCCACTAGCTAACCAAGGCTAAGGGTAACTAAGTATAAAATTAGATTTGGTGTAATATCTTACTCATATCCTATTTTACAAATATATCCTATAACACCTTAGAACTACCATAGATCATGTATACTATACAATTTACAATGTATATTATACAATATGAAACCTATAATTTTTTTTATTTTTCTATAAATTTCAACTTCATACTTTTTTTAGCAAATTCTCGTTATATTTTATCTTTTTCATGCCAAAAGGATTGATTTTCAAATATTATGTGAAATCTGAATATTAAATGGCATCTTTTATTAGCAAAACCATTAATTAAATGAAGGTACATACATAAAAAGAAAAAAAGAAAAAGATATACAAATTCTTTAAGACTAACAACATACTTGTACAATATATCAACCGAATATAATTGTAAAATAACATATCTAGGAATAGTTAAGCAAATAGTTATAACAGAAAGTCGTAAATCAGGTTGATGGTAAAGTGTACTAAAAAACAACTATAAATAGTATAGAATAAGGGCCAAAAAGAGTAGATAACCCTCTAGAAGTATCTATTCTATCTCCTTCCTCAACCTTCTAGAGTTTGGGTGAACTCTAATCATCCATACCTTAGAAAAGAAGCATAAGAACAAGTTAGTTATGATCTATTAGTTTAATTCTAAGAGGGAATCAATAGGTCTAGAGCAAACACAAAAGACCTAAGAGTTTAGGGTTTGAAACAAGTCATTATTGGTGAAACCCTAAGAGAGAAAGATACACAAAGAGAGGAAGATTGAGTTCACTAAAAGATTCAAGATGAGAGTATGTAAACTGAAGTACACATTACACTAGAAACATACGTACTAGGTCATAATCTATGGGCCATTGGATATACATGGGTTGGGCTTAACAGTACATGCATGAAAAAAGAAAAAGATATACAAATTCTTTAAGACTAACAACAGATGTTTCCAATGAAGTTTGAAGTTACTATAGATTGCTAGCCTTAGGGTTTGTGTTAGGTAAGAGCCTTTTTTTTTTACCATTAATAGTATATTGTTTTTATTCTTTTATTTTTCTTGATTAAAGAAATATAAGGTTTTTTTTTCATTCATTAGATATATATATTATATTTTTTAATAAAATTTAAAAAGTAAATATAAGGTATCATAAAACTTATACTTTATATACTTTAGAATATAAGTTAGAGTATAAGTTATATGGTGGGTATAGAAATGAAGGCATCACACCTATACCACCTTCTATAGGAGTAGATTTCGAAAATTTATTACTTGAAACATATCTTGTATCCCTGAATAACTACCAAAACTTACCTAGTCGAGTAAGGTATAAGTGGTTACCTTGTATAACAAGGTTACCTTCTCGCCTTTAAATAAGGCTAATTCACATCATGGGTTATAATCCACCACTATAAGAAGGTCATGCGACTTACCCATAGTGATAAGTTGTGTGGTTCACCTTCTCAAAATAAATGAATAAGAAAAAACAAAGTAAAAAAAAAAAATAAAAGAAAGAAAAAAAAAATCTCACAACGACTCAATGGTTTACATCTTGTAATTTTTTTTTTCCTTCCTTTTCTCCTCTTTGGAAGTAATGGGCCACCATAAGCTGATTGTGCTATTCGTCACTTAAAAGAGGGTAGCCCGTAGCTGTCCACTATTGTAGGTAGGTCATCGTATAACCTACAACTAGACTTAGGCAAGGGTCGGTTCTGAAGTATAAATCGGCCCTACTCACTAATGGTTGAGTAAAACCGCTAGACTTTTAGGGCTCAGGCAGTTTGTTTGGGCGAAATCGCCCGACTTGGCAATTTAAGGACCGCTACATTTATTATAAAAACAATTTCAGCCTGTCATTAACCCCCCCCCAGACCCCTACCCTTGTCCTCTATCTATTAGTCTGTGTAATTTACTTTTAACACACGTACCATTTCAAGTTCAAAATTTCAAATTTGCAGCGCCGAATTGCTTAAAATTTTTAATTTCAAAATTCAAATAATGAATTCTCATATTTCTCAATCCTTATAAATAGTAACTTCAAGCTTAGTACAAACACTTACTTTAGAAATTACTTAAATCTCTCCAACTCTAACCATTCTGCCTTCATTTTTTTTTAGTTGTGAAATGTTGTTAGAAATGTTTTCTTCTACTAACCATAAATTTCTGTGCGTAATTCTCTACTCCACTGTACAGAACAATTTGCTTTGGCCACTATATAATTTCTGCTATATTTTCTCTTATATATTATTTCTGTTTTTCACTTATAAATGTTTGCACTAATGGAAAGATTTTTGTGCCGTATCTTTTCCAATACGTCATCTACGCTACTATAGTTTGAGAACGCAAAAGCGTATCCGCATAATGAGTATGACTTGAATGAGCAAAGAATACATGATATGGTTGAGAATGTGGAAGAAGAATTTACATTACCTCCGAATTTCAATGTAGAACCTCATCGCACAAGTAATCGGGGCACACCACTTCTTGACTTTGACATTGAACATCAACATATAAGTTACTATGGCATGCTACCTCCCGGTTTCGAATCTCCATACATAAGTGTCTCTAAATGTCATGTTAGATTCGAACCTCTTCATATGAGTGTCCCTGTATGACTCACGGGATTTAAACCCCCACGAATGAGTTTCTCCACAAGCATGTTCGAGGATGAGGAGGACGACATTGAAATTATTCCCGAAACAGAAGAGCAACATATGGGATAATGTGGGCCTAACAGTTTGAGACCATCTAACTTAGGTAAGCCTCCTAAACTCAGTAAGTCTAATATTTTTACTACTCATTTCCGTAAAGGTATAGATGAAAGGGGGGACTCGAAGACATCCTACAACTATTGCAACGCGAGTTATTCGTAGAAAACAAGATAGAGATATGGTATCCTTAACAGGCACTTCAAATCGAAGCATCCTAAAGAGGTGGGAATAGATAAAACGCAGCAACAGATTGCCCGAGGCGATGCTTCATTCAGACAAATGCTAATGAGGTATGATAAAGAGAAGCATAAATATAACTTGGCGAACATTTACCTCTCATTCAACGTGGGTGCATCAGAGTGGCAAAGTCGATATGAGCGGGAGACGTTTAACCTTAGCTTGTGATAGTTTAGCCACAAAATGATAACTTAAGCCACGTAGAAGCTTTACTACAAAGGTAAGAAAGAGCTCACAGGTAAATTTGCTTTGTTCAATATGCAAGTGTTCATATGTGCAGATATATGGATAGATCATTTTCGTAATAATTCTTATATCGGTGTTATTGTTCACTAGGTACACGATAATTGGAAACTTAATAAAAGACTATTTGCTTTAAGGGTATTTAACAATCGATACACGGCGTAAAACATTTACAAAATTATTAAAGAAATCTTAAATGAATGTAGATTAGTAAGGAAAAATTTTTCTATTGGTTTTGATAATGCAATTGCTAATATTGTATCAATATCTAATTTGCAAAATTACTGTCAACCAGTGTTGGGGGGGATGGGGATTTTTTTTCACATACGTTGTACATGTTATATTCTTAACTTATATGTCAAGGATGGCATTGCAACTTTACACAACAATATAGCTTCGATCAAGAACGTTGTCAAGACAATAACAGACAAGCCATCCCTTCACAAAAAGTAGAAGAACTTCTATATAGAGTGCGGGAAGAGACCTTGAAAGTTTAAGATGGATATACAACATCGCTGAAACTCGACTTACGAGTTGTTGCATAGCATTGTTTCTTACAACGAATTGCTATGTGCTTCATAATGTACAACATGCAAGGAGTTAACATTTTCCCTAATAACTAGGATATTTGCATCTAATTACTTGAAGTTTTAAAAGTTTTTCATAATACTACTAAGACTTTTTCAAAAGTTTATAGGCTTAGTGTTTACTTGTTTGTTATGTTAGCAGTTAGTATATTTAGCGTGCTAATTTAGGCTTATGGAGACCCAAACCTACACGCATACGTATATGATATGACATTGAAGTGATTAACTTATTATAAGAAATTCCTCGTATTTATCTCGTAGCAACTATTTTAGACCCTTGTTGTAAAACAGAATTATTACTAATGTATTTAAAAACTTATTATGGTTACATTAAAGATTTGATAGATTCTCAAGATATGTACAGCTTAAAAATACACTAAGAAGTATCGGTAGCGACGACCGATATAGAAGAGATGCTCAACTGTTATCAAAGTCAGTACAGTAGTGAGTCATTAGTCTCTCCTTCATCACCCACTAAGGAGCGGCATTACTCTTTTATCGGTAAGCGGTTACTGGTGCAAAAATTAAAGAAACAACGATCTGGTGGTCTAACATCTAAAATGCAACACTACATCAATACAAAATTTGAGTTTTCGGAAAATATCTCCATCAAGGACTTCGATATTTTATAGTAATGGCAAAGGCATAGAATGGATTACTTACTGCCATCTTGCATCGCTCGTGAAGTACTCGCTACTCCAACTTCAACAATCGCTGTTGAGCAAGCGTTTAGTACAATAAGCCTAATTGTCGATGAACATCGAGCCTCCTTATCTGTTGTTAGTGTTGAGGCAAATGCAGGACATCAAGCGAGGAGGATGATTACTTCGGCGACTAGAATCGATTTGATGGAAGCCCAAGTTCACCCACGGGTTTCATTGCTACCCACGAGCATGAATAGTTACCTCAAGATAATACGTAATAAGTTTTCTTTTCATCTTTTACGAAAAGGTTTTATCAAGTAGAAAAATCTTTTCTTCTAATTGTCTAAAAAACTAAATAGCATGGTTTTCCCAAAAATACTGATATAGCATTAGGTTTTTCCAAATTATAATCGACTGAAATTATTTTCATTCAAAAAATTTAACTTGAATAGTCAGGTATACTATAATACTTTTCTAAAAACGTAAAATTGATCAACAAACTAATGGTTTTTTAAAAATCCAAATCGAACTACGGCGGTTTAATTCCAATTAGCAGATATATAAGCACCTTATGAGTGATCGTAAAACACTATAAAAAATATTTTCTCTCTAATTACTTCATTCTATTCGATCGGATTAGGACATTACGTATTTATACTGTAAGAGACTTTTTTATAATTTATTTTCTTTCCATTTTTAATATATATTTTATGGATGGATTGAAGAAAAAAAAAATTGGTTAAAAGAATAAGTAAGGTGAGAAAGAAAAAAAAAATAATGTAAAGGCTTTAGAGAGGGGATACAAAAAAAAAAAAAATGATTCAAGAGCCGTAAAATGACCCTTGAACCGGCGGGCCACATGAATCAGCCTTGCTTTGCTCGCTCACGGACCGATTATAATTCAATGTGATCTTAGTCAGTGAATCAGCGATTCAAGGCCAGTTATGAGTTGGGCCAAACTAGTGCCCAAGTTTACCCACAACATAAATTCAATCTTGATTGACCATTTTAAAGCTTGTGGATGGCTTATCGCCCCTTTAAGATGGTGCTAGAAGGTGGAGGTGGTGTCGTGCAGCAGTCCTCGATCCCCTTCAATGCAAGCTAATTTGTTGCGCTTAACCTTAGAGTGGCAAGTTAAGCGGTAGGCTTTGGGAAATATTTTTTATGTACTTTAATTATTTTTTATTATATTGCTTAATTAAATATAATTAATAATTTTTTATTAAATTAATGATTATAGACCAATTAAAATATAATTACGCATATACACCAATTGATAAAATTATAAGATGCTAAAAATTTCGTAATGGTCATTTTCTATCCTACCAACCTTAAAATATTGTTTCATGCTAGTTTTAGGTCAGAAAATACCAAAGCAAAGTCCCTTGATGTTGTTCGATTTTTTTTTTTTTTTCAATTTTCTAAAAAGCTACTATTATAACTATCAGGAAACAAAATACAACTTTTCGATGAAAAATCTAATATTCATAATAATACGCTACAGGTCGGGCTGTTGTTATACTAAATTTGAAACATCCAAACCTTGAAAAAGAGTTTAATAAGTAATATACATTATATATAAATATACATAATATATAACTATCAATTATATTTAAATATATAATAACATAGATAATAATTACACACTTATTATCCACTGAATCCTATCACGCAACCGGACATCTCTTTCCGTTGTTTTTTTGTTCGCCAAACACGCACAGTTTCTGCTTTTTGCCCATTGTTCTTATCTCCAGCTTCCCAATCCAACGTGCCCTAGAAAAGTCCACATAAAACCACTTTCTCTGTCTAGCTCAGGAGAATCCTAGAATATTATTAATTATTTGGTTGTGACAAGAAAATAATAAAAACATACCACAGATTCGAGATATCAAATAAAGCAGATACTGGACGGATGATTGATCAATCAGGCAATATATCTACAAAAAAAACATATCAATTTTATAAATTAAACTACTATAATTACTAAAATCATAATATTTCTCTATTTAGTCTGTTTTATTTCCTTATATTTGAATTGTTTTACTTTTGTTGATATCTTATAATTATTTTATTTTCGATATAGAAAATCATTAATGGAATGATAGTGTTGTTTGCATTTTTTTTTTAAACTGTGTTACAACTTAGGAATGAGGATTAGAAGTCTGATTCATCTTAACAGAAGACTAGTGGTGATATTATATTTATATCTTATTTTAAAATTGTATTTACAAAGATAGCTTTCCATATATTGTTTATGTCTATTATTTGTTTCCTCCTAATCTTATCCTCTCACATTTTAAATGAGAAATAAGGAAAATAAACCACTGAATGAGGAAAAAGAATCGGAAGAGTCCAGTCAACAATACCATAAATAAGGGATTCTCCACATAATGATATACTTAAACAAATCTATTATAAACACACATAGCAAAGCACACCCAAATTCAAAGAAGCACACCTTTATTTTAAGTTTACACTCTACTTCAACAACCTAAATCTGACCACCGTTACAGATAGAATTGTCAAATTGAGCAAATCTCCACCAACCTAATGCCCAAAATAACCCCCAACACGATCCTATAACCGTCAATTGGACCGTAGGAAAAACCAGTATAAACAAGAAAAAAAATACCGATCTTTTTCCATTATATATATCTCTATCTTTCATCGCTCCCTTTTTATAAAATCTCACATACTAATAAGTTTCTGCTTACGTTTTCTTTTTTTCCAACAATAGCAAACCATGGCAGCCAAAATCCAGAACCAAAACAAGTTCATGAGAGCAATCAAAGTGCCCTTTAGGGCTCTGGGGAAAGCGAGGGATTTTTATGTGAAAAGCGTCACGAGGTGTGCTACGGGCGGCATAGGGTACAGCAGCGTCGGTGGACATCACGAGCCACTTCCTAGGAGCTTCAGTTTAGGATCGTCGAGTTACGATGAATGCGATGACTTTAAGGAACTCGTGAGGGCAGCATCTGTTAGGAGCTTGAAAGATAGTATGCGTATGGATTTGATGAAACAAAGATCCCGATCCCTAAGTAGTAATGATAAGTTTGGTAAGGTTTTGCCTAAGAGTTGTAGTGTTGGAATGGGGAAGATCGATGAGGATGTGGTTTGTGATGAGTTCGGTGATGATGAAGACATGAAGAGAGAGAAGAAAGGTTTGAAGAATGATCAACATCAGTTTTATGGTAGAAGTAAAAGTTATGTTGTTCCAAGCAGGAATAATGTAGTATTCTGAATTTTTTGTGTTAAAAGAGTTTAATTTAGAGGTAGAAGAAGTAAGAAAGATGAAATAATTGAATTCTTGTCATGTATGATTTGGGGAACCCTTTTTTTCTTTTTTAAGTTTGCTTTGTTAGGTTGAATTTGAAATTGTACAAAGAAATGCAAGTTCAGATTGTTTGCGCTTGTTTTAATTTTGAGGCACGGGATAAGTCGTCTTTCCATCGTCTTTTAGAGGCACCGCATCTTCTGAAAGTTCTCTTCTACTTTTCCCGTTTCAAATATCCCTATCTTCGCATTATTTGTCATCCAAAGTCTAAATCCGATTACGGAAAATGATCATGTGCATCGACTACATAAAAACTCGATTATAAATTATTGAATACGTAAATATACACCCGTATTTATATGCAGTGTTTTATAGTATATTAATCAACATTGCTAGACTTAAACCGAAAGATTAACCCAAAGTTGAGGATCAAAAGCCAAGAAGCAAAACGAGGATTAATAAAAATATTATTATATAATTCTTATTTATGCATATTGAGGATCTATAAAAATATTATAATATAATTTCTATTTATTTATAGAATAATAAAATTAGTATTTATATTTATTTATAGAATAATAAAATTAGTATATCCACATCCTTGAGATATGAAACCTGAAAAAACTCAGGGTTTATTTTTTTGTTTTTCTCCGTTCTACATTTATTTTTTAGTAAATTGGTGCATTTTTTTTTTAAAAAATAATATATTTTAACTCAAAAAAATTGATTTTAGATCTTATAAAACTGCATTGAACAATTTGATCAATCAAATCAAATCGGGATCACAATTCAAAATATTTTTCTAAAAGGATGGGATCTAACTAGCTTAATTGAATCAAACAATCAATCCGAGTTTAGGAACACCAATATTAATCACGTGATTTGTATTCGAGTATTTTAAAACTTGGGGCGTATAAGTAGTTTAGTGGGAATGGATTGCTTTCCGAGACTTCCTCGGTTGTCAGCGGTCAGCTTAAGAAAACATTATCCGTGTTAATGTAGGAGTAAGTGATAACGAATATCCTTATCCTTTTCTTTTTCTTACGAGAAACCGTAAACATGTGACATGTAGTCATAAACAAACCCACGGCGTTATCCAAGTAGTTTTTGTTCCATAACTATACGCGTAAGGTTGGTTGGACAATGACTAGAGTAAAAGTGACTTAAATGAACACGAATACCTTTGTTTCAAAATAATTATTACATTCTTACTATTTTTTTTTTTTTTTTGCCAACTATTATAGTCTTACTTATACGATGGATAAATACATGGAGTGAGAGGCATCATCAAGAAGTTTGGTGATTTACCCTTATAAATCTTAAAAATCTTATCTCTCTGTTTTTTCTTTTTATTTTAAAAATAAATAAATAAATAAATTACGTCTCCATCTCCTTTTTGAAGTTTATCTTTTGAAAAACAGAAGAGAGATAACGCAAAGAAAAGATGCTTTTTGGAGGGTTATTTTTAACATTTCATTTTTGGACTTTCAAAATTTAATCTTAGCTTTCTTATTTAGACCTAATTAAATCCCATCTTTACTTGTAAGCTTAAAGGTGTTAAATTATAGTGCCCTTATTTACAATAGGCTAACGTTATAGATAAGGAGAGATCAAATAGAAAGGGGCACAAGCACGTAAACTTTCTTATATCATTAATAAAGTATAAATGGACTCCCTAAACTCCGAAATTATAACTGTAATTTTCTAGAACTTTTAGAAATACGTGGATAACCTACAAACTGTAGTTGGAATCTTAATACCATTGCTTAAAGATCCATAAATAATGATAGTTTGAGAGGACCATGGTATATATGTATATTTTCAGAAATTATAAAAACTAAAAAGGGAAATCACTATAAAAAGATAAAATCAAACCCTATCTTCACTAAACGAATATTTTATGGATACATTTGCAATTTCCTAAAATGTTAAACCTAATTAGCTTAGAAACATGAGAAAATAGGATACATACTTGTAATAATGGAAATCAACCTAAATAAGATATTCCAACAAGTAAGGAAAATGAAATAAGATTTAACATCACAAAGGAATGAAGTTTGGTCTAATCAGGGAAGAAGTTCAATTGATCGACAATTGCCCAATTTTCAATCAATTGAGTTGGCTGTAGTGCTTTGAATCCAATACTCCAGGTATTCATCGTAATATCTAAACTTATTTTGACCCCAAAAAAAGAAAAATTGTTATGATCTGTTAAAATCAGAGCAATATTCAAATGATTCAACCAATCAAATTTCCTTCAAAACCTCCACCAAGATTAAATGTTAAATCATGGATAACAAGACGAATAATCCACATTCACAACATGCTGAATTTATGAATAGTTATTGCCTTATTGGTGCTGCTGCTCTTAACTTAGAAACGACCCGTCTTTGAGTTATAGGAAATTTGGCCATACATGGGAAAGTGTCCTACAAATTATTTGGAGTTCGACAATAACTTCGTTCCACGAGTGCACCAATTCCCATGCTAAGGTGGCTACCTCGCGCTTGTCCTTATATGCAGTACCTTAAGAACAAAAAACAGGAGTTTGCTCATCTCATGCTTGAGTAAAGTTTTCTCCTCAAAATTTGCTGAGAGTCCTTGAGCTTCTCATCCTGCGTATAATGTGAAATGCTAATCTATCCACATATGATATCGGAACATTACCAATTCATGTAATTTATTAACCGACCTAACATTATTAGTTTCAATTTTTGATGTGGCATCAATTAATACGTAACACTTTTTTTCATAGTAATAATATTTTCATTCATTAACCAACTTAAATCCAAGCATAGACCATATCACACTCTAGCATATCTTTTTACACTAACATTTGGAATAATATTTAATATATAGCGGGTTTGTTTTGTGTGGGTTTTTACACGAAAGAATATATAAGGGTAAAAGGTTTTGAACTAATACTTATAGTTTTCAAAAGAAAACAAGTCAATTTTGACTCCATTTTTTTTCACTTAATTTAAATTTAAATTTATAAAAAAAATACTTAATCAAAATCTACTCTATAATTACTTTTAGGGGTAATATCACCATTTATACCTTAATTTTGTGATTTTTTAATTATACACCTGAATTTTTATATTGTTTTAATATGCATCTAATTGAAGTTTGACATGTCATAATATACACCTCCGTTATCTTAAGTTAACTCTATTAGCAGAGTTAGCATATTAAAATTTAAAATTTACAACATCGAACCGCTTAAAATTATAAATTTCAAAATTCAAACAACGCGTTCACACATTTGTCGATCCTTATAAATAGCAACTTCAGGTCTAACAGCAACACTTACTTTATAAACTAATTAAATCTCTCCAACTTTAACCATTTTGCCTTCAAATCTTTTTCAGTTGCGAAAGAATAATAGAAATATTTTCTTTCTATTAACCATAAATTTTTATGCATAATTCTCTACTTCATTGCACAAAACTATTTGCATTATCAAATAACACTGATATACACATACCTACCGTATAATTTCCGCTTTTTTTTTTTCTCTTACATATTATTTCTGTCTTTCACTCATAAATATTTACATAAATGAAAAGATTTTTACGCTATACCTTTTTAAGTAAAAAACACAATTCATCATCTGGTGGTAAAAGTAAGGGTAAGGGCGTTAGAATTTCCAATATGTCGTCTACACTACTACGGTTTGAGAATATTCAGGCATATCTGGATAACAAGTACGACCTGAATGAGCAGAGAACACACGATATGGTTGAGAACATGAAAGAAGAATTTACACCACCTTCGAGCTCTAATATAGAACCTTATCGCACGAGTAATCGGGGCATACTACCTCCTGGTTTTGATGTTGAACATCAACGTATGAGTTACCAGGGCACGCTACCTCCCGATTTTGAACCTTTACGTAAGAGTGTCCGTAAACATCATGTTAGATTCAAACCTCCTCATATGAGTGTCTCTATACGAGCTGTAGGATTTGAACTCTCATGAATGAGTTGCCCCGCAAGCATATTCGAGTATGAGGAGGACAACATAGAAATTATTCCCGAAATAAAAGAGCAACATATGAGACAATGTGAGCCCGGCAGTTTGAGACCATTTGGCTCAGGTAAGCCCCCTAAATCCAGTAAGTTTAATATTTTTACTACTCATTTCCATAAAGGTACAGACGAAAGGGGAAACTCGAAGGTATTCTGCAATTACTGTAACGCGAGTTACTCGTGGAAAACGGGAGAGGGATATAATACCCTTAATAGGCATTTAAGGTCGAAGCATCTCGGGGAGGTGGGAATAAATAGAACGCAACAATAGATTACCCGAGGTGGTGGTTCATCCAAACAAATGCTAATGAGGTATGATGAAGAGAGGCATAAATCTAACCTAGCACAGTACTTGGCGAACATACACCTCTTATTTAACGTGGATACATCGGAGTGGCAAAGTCAATATGAGTGGGAGATGTTAAACCCCAACTCGTGACAGCTTAGCCACATAACAATAACTCAAGCCACACAGGAGCTCTACCATAAAGGTAAAAGAGAGCTCGCAGGTAAGTTTGCTTCCCTCGATACACAAGTGTCCATATGTACAGACATATGGACGGATCCTTTTTGTAATAATTCTTATACAGGTGTTCTTGTTCACTTGGTAAACGATAATTGGTAACTTAATAAACAACTATTGACTTTAATGGTATTTAACGATCGACATACGGTACAAAACATTTATCAAATTATTAGAGAAATCCTAAATAAATACAGATTAGTGAGGAAAATTTTTTCTATTGGTTTTGATAATACAATTGCTAATAGTACATCAATATCTGATTTGCAAAATTACTGTCAACCAACGTTTTGGGGGGGGGATTTTTTTCCACATATCTTGTGTATGTTATATTTTTAACTTGTGTATTAACAATGGCATTGTAGCTTTGCACAATAGTATAGCTCCGATTAAGAACATCGTCAAGATAATAATAGACAAGCCATCTCTTCACAAAAAGTGGAGGAATTTCTGCATGGAGTAAGGGAAGAGACTTCAGAAATTTAAAATGGATGTACAACATCATTGAAACTCAACTTATGAGTTATTACATAATATAGTGAACTGCTATATGACTTCACAATGTACAACATGCAAAGAGTTGATATTTTCCTTAGTAACTAGAATATTTGCATCTAATTATTTAAAGTTTTGAAAGTTTTTCATGATACTACTAAGACTTTTTCATAAGTTTATAGACCTAAAGTTCACTCGTTTGTTATGTCAGCCGTTAAAATGCTTGAGGTGCTAATTCAGGCCTGTGAGGACCTAAACTTGCATACATGCATATACAATATGACGCCAAAGTGGTTAACTTATTATAAAAAAATTTCTCATCTTTATCTCGTAATAACTATTTTAGACCCTTGTTGTAAATTGGAATTATTACTAATATATTGGAAAACTTATTATGGTTATATTCACAATCTAACGGATTCTCAAAATGTATACAACTTAGAAGCACAACAAAAAGTGCCGATAGCAACGGTCGATATAAAGGAGATGCTCAACAGCTATCAAAGTTAGTACGGTGGCCAATCATTAAGTCTCTTCTTCGCTACTCACCAAAGAGCAGCATTACTCTTTCATGGGTGAGCAATTATTAGCGCAAAAATTAAAGAGGTAACGTTCTAGTAGTCTAATGCCTAAGATGTAGTATTATACCAATACGAATTTCGAGTTTTTTGAGAATATCTCTATCAAAGACTTCGATATTTTAGAGTGGTGGCAAAGGTATGGAAGGGACTATCCACTGCTATTTTGCATCGCTTGTGAAGTACTCATTGCTTTAGCTTCAATGATCGTTGTTAAGCAAGCGTTTAGTACAGCAAGCCTAATCGTCAACAAATGTTGAGCCTCCATGTCTATTATTGGTGATGAGGCAAATGCTTGCACAGAATATTGGTACAAGGCGAGCTGTAGATGACAAGAACTATGCGGAACATCAAGTGAGGAGGAGGATTACTTCATTGATTAGAGCCGATCTGATGGAAGCTTAAGCTTATCTACGATTTCCACTCCTATTTACAAACATGAACAATTACCTCAAGAGGATACATAGTAAGTTTTCTTTTCATTCTTTACGAAAAAATTTTATTACGTAAAAAAATCTATATTCCTAATTGTTAAAAAAAAACGAAATGGCATGGTTTTCCCAAAAGTGCTGATATAGCATTAGGTTTTTCCAAATGATGACCAACTAAAATTATTTTCCTTTAAAAAATTTAACTTAGATAGTCACGTATACTTGAATGCTTTTCTAAAAATGTAAAATTGATCAACAAACTAAAGGTTTTCTAATGTCCTAATCCAAACCGAATTACGACGATCTAATTCCAATTAGTATATACATAAGCACCTTCTGGGCAATCGTAAAATACTATAAAAAATATTTTCTCTCCAATCATTTCATTTTATTCGATCAGATTAGGACATTAGGTATTTATACTATAAGAGATTTTTTTGTATTTTATTTTCTTTTAGTTTTTAATTTATATTTTATGGACAAATTGAAAAAAAAAATGGTTGAAGGATCAATAAGGTGAGAAGGAAAAAAAAATAATGTAAAGGCTTAGGAAAAGGGAAAAAAAAAAACAGTTCAAGGGTCGTAAATTAGCCCTTGAACCAACGAATCACTTGAATCGCCAGCTCACAAGTAAGACCGATTATAGTTCAATGTGACGTTTGTTATGCCCCGAAGTCGCGAAGTCGCGAAGTCCTACCATATAAACTATTCTATGATAATATCTGGCCTCACAGTGCCTACCATAGACATGATTTACACAAGGCGTCGACGACTCTCGCTTTGAAGTAAACAGTCCGATTATCAGTTAAACCACAATTATAATAAATATTACAAATTTCTAATAAACATGTATAATTATATGTAAGTCTACAGAGTTTCCCAAAAAGTTTTACATAAACACAACAGTTCACTAAATTACATAATAACTATTAGTCTTTTATCCTTAACTACAAGGATACTTTAGCTATACATCATTACTAAGTAGATTAATCCTCATACCCCTGGCTTCAAAAAGGACTAAACTCTGGGTAATTGTAAGGCGGCATATTCTTTGAAAAGTTCAGAAATCAGGACCTACAAAAGGATCTATAAGGGTATGAGCAACTGCAGCTCAGTAAGTTGAATTGGAGACTCATAAATACATACAAGCACAAACAAGATTATCAATCAATTATTTTCATGCAATGCAACAATCAAGTATCATCGCATAACATAGTCCAGTCCGTTGTGAAATCAGAGAAATTTCGCCCGCTCTAATCCGGGTTGAAGAGTTCCATGTTATGCAACAGCTCACAACCAAACCCAGGCTTGTATAATAGAGACCTCGCTCCTCCCGCGACTACCTTCGAACCATTGACTTCACCCTCGCCGCAACCTCCTCTCCTGTCACTTAGTTCAACTGAGGATGAAGAAGGGATCATTATGCAATCCTGTGCTATCCCTTTCGAAGGAGTCGGTATTTGGTTGGAGAATCCTAATGACCCCCTAACGGGTTGCAATGCATGACATCTTAGGTCATTAAAGTCGAATAAGATTAAATTTCATTTAGGGTTTTCAAACAATTCACACCAATTCAATCACAACACAAAATCCATCAGACCACAATTTCAGCATGAATTCAGATACCTCAAACACGTACGTAAACTACTTACAAACACAATCATATACAATCCTAAGTCTCCGAGTATCATACAAATAGTACTCTATTACAATAAGTAATAACCCAACTTACTTGGAATTCCTTAATTGCCCGATCACTTAGTCGTAAGCCGATTCGTCTCTGGGTGTCCTATAATACAAATAGGTCTTCTTAGTACCTTTACCTTAAGGATTCATATTCTAAGTTATAATTTAACTCATTTTTTCCATGTATACCTATTATGTACTGATGATTCTTTGTACTTTATTTCGGGGTTCGAATCCTAAATTAGATTTTAGTTTTGATTCCTAAGTCTTAAATATGCTTGAATCCTAATGTGAAATTAATCACATTAAGTTCGAGTATTCAAATATCCTATTGAGTCTTAATTCAATATTCTAAACTATTCGGTACACGCTATTCCTAATTGGGGTATTGGATTTATTCCCGATATGAGAAAATCTTATATTTTTATACATTTATTTAAAATTAAATGTTATTTTGGATTTAGTATTATTCTGATTTCTATTATAATATTATCTAAATAACCCTAATTTTTTAAATTTATTAATTTTCAACTTCACATATTACTAATTTCTTGCAAAAACTATCTAATCTCCTAAATTAACTATACTTAATACTCTAAAGGCTAGGATTAGGTTTCCACATCATAGATTAACATTCCTAAACATCTAATTACTTTCTAAATCAATAATTAGTATCTTAATCACTTAATCAACCCAAAATCACTCAATTTTTCCATAATTTTAGGGTTAAAAATTAACTTAAAAATTTTGAAAATTAATTTTAAAAAAATGGCTTCATAGCACTATACTATATCACATAAGCATTTTACAAAAAAAAAAAAAAAAAATTAAGCTCTAAACTACACTTCTAAGCCTATTTATTTCTAATTTTGATCATGCTCGGTTTTGTTCAATTTGTTAAAAACCCTATATTTTCAGACGTGATTAAACTAAATCGCTATTTTTCCCTAAATCTATATATTATAAAACCTCAAAATAACAAGTTTCATAATTTTCTGGGCAAAATAACTAATTTTATGAAATTACACAAAATCGAGGTAATTAAGGAACTCACCCGGTTTGATACTTTCTGGCCGTTCAAACCCGGTCCAAGTTTATCGGCTGACCTAGACGGTGGGTCTGGAGTGGGGTAGTGGTGGCGGCTCGGTCCCAAGTGGTGGTGAGGTGTGGGTTTGGCTCACTAGCCCTATCGTACAGTTTTCTTTTCTTTTTTTTTTTTCTTGTTTTCTAGATTTTCTCTTGAATTTTTGAGTCTCTCTATTTTTCTCTAATTCCTCACTACCCAAATGAGTTCTGTAAATTTTTCCCCTATTTATAGATGTTTTTGGTAATTAATATGCATTAATTAGATATGACATTGCCCCATTTCCTTGATTTTTGGCTTTTGTGTTGCCTAATTCTAATTGAGTAATTTTTCTTTTTCAGATTCTGACCTGCCACGACCAGATTTGGATCATTCCATACCCTTTTGACTTTTTTCTGATTTTTCCCTAATTAATTAATAATTTTCTTTAATTATTTACTAAGTTTTGGCCAATTTAGGTAATTTCGCATATTTTTATCTACACGTAAATACATGTGGGATACATGTGAACATTCCTAATTATTATTTAGATCATTCTATGATTTTTAGTATACATATAATCTATCTCTAATAATTTATTAGTTATTAACTTACACTTTTCGCTTTTTCGGTAATTAGTACTTATTATACTTAAAATTTGAAAATTTTATAGTCTCCTATTTTATTACTTATTTTCTTAAATTCAAGTTTACGGGGTCATTTTTACTAATATTTCTCTCCATAATTTATAATTCGGATTTGATTGGATCCTTTAACCGATCGCCATAAATCTTGTGCTTTAAGTTCAATCCTAAGGTCACTTGGCTTAGCTTTAGGGTTTATAACCTTAACCATGAACCGATGATTCAGGATTGATCTAAACCACCGCCCATGTCTATGCACAAGTCAACATTGTAACCATAGAGGATGATTTTGTAGCATTAATTTGACATAGTCCTCCAAAATGTAATTGACAAAAGGTCCTTGAAATCCATATCACCTAAGCATTTAACAAGTGATTAGGTATTTAGCTTCGTGACTAAAATAAGCTAAAATCAATCAACTTAGTTAACCACTTTTCCTGGTTTGACCCCACTTTTTAATTATACACAACTCATTCGCTTTAACCCTGCTTTTGGTGAATAAATGATTGTCTCGACACCCCGGAAGTCTTGTATCAATTAAAAATATTAACATTCGAGAATTCGAATTCCTTTATTGCTATCATTCCATATTTGGTTGCGGGTGCAGTTCCTTAAATTGATTAGCTGATTTTTAACGTTGTAATTTAGTCAACCAAGTTAGTGAAATTATAAGTTAAATATAATTTGTTCTTTAAGGGGTTCTAATTGTCAAATTAAATTGGGAATTTGGGTTAAGAGCAATAACCCCAAATTTGTTGCTATTCTTATTCTGTTCGTTTACAGGTCCATAACTATTATTATTGAAGATCAGTTTATATAGGATTCAACCATTTGGTTAAGTGGACCGCCTGACTTTCTTATACTTATATTATTATTATTTATTTGTTTTTACAAAGAAATAAACTTTTTATTTGATAAATCAAGCAACAGATACAAAGTCAAGTAGTTTAGAACCCTCACATCAACAAAGTATGACTTAGATAAAGCATTACTTACTTCTAACAACGCATTACTCCATTTCATCTACTAGACTTCCACTCTAGTCGTGGATAAACTTAAGGTAACAGCTCAAGCTTTTTGTCTCGTTGCTAATTTATGGAATTGGATCTTTGAGTCCAACAGGCCTTATTAAAGACCTATAGTAGGGTCGAGCCTATAGAGATATATGGAATAAAATCTGTACGCCTTTATTATCCTCCGCCGGGCACGTTAATCATAAGAGTTTTCCATGCTTTATCTGCTCCCTTTTTATGCAACTACTAAGTTATCAACAAAACCTTTAGCCTACATGTATATGATTCTTTCTTAGGGATAGAATAAGTTTGAATCATCTCTCTCTCACTAATTATATAATGTATAGTTGGTAAAAAAGAAAAAAATATTGGCCTGGTTATATTTTTGGCCAAAGTTGATTTTTTTTTTTTTTTTTGGTCCTTTCCGAATATTCACATGATTTACCGTATTTTAGATCCTCTAACTCTTTGCTAAGAGTTAATGCAACATTTAAAGTCAAATTCTAGGGATCTGCATTGATCAACATAAATACAATATGTGTTCCCAATCTAATTCTCGGAGCATTTTGACCGTAAGGCTATACACAAAGTCCACAATCATGTTTTTCAATGTGTGATACTGACTCATGTGGAAAAAAAAAAATGTGAGTATCCCAATGTTTTTAGGATGTCTCTGTACGAGTACATCCATATACAAGCTCCATAAATTAATTATATCACGTGTCTATATAATCATATTATAACATAAAAATTTACACATTTAAAGTAACATTTAGTTAGCAAAACTAAACAGAATAAAGAGAATTAAATAGCACAAAACAAGAAGAACAGGAGAGAAGAACGTTCTTGTACCTCATTTAGTATATATAGTATTGGACATGAAATTTTGTGATTAGAAAACTTTTTTTAAAAAAAAAATTAATTATTCATAATATGAATTACAATAAGATTCACTACTATGATATATGAACCTTGTCTAGAGTTATTTTTGAAATTGTTAGATATATTTATTTTGTACTATATGAAATTTATTTTTATATTACCAAATATATGGTACAAATCTTTTAACTTTTGTTTAATAACTTAAGTCTCTTTTGTCTAGTAACTTAATTCTCTTTTGTCCTATCACTTTGACTATTATACAAATCAAATAATTTGACTTAAGAATTTATCTAGTACTATACCATAAAAATATGACAACCAAATGATACATAAACTATATATTACACAAGTAATTTACTTTATATGGTCTAGAGCATACATGCATGTGTAATACATAAAAATTTCTAAAATCATCGAATTTATTTTAATTTAACATATCTTGGTGTTGGTTGTGAAAACCATAAGGATTGATTGGGTGTGGATTGCTCAGAGTATCACGTGCTCCTTGTTCGATGAACAACCTACAAGAAATTTTCTGTTGTTATGTCCATAAGGATTTTCCAATACTTAAGTTAACAAAGAGAAATTAAAAGGAGAATAAGGGTGAGTGTTTGAGTGTTTTTGAGAGTGTTTAACAGAATTTAGAGAGTACTTGAAGCACTTGAGAGTTGAGAGAGTCTAGCCAAAGAAGAGAGATCTCGTACCTTTGGCTCCTTATCCTATTTATAAGCTAAGGAGCTTACTTACTAAAGACACGTGTTATCCTCGAGTTCGGTCATACTCGTCATTTGCAACAAACATACGCTGTAAGGGGACAGAATAGCACTATCCCTTCGTCGACTATGAACATGCTGGCAGCTACGTCTGAAACCTAAAAAGATAACATGTGCAGGGTAGTTGGGTACACTGGTCCTATCACAGATGTTAAAGATTAATTAATGCAGAGAGAAAAAGAGAAAGAGAGACCTCGAGAAAGGAGCATTGTAGACTTTGATTTGTGTGTTGGGTGCCTAATGTATGCTCAGGAGGACAAAGGTCGTCTCAGATTAAATGTTTGGGTCGAGCTTTTTGAGGACTCTAAGGTATTTGGGGGTACCAAGGTGCTCAGGATGGCCTGAGCAAGTCACACTACTTGCGAGTGATCTAAGCAAGGGCAAGATGCTTTGTGTTGTCGAGATACTTAAGGTAGGCTGAGCAGGTCGCGCACAATGAGCCTAAGATAGTTGGATAAGGTTAGCTCTTCATCTTAGGAAGCTGCTCGGGTGTGCCTAAGTAAGCCAGGGCACTTGTCCTTGGAGCTTACTACCTTTGGAAGCTTGGGCTCAAAATGGTGTATTAACAATTGAGATTTCTCTGTTTTTTTTTTAGTCCAAATGTCCTCAAAAAGAAATATTTAGAAAATTATATACTATAGCTTACAACGTCATCATGTAAATTTGGATGGATATTGTTCTACTCGGTTTATTAGTCTAATCATTTATAAATTTTGATCATTTCATCAGTATAGAAACGAACTGGAAGAAATCAAAATGCATACATCTGTACTTGTTCATCGGTGCTGAGAGTACATACGTATATTTTCTCCTAATTTAGTATAAAATTAAAATAATAACAATAATGTGTAGCAGACAAGTAAAACGCATGCTTGTTTCATACATGCTTAGGAGACATATGTGCGCAATGTGTGCATGCGTGCAGAAACATATCTATATATATATATATATAATTTAAATATTTTTTTTTCTGTAGTTGTTTTTATTTTATTGTTCTTTTTGCTTCCTATTACATTAACAGCATGTGATAGAAAGCAAAAGAGGAAAAACATATTAGTTAGTTTTTGTGTTTAATGCTAACCCCTGCCTAAATTTCTCAGGTTCTTTTTTTTTTTTTCTTTTTCCAAACAATATTACATATTAAAATAAAAGAGAAAGTATTCAAATCTCATCCATTTCAAGACCAATTTTTCAACTATTAGGCTAGTAGGCTATTGGATGATTTACCTTGGTTTTATCAGTTAACCAAAATTGGGTCAGGCTTGTAGACAGGAAAAAAAATGTAGCCCTCTTGCTACTGGGCTTCACGTGGCAGCTTGATGAATTTTGGTGGAGCATGCTCAATTAGTCTAGCATAAACTTGTATTATTAGGCTTTAGGTCTAATGGGTTTCTAAATTAGAATTAAACCTTAGATCATGAGTTGGATTAAATTTTGAATTTAATATATATATATATATATATATCTATTATATATTTAATTTGAATAAGTCGATTCTAGCTTATTTAACTCTACATCCCCTTAAAAGTTAATTATTCAAAATAAATTATTATTACATCCTCTCCTATAAATTACTAATAAATTGGATAAGGACAAATAAGTAAAATACAATTAGTGATAACAGATAATGACATTTAAACAACTCCTATAATTATCAACTACTATTGATGTAAAAATTAGGCATGATTATCAACTATTGTTAATGTAAAGATGAAATTTGATTAACTTTATGGATAATGGATGTAAAAGTGTCTAAACTTATGATTTCAAACAATTTAGTGCCAAACATTAAAAACTTGAATTTTAATGTCTAAAATTTTGAGATTTGTTTAAATGAGTACTTAAACTTTAAGATATCTTAAAGCTCAAGCACTCATTTAAACCAATTTTGGAGCTTATCTTAAATTTTAAGCACTTATTTGGATAAATTTTAAAGTTTTAAATACTAAAATTTAAGTTTTAAATATTTGGACACTAAATTGCCCGAAATCATAAGTTCAAGTACTTCCATATGTATTATCACAATTTATAACCACTATTAGCTTATTTTAATAAAAATAAATGACAAATGAAATTTAATTCTAAAGACATATAACTAATTAAATCCTAGTTTTGTTTTGCTTCTCATTCCATAATCATTAAACTTTCTTAGGGCTAAGTGGATAAAGGGTAGGTAAGGTATGAAGTCCTATCCATACCCTACTATATGGTACAAGTTCTCAATCTGTTGTACCAAGAATTTACTCTATGGTACCTTGAAATCACCTTATATCTTGCATATTCTATAGGATATAAGTATCATGTGGAATTTGTATTTTTTTTTTCTTTATCTTCCTTTCAAACTTTGTGTTGGATGCATAATCAATATCAAAACTATAATTACCATATCTCTACACTTACCAATAATAATTAGATAGGTTGTCATGTGTTTTAAATTGTAACACATTTTAAATTGAGACAATGTAAAATTTTGGTAGGCAAAGTAGATAATATTTCTATAGTTGAAAAATGTTAAAACTATTGGTTGGGTCATGCTTAAATTTCCCTTGTCTTTTCTTTTTAAATCATCAAAATATAATTTTTATTAAATCATAAGATTGTTATACATAGAATATAAAAATCATGTGCGAGTAATTCAAATATAATATATTAGATGATAAGTTAAAAATTGAGATATATTTAATACCTTACTAAACTAGAGTTAGTAAAAAAGCAAGGAAAAGGATAAAAATATAGTAAAAGGAGAGAGTTTAAAAAGAAGAAGAGAGGGATTATATAGTA
The DNA here is from genome assembly GCA_024138015.1 of Lumnitzera littorea. NCBI lineage: Eukaryota > Viridiplantae > Streptophyta > Magnoliopsida > Myrtales > Combretaceae > Lumnitzera > Lumnitzera littorea. The sequence goes on along the minus strand of JAMXBB010000001.1, from coordinate 137,455,685 downwards.
AACACAGGTAGTCAAGCAACATATAGTCTTAAGGTTTTATTAAGAATTAGGCTTTTATTGTTATTTTTTTAATTATAAAAAGGTAATAGTATCAATTTTTTATTTATTATTATAAGATGGGTATAAAGTACTATAGAACCTATATCCTGTATATTTTAAAGTGTAGGTTTCAAAGTGGGATAAGGTATTATAACCTCATGCCCATACCTGATCTTGTAGGAGTAAGTCCAAAAACTACTACTCCGAACTTACCATGTGACCTCCATTACTCACTTAGAACATATCTGATGGAGTGGGGTCTAAGTGAATACCTTAGACGATAGCAAAAACTGAACTTACATGCAGTCCCATATGCTAGTCCAATTTCCTATGTGAAGGTGTTGCTAAGAAAGGTGCACCACTTATTTACCTATCCATAATTTCTATTGTCGACCTGAAAATTTAGTTTCTCTTTTTTCCTAATCAAACTTGTACTAAATTCACCCATTTAATATAAATCTTTCAATTGGAATAGGAAAGAGTTTGAATTTCAAAAAAAAAATATTTTTAAGAAAATGAAGTTACCCCTTGACTAAGTTAGGAAAAGAGTAAAATTAAAACTCATGGATGGATAGATTTTAATTTCAACCACTAGTCAATGGGTATTTCTAAAAATGGGTTTTGGAAAAAAGAAATAAGAGAGTATGGATTTGAGGGCTAACTTATTAAAACTTTTGCAATTACCATAAAGGAAGCCGATAGATTAAAGAATTAGGCCTTCAATTTTTTTATGAGCCTTTTCAAAATACAAAAGGGGTTTTCTATTAAGAATGTAGGAAATTTAGTTTTTTTTTTTACGTTTGTTTAAGACTGCTTGAAGTTCCTACGTACCTATTAACTAAGATAAAGCCCACATAATTCTAAAAAATATTCCATTAAAATTTTAGTGGGTTGATCAATTTTATTTACAAAACATTCCACTTTAAGTTGTTACATGTTAATTGGTTTGTAAGAGAAACATTTTTATGTCTAATTTTTGAAAAATCCTAATGATTCCTAATTTTGAAAATATTCTAGAATTTTTATTTATAAAAATAATTTTTCTAAGTATGAAAAAATATTTTTATAAGGAAAAGACCTCTTTTGATCTTGAAAATATACCCTTAATAATAGATAATATATTCACAATATATGAACACACTATAAAAATACAATATCATATATTACAAGTATATTAGACATCATCTAAAACCACACATCATAGAATCACATATATATAGGCACAAGTTATCACTACATATTAGATCATCAATTTATTGCATATAAATTATCAATGGACACCTATATACAAATTTTATTTATACTATCATATAATATGTTACAAGGTCACAAAGTCCATGAGTACTAATTACTATTTAATATATACATTATATTATCCACATAATATCTACTATTATATAAATTATGGAATGGTCTCTATTATTGTTATCAAATCAAACACATATTATTAAATATTAAAAACCAATAAAATATCACTAAACATATTTACATTTTTTTTTAGCTATCATATCATAATATATTAGTTATACATTACAATTATATACATTTAATGTTTATATATTCAACAAGCAATTACATTAAAACATACTTTTATTATACATCACACATATATATTATACACAATCAATCAATAAATACATAACAAAGTAGAGGCCAATAAAATATTAATTATAATATAAGGTTTTTATTCAATATTATTTCAAGAAATACAATATACTACATATTTTTCAAATTATAATCATAAAGATACACCACATTGTTATATTATACAATATATTATGAATTACATAAACCACACATCATACAATATCATACAAGATCACACAAACAAGTACTGTCAAGGAATCAAAATTTTGCATTAAACAACTCAATAACACAAGAATAAGCGAAAAAAGAAAAACTTACCCTGTGCCTAAGTGAACCGATGGTAGATTCAATCGCTTTTAAGCTAGTTCTTGATAAGGTGGTGGCAATTCCCAACTCCCGACACGTTGATCTTCAAAATTCCCCAATCAATTTCTAAGAATCTTAGGCACAAGTTCCCCAATTTTCTTGAAAAATAAAGAATTTCATGAGCAAACCCTACAATTGGGTATTATTGATTCAAAATAAAATTAAATTCATATGGAGTATAATTAAATGAAATGACTGATTGGTTTTTATCCTTAGAGAGTGGAGAACATTCCCATATTTTTTGTTTGCTTTAATTTGCCCTTAGGAGTGAGAAATTGAAGTAAGAGAGGGCAGTCACGTAGTTTGAGCTTTTAGAAAGAGAAAGTGATGATTTCTTAAATGAGAAAACTTGTTAATTGTTTGTGTGTATTGGAATGAATGCCAAGAGGTTTTATTATAGTGTGGAGTTGAGATTGAGGCTCGAGAAAACTCTTTATTTGATGAAAAAGGTAATCTTCATTGCATCTTTAATGAATGTATCAAGTTATATATTTTTTTCTCTTTTTGATCCGATTTCAATACTATTTTTTATAAAATTATTGGGGATTAAAGATGTGGAATTGTTCATTTATGGCTTATATTTCCATATTTTTTTAGGATTACTAATGCACAAAAAATAGGTGAAATTGAGTAGAAAAATGCAGTACATTTGCTATATATAAAATTAACATTCTTGAGTCTCTACATTTCATAGAGAAAGAAGAAAGGAATGGCCAAAGGTTAACCATTAGGCATGTGGCAAATTTTCTATAGAGAAAGAAGAAAGGAATGGTTAAAGGTTGACCAATGGGCACCACGTAGCTCATTGTGAGTGGCCTCATATCAATGCCAAGTGGTGAGCCCTAATTGGTGCCATTATGGGTGTCATGTGACACTCTCATATGGTGACACGTATTGCCTTCATAGGATGACACATGTCACTAATATTTTTCTCTTTATTTTTTCCTTTTTCCTTTTCCCTTTTTTGTCTTTTGTCTTTTTTCCTTTTTCTTTTTCTTCCCCTTTTTTTATTTATTATCTTTTTCAAAAACACTTCTTAAATGAAACCTGATTAATTCCTCAACTTCTAAAATTAAATTCCTTTTTCCATCTCAATGTGGAATATAATAAGTGTATGTTCAAAAAATTTTCAAAATTTATTCAATTTCACCAAATTAGGAACTCAATTTCTACCTACGTTCGACTTTTACTAAAAACTTGAAATGACCATAAAACATTCATTTAACTGCAATTGGGACATAGTTTGAGGTTATGGTCTCCTGAAAATGTATAGTTTCAAAATATTCAAAAATGAGTTAGTTGAACCTAAGCAAGAAAATTTGATTTTCAGTAAATTCTCATTTTTGTTCAGAATTCCTAATTTGGCCAAATCGTATATACTTATTTTAATTATTTTCCCTCTAACCTAGACCACTATGTGACTCTTTTTGTGATTATCCAACTTATTTATTTTTAGTTTTTTTTTTTTTTGCTTCTTATTTAACTTTTTTAGGTTTTCTCTCAATTTGTTCAAATTTCTTATTTTCCAATATTTTCATTTTTTAGGCTTTTCTTAATTTTCTATTTTCTTTGAATTTTTTTTTCATATATTGGCTTTTTTTTCCCAAATCAAGGTTTTGCACTAAAGATAAAATTGTAGCAGGCACAAATAAGATGTCTACACCTATGCAATAGGATTACCTACACTCCTATGTATGCCTTTGGTTCAGTAGTTTAAATAAGGTTTTATTTATCTCTACATCTCTAATTATATACTTACATTAAATTATATATCATTAACATTAAGCCAATATGAATTGTATAATGTTCTGGAGATTTCTTATTCTTATAGCAATCTATATGTTAACTTATATATATATATATGTATATATATACATGTAATTTGTTTTTTACTTGCATCCTTAAATCAGGACATAAAATAATGTTTGTTAATCCATATTTTCCTATTGATTTATCAAATACATTGTATTTTGCACACACAACCGAGTGTACATCTATTAATATATATATATATATATATATATATGGATTTATATATAATTGTGGCTCTTGTTTATTCTAAAGGCCTTAAAGCGGCTTGATTCCATCATTTATAATATGATTTATTATGGTTTTGTAGTTGTCAGTATTATTGCCATTAAAGGATATATAAGTTCCCTATTGTTATTTATTAATTTGTTTAAGTTGTATATACACGCACTTAAATGTATATATATGTATCATACCTTATAATTGAAACCTCGTCCAATAGGTTCTCATGAGGATTTAGAAAATCCGTGAATACCGTTTCACATAGCAAGTTATGATTATTTATATACTTCTTAAATATACTTTCCAAAATATTTTTCAATAAAATCTTATGTAGGTCTTATTTATAATTTATTAAATTAGATTGGCTTATTTTATTATTTTACTAAATAATTTTATTGTTTAGCAATTCTTTAGTATTCATACCACTTTACAAAATCTCATTTTAAATTAATATCTGTATTATCGTACTTGTTTTATTTTGCAATCACTTTTGGTTATTATTTGTATCATTCGTTGTGCTTATACAGCCTTTCAAACTTAATTCCTATCAATCCTTTGTTATTTATTAATCAGTTATTATCAACGAAAATTTTATTAGTGAACTTGGAGAGGAGATATTTTTTAGAACTTTTAATATATTCATATATATTAATATAGCTATTCGAAGAGACGTAGCATCAAGTATGGTTTACACATAAAATACTATTTATTGGCTTATGAAATGAAGGAGAGACAATATTTATATACAGGTAATTATGAAAATTGATAAAAGTAGTGGTTACATTGAATAAAAAACAAAATTAATTTTGTGCGAGAAATATTTATATCTATATATACTTCAACTTTAGTATATGCTTATAGGAGCCCATCATTCTCTATCATAACATTCCTTACATTTATACAAAAGCTTTATATAGTAATAATTACATAAAAGCATCATTAATGTTGACGGAGTTGTTAAATTCGAACAGATATATTGCAAGTGTTGTGTCCTTTAGTATACTCTTATACACAAGGAACTCTCAACATATACAATGTTTTAAAATCACACATTTACAGCATTTAAACCACATCAAGACAACAAAATCTGCAGAATATATTATAATACATAAAAATATAAACAAATACACCATGAATAATCTTGCACTGAACGGAATCATCGTTTCCCAACCAAACCAACTCCAATAATCATATTAGACCATCCACTACATGAGTTGCTTGTGCATATCCCCAAGCACAAGTAACGTTGCTGCCCGTTGAAGTGAATTGCTTAGCAAAGCTACGTTGCTTTGTGCAACAACTCAAAATGGTAAATTCAGTTTTTTTTTTTTTTTAAGTTTTAATTAGTTTGATGCATTTATTGAGACCTACAAAAACTTTAAAAAATTATTAAGTAATTTTTGTAAAGAAACTTAGTGAGTTTATTAAAAAAAAAGAAGAGTTTTTTAAAATATTGATATGATATCTAAGAATAGGAAATGAGTTTCTATAAGATGAAGATGATATTATAGCCATTGTAGTAGGCAGTTTACAACATGTGCGGTGGAATCAGCATGCCACATTTTAAATATACACATGACCAATAAAATAACTATCTCACCATATATTGGAGTGAAAAAATTGAACTGTGAGAGCAGAGTAGCATAGAAAAACGACCAATGCATGCGTCATTCTTAAATTATGACTACTATTCGCAAACATAATGGGAAAGTTTGAAATATTAAACGAAAATAAAGAAACAATACTTATGGTGTAAAAAAAGAGGCTGTTATATCGACTTCTATAAGACTATAACTATGGAAGAAGTGACGTTAAACAACTCGCAGTATGCAAATGGGAAGTAGTTACCTTTTTTTCTTTTGGCTTTGTTTCAATTTTCAAACGGACTGATCCTTAAAATTTGAAGAGCCAAAGGCAATATAGATAATGCTGTCCAAAGGTATTTTTATAAAATGTAATGCTTATGGCTTCGTTATTTAGTTTGGCTTTTCAATGATTCATAATAAAGGGTACTCATTAATTATAGAAGCTAATATTTGTTTCAGAAAGGTTATTTAAGAAAAAGGGAAATATTTGGCGCTTCCATCATGCCGTGCATTTCGCTACGCAATGTTAAAAAAAGGGTAATGTTCTGTTCCATCGTAGAAGGTAACATTTGCTGTAAAAGGTTATTTTTAAGAGTAAATTATTTGTGAAGGGTAGCAGTTGTTTCAAAAAGGTAATTTATTTCTTCTTTTAAATAATACAACTAATATAGTTTTTCAAAACGGTATTATTCCGAAACAGGATGATTGTTTTTTTTTTTTTAGGGGGCAGAAACAGGATGAATTTAAAAGATACAATCTGAGCTCTCAAAATTATTATTATAAATTATAATAGATAATAGATTAGAAAAAAAGCTTTTGAAATTATAATTATATATATACATATATATATTATAGTAAAAAAATAGGTTTTTCCTTTATACACGCTTGTATAATATACATATAAGTTGGCTAAGGATGTAAAAGGAAAAAGAAAAGGAAAAAAGAAAAAACAAACCTCCGATTTTTTATCCTTGTATAAATTGGAAAACTCATGGCTAAATTATATGATATTTTCCTCCTCAGTCAAAACAAGTGAGTGAAAATGAGGAGTAATGTTTGGCCTTGCACTCCAATGCGATAAGAGAAATCAGGAGTAAACCATACCAATTACCAATATGTAGAAACATTAATCAACATCGTCATGGACTTTCTCCCATATGAAGTTATCATGAAAATTGTATCTAGGGTTACAACCCTACATTTGGAAAAACTAAGTTATGTATGCAAAAGGTGGAAGAACATCATCAAACACCACTTTGTCAATGAATATGCTAATATCCCCAAGTTGCAAATTTGGGTTATGAGGGAATATGGTGTTGAAGGGAGTTCGACAAAACAATTTGATATTACACCAAGTGTACCTTGGAGTTCATTTTTTCAACCAGCAGTAAATTTTGGGCACCATTCAAGTGGAATTTTGTTAAAAGGTTCAAGGTCAATAGACAACGAAAAGTCTTATTGAAGTTTGTAAGAAATCTTTTTGAAGTCTACATATATGTCTCTTTCAATCCAAAATGTGACCAATTCGAGCTTCTTAGTATTCAAAGGCCTCCATGCTAGGAAGAAGGATCTATCATTCATACCACTTCTCTTAATTGGATACAAGTAGATTTGTAAAGCCTAAATTCAAAAATAAATAAATAAAAAGAAATTAAGAAATATAAAGGGGGTTTATAATTAATTAGTTTGGTTGTTGTTTTGATACAGAAAACTTGTTCAAAAACATGTTAGAAGGGTTTTAGAATAAAAAAGAGGTAGGAAAAGTCACAAGAAATGAGTTTGAAACTTTTTGTTCTCTACCACAAAAATGGTGTCTAGATGCTAAAAGGTCAGGCGTTTGGATCATGCTACAACTCACATTCATGAATCATAGAGCACTAGTGTCCAAACACTAGCATGGATGGCATCTGGAGTTGCATACTATAGTTCACGAATCCTCTCTTACTCAAACCTAACTTCGAACCTAAACGTAATTCTTTCCTTTTCCCAACCCTTCCCAATACAAACTCATCTCCAAATACTCCTCAACATCCTCTAAACATCAACACAGCAATCAAAACCCAAAATCACAGCCATCCCTCCAAACTTCATAATTCACAACAAAAACAAAACTTTGAATGAAATAAGGGCTTCAGGATGACTTACTTGTTGTTTCTTACCACAAGGACCCTTGAATCCACAACTTCAACACTTAGTTTTTTGTAAAACGAATTTCTTTAGGCTCGTCCCATAATCAAGGAAAAGAAAAACAAATTTATTTAACGTATGAGTAGAAACTTACCTAAATTCATTGTTTCCATGCAATATCTTATGTTTGCTTAGCTTAAAACATGCAAACTTCCCCAAATCCGAATCTTAAATTATCCTTGAGATGTTTCTTGTGGGTTTTTTGTCTTGGGAAGAAGGAAACATACAAGAGAGATGAGGGGGTAGCGGGATAAAAAAAAAAAAAAACATAGTAGGAAAGATAATTGACAATTGCTATCAAGAAAGAAAATCTATTGAAGTAATTGGATATACAAAAAAGGTATAAAGCAATGATGTAGGCAAGTGCATCTATCAATTTATAACATAGCGAATGTAAGTTCGAAAATCGATCCCTCATATACTCTTACTATTAATACTTACTAGGTCTCTATTATATAACCGTCAAATTAAATTTCAAGAAATTTAAAAAAGTAAATTTAAATTACTACTAAAATTAATTTAAAGATTAACGGAGAGACAATTGAAGAATTAACAAAAAAGTAATTTAATTGGAAATTAATTCAAGATTCAATGTTATACCTAGATATCTAATATGTGATTTTCTTAAGAATAATCTAATTTATTCTTTAATTTTTCTTGACTAAGAGAATTTCCTACTAAAGTTAATTACTTTTTTAAGCTAATTAACCCTGACTCTAGAATCACCTATTAGAATCTCTTTTCAATAGTATGACCTAAGATTGTATTATTGAACAACGAATTCTCTATACTTTAATTTGAAATTCAAGAAGAATTTTGCAAATTATCTCTAATTTTGCAATAATCCTCATCAACTATGCTTAAATCTAATCTTATAAGAAATCTCTCAATTCTCTTATATGATATTAAACTCTAAATTATTACCTATGAAAATAATAACCTAAATCATGAAGTATACATAGTTGAATCAAGAAAAGATTAAGAAATTAAATTAATCAAATACTAATCATGTTATATGAACAAATCTAGGTTTTACAAGACTTAGATATCAAAAATCTACTCACTATACATCACAAAATAAGAATTTAAAAACAAAATATAGAAAAAAATAGAAAAAAGCATCATGAAATCTAAACAAAATTAAATCTTGAAATCTACTCTTCTCTTCCTTGATTATTCTTAGCTTCAAAAAATCCCTAAAAGTCATACCAAAAAGTTCTTCTTTTAAACAAACCCTAACAAAGCTTTATATAGGAAATAAATAAAAAAAAATGAGTCAATTGGAGAAGACACAATCGAAGACACAACCATACCTTTTGGTCGTGTCTTTAACTGTACTTTACGTTTGTCTTATTCTTCTTCTTTTTTTAAATAGGAAACAACATGACCGATGATATAGTTGTGTCTTTTGGTCATGTCCTAGGATATAATAGTAGAAAATCAACTCCAATTTTTCTTGGAAACGATACAATTATGTCATTCGGCTATATCGATTTTCAAACGTTCATAACCTACTCATTTTAGCATCGATTTGAGCGAAATTTGTTTCTATCTTCTCGTTTACTTGTGTAGATTGTTTCAAAGCCTAGAAAACAAAATTATACTCAATTAAGTATTATTATATAAAAATAAACTCAAATATCAAGAGAAAATCATAAAAAATTAGTAGTTAAAATATGTGCAATTAGAAATTCATCAAACAATAATAAACTTTATATGAGCAATTGCAATAGGTGATCCATAGGGGAATGACAAATTTGAGATTGTCAATTTGTTGTTGTTGAGTCTTATGTCATGTTAATCCTAACAGTGTATTCTATCATGTCAAGTCGAGTCAAATTGAATTGATTTAAAATGTCAACCATCTCATTTGAATCCGAGATGAAGAAAAATCAAGATTTGCTAAATTTACTTCTATTGATCTTATGATAAGCTGTATGAAGCAACAAATGAGAAGCTATGGTAACAACAAAAACATTGTGAGTAGAAGATGATGGATGAGAGGAAGGGTGACTATGATGATATGAGGTGAACTTAGAATTACTGATGATTACAAGTAAGATCTAGGAATCAATAAAACAAGGAACAAATGGAGGATAAATCAACAAAAGCATTTGTAAGGTTATAAAGCTAAGTCATAAGATAAAACAATACGATTAGAGAGTTACAATGATGAAATAAAATACGATTGATATTAAAGTATGGAATGTAAAGAAGGAAAATAGGATTGAGAATATAAAAGATAAATAAAGAAGTAAAAGCAAAGGCTTGATTAGAGGAATATTCAGAGCCTTAAACAAAAGACCATTCGGAAACTTCATCAGAAGATAATTAAGTAGAATGGGAGATGGATTTTAAAGTTGTGAAGCAACCTATAAAAAATGCAGAATAATCAGATTCAAAAGTTAAAGAAGTTGAAATATGGAACATGTGAAGGTATAATGAGACAAAGGTTTAGACGTGGAAGTCACTGTAAAATAGAATGTAGCAAAGATGAAGTGTTACTCGTGGTTCTTCTGAATATCAAGATAGCAAAAGAATATAAGTTGTCATTTTTGGTTAATGGAGTAATACATAAATATATAGTAGTTTTGAGAACGAAATTATTGTAAGGGGGTTATAAATGTAAGCTCCGCAATCAGATATTCGAGGTTCGATTCATAAAATTTAATGCAATCGAGTAAGTTGTCCGATTGAGTCCAAATTTTACAATGAAATTAGAAATATTGATAAAAATAATCTCATAAGTTTGGATTTAGAAAAATAAATAATAAAATAATTAATTATTATAATATTAAATTATATGTATATTATCTATTATTTATTGAAAATATGTAAAATGAGTTCTAATAACTAACGAATCGATAGAAATAAATTATATGCACATGAAAAATCATAAAATAACATAAATAATATTTAGGAGTATTTATTTGTATTATATATATACGTATAAGTAAAAATACGTAAAATTACTTAAAATACTCGAAATATACTAAAATAATACTAAATAATTAAAGAAAATTCATAAATAATTAAAGAAAAAATCAAGAAAAAGATGGAAAAATGAAGAGAATTCTAGAAATGAGGCATGGCAAGCTGAAATTGAAGAAGAAAAAGTGAACCAATAAAATTAAGATAAATAAAAAGTAAATTAAAAGAGGATAAGGGATAAATGGCAACAATTAATTCATCAAATAATCAAAGTAACCCTATAAATTCAGAAAACCTCCATCAAAACTCATTTTGATCAGTTTAAAATCAGAAAAAAATTAGGGAGGGGGGAGAAGAGAGGAAAAACGAAATTTACAAAAAAATTAGAAAAGTAGTGTGTTAATAAGAGTTATAAAGGGAAACTAGGACTAATAACCACCTAGGAATGGACGAGCACCACCACTAGACAATGGTGGCAATGCCTAAACTGGCCGATAAGGCTATAGTGGCCGGTGGTGGTCGGAGCAACCAACATCAATGAGTCTAATCTTTCCCTCCAATTTTTCTTTATTTATTAAAAATATTAAATAATTATAAAAAATTATGAAATTTAGCATTATGAGATATTTTTGTATGTAGTTTTAAAGAAAAATATTATTTTGATAAAATTAGGTCCCGTGATATATTGTGCTTAAGAAACCACTAAATTGGAGCTTATTTTCGATTTGAAATAAATGATCTTAATAGTGTAATTTTGAGCTCAAAATTTTTGTATGAGCTATTTAAAGTATTTAAAATAGTGCTATGAAGAGATTTTTCAAAAATCTATTTTCAAAATTTTTAAATAATTTTTAAGCCTTAAAATGATGTATAAAATGGATGATTTTAGGCTAATTTAGTAATTAAATGGATAATTACTAATTTAGTATATAATTAGGTATTTTAAGATATTAATATCTGATGTAGAATGATGTTTGTAGCATTTAGGGTGTTAGATATAATTATTAAGTGTATTATGTAGTATATATGTAATAAGTAAAATGATATATTTTAAAATTAGGTATAAAATTATGATTTAGGACATAATTAGACATTTGATATGTTATTGAATAATGAAGAATGATATATGTAGTGTTAGAAGTATTAGATAAGTGATTTAGGAGTGAGTTATATAATAACACATAATATGTATGTCACGCCCCGAAGCGGCAGAGTCGTAACAGCCCCGCCGTGTAAACCATCCTAAGATAGAAATTGGCCTTACAACCGCTATCTTAGACCTAATCTACATAAGGCGTCTACGATTAACCCTCTTTGAAGTAAACAGTTTGTAATCTAAATAAATCGTTTATTTAAGAAAGTGAGGAAATATATTTATTTACTATAATTCAATTATTACAATTAAAGTTTACAATATTTCTCCGTAATAGATTTTCGAATTATTATATTATTCAAAAATGAAAAATAATTCTAAAATAAAAGCTTAGACCTTAAAAATATATATTTATTCTTCAAATGTTTTTCCTCACTCCCCAAGATCTAGTAGTTGCTAGCTTTAGAGTAGTTATATGCCGCTTCTTAGCCAGCACCTACACGATATCTATAGGGATGTGAGCAAGCACAGCTCAGTAAGTTAGGATGGAGGACTTAAAACTATACCAAACACAACAAGGTTTTCAACTTATTAGGTGCAATGCATGTGCAAGCAAATGCCACCGCATGACGTTATCCGGCCCGTCGTGAGATCAGAGAAATTACGCCCACTCTAATCCGGGTTGAGGAGTTGCCGTTAATGCAACAGGTCACGACCAAACCCAGGCTTGTGTAATTGAGACCTTGCTTCTCCCGCAACTACCTTCGAACCACTGTCTTCACCTTCGCCGTGACCTCCTCTCCTGTCACTTAGTTCGACTGAGGATGAAGAAGGGACCATTTTGCAATCCTGCACTATCCCTTTCGAAGGGTTCGGTATTTGGCCAGAGAGTCCTAAGTTCCCCTAATAAGTTGGCATGCATGTTCGATTATGATTACTGGTCGTATATTAGATTAAGTCCGGTTTAGGGTGGTTAATCATTTCATACAAGTCATACAATACATGACAGAGTAACAAACAGAATCATAGTATCACCCATAATCAAGCACATGCACACATCCAACTATCTAACAAGCACAACCAAGCATAATCTTAAGCCTCCAAAATACCGCATCGTATTAATCCCAACTTATCTCGACTCCTTGCTCACTCGCTCGAGGTCCAACTTGCTCAGGCCATCGCCGATCATCCCTATAACACAAACGTGGTTTCAGTTTTTCATATAACTATTATAGGCTTATTTTATCCTATAACGCTTATTGTTAGGTTTTGTTTAGGGTTTAATATGCCTAATTATCTAGGTCTTAAGTCTTTTACAATTATTCTAGGCTTAGGGTTAGGTTTGGGTTCGGTTTCCGCATCGATTTCTAAATTAGGTTCTAGTTCGATTTTTAAGTAGTGTTTTATACTCTAACCCTAGAAATTCGTTTCAACTTATAATTTGAAATTAATCACATTACTTCTCGATCTCCTAAATATCATTATTATCCCCAGTCAGTATTTTATTTCACTCAGTACACTTATATCCTTATTAGTATACCAAATTTACTCCTGATGTGAGAAATTTTTATATTTTTCGTATAATTACATAAATTCAAGTCTTCTATCGGATTTATTATATATCCCTATTATTTATATAATATCAATTTTTATCCTAATATTTTTTTATTTATTATATTTTTGATAATTACATATTATGCATTATTGCCTATTATGTATATAATGCACTTCTAATATTTCTATCACCCTAATTACCATCTCTAACATCAATTATCATTTCAAAATGTCTAAATTCATCCTAGATCAGGTATTACATCTAATTATCCTAATTTACAAAATTAACTTATAATTTACTATTTTTTTCTATTACTCATTTACTACATAATTAACCTAATAATTACATCTAACACCCTAAATGCTACAAGTATCATACTCCATCAGATTTCAACATCCTAAAACATATAATTATTCACTAAATCAATAATTAATCATTTAATTACTTAATTAACCATAAATTACCCATTTTATGCCTCATTTTAGGGCCTAAAAATTATCTAAAATTTTCGAAAATTAATTTTTGAAAACGGGCTTCATAACACCGTTCTATATCATCTAAGTAATCTATACAAAAATTTTGGGCACAAAACTACACTTCTAAGGTCATTTATTTCTAAACCGAAACATGCTCGGTTTTGTATGATTTCTTAAGGACCCTATACCACAAGACATATTTTTATCAAAATAATATTTTTCCTACAAACTACATACAAAAATATTTCAGAATAACAAAATTCATAATTTTCTAATAATATTTACTATTTTTACAAAATTACACAAGAATCGGGCTGGAAATTAGACTCACCAATCTGGGTGGCTCCGGCCACCGTCAGCCGTTGTGGCTTTATCGGCAGGCTTGGGTGCTACCACTACCGTGTGGTGGTGGTAGCCGTCTACTTCCAGTTGCTCGTTTGGTGGGGTTTCCCTTTAATGGCCCTAATTGCACAGTTTTTCTTAATTTTTTTCTAACCTGAATTTTTCTCTCCATTTTTCTCACTTTCCAAACTGGCCAAATAAGCTCTGTGATTTTTCTTACCCTGTGATTTTTCTTGCTATTTATAGAGCTTTAGGGGATTTATTGTGTATTAAATTGGACAAGACAATTGCCTTATCCCTTAATTTTTGGCTTTTGTGTTGTCTTAATTTAATTAGTTAATTTTTCTTTTTTAGATTCTGACTTGCCACGACCAAATTTGCATCATTCCACACTCTTCTGATTTTTTTTCTGATTTTTCCACAATTAATTTATAATTTTCTTTAATTATTTATTAAGTTTTTGGCCAATTTAGGTAATTTCGTGTATTTTTATCTACACGTAAATACACATGGGTTACATGTGAACATTTCTAATTATTATTTTGGTCATTCTAAAATTTTTAGTATACATATAATCTATCTCTAGTAATTTATTAGTTATTAGATTACACTTTTTGCCTTTTCGGTAATTAACAATTATTATGCTTAAATTTTGAAAATTTTATAGTTTCCTATTTTATTACTTATTTTCTTAAATTTAAGTTTATGGGGTCATTTTTACTAATATTTCTTTCAATAGTTTATAATTTAAGCTTGAACGGATTTTTCAACCGATCGAAACCTTGAGTGATTGATTGTGGGCCTTACAATGTATATATAAGAAATCAATGAGTAAGAAATATTATGTCAAAATTGATAATATTATAGTAATAAAAAAAATAAAAGAAATCTAGTTTGAAACTTAAATTTAGGTAATCATATGAAAAAATGTAAATTTTTTTTACATCGATAATTAATTCGATAACTAAATTAAGATTATAGTATATTGTACATACTAGAATACTAGTTAAAGACCAAATATGATATTTAGAATACCTGATTATAATGTGATTAATTTTACATTATGGTTAGAATAAGTTCTTAAGGTTCCTATATAACCTATAATCAGAAACCGAATTAAAACCTAATTTAAAAACTGATTCGAAAACTAAATCAGAATTTAGCCTAAATTAATAATAATTGTAACAGACTTAAAAACCTAAACAATTAGGTATAGTAAAACTAAGGATGATAATAAGAATTACGGGATAAAACCTATCTATGGTAGTTATGTAGAAACTAAAACAACATTTATATTATAGGGATTATCAACGATAGCCTGTACAAGTCGTATCTTGAATGAATAAGCGAGGAGTCCAGGTAAATTAAGATTAATATGTTACTATATTTTATAATACTAAGTTATAGTACTCAGAGGCTTGAGATTATACTTGGTTATATTTGTTAAATAGTTGATTGCGTACATGCCTATATGTGCTTGTTTCTAAGTTTGATGACATGATTATGGGTTATTACTATGGCTTATATTTATGTGATTTATTTGAAATGATTGAATACCTTAAATAAGATCTAATTAAATATATGACTTATAATTCTAAATCAAACACGTATAGCAATCCATTAAGGGAAACATTTAGAGTTCTCCGGCTAAATACCGACCCCTTTAAAAGAGATAATGCTTAATAGTATAATGACTCCTTTCTTTATTTTTAGTTAAACTAAGTGATAAGAGATGGGGTCGTAGTAAGAGTAAAGTCAATAGTTTGAAGGTAGTTGCGAGATGAACGGTATCTTCGTTGTACAAACCTAGATTTGGTCATGAGCTGTTGCATAAACAATGAAACTCCTCAAACCGGATTAGAGCGGGTGTAATTTCTCTAATCTCACGATGAACTGGATAACGTCGTACGATAGCATTTGCTTGTATATGCATTGCATATAACTAATTTGGTTGATAACTGTATTTGTGTTTTATGTATAGTTTTAAATCTCTGTTCTAACTTATTAAACGGTTGGTTGCTCACATCCCTATAGATGTTGTTACAGGTGCTAGCTAAAAAGCAACCATATAACTACTTTAAAGTTAGCAACTATTAAATCTTGAAGAGTAAGGATAAAAACTTGAGGATTGATTACACTCTCAAGTTTAGATTTTATCTTTAAAGCTTTTAGTATCAATTTATGTATTATTTAAGTAGATTATGATTAAGCTACTAAATCTTATAAATATACTCGAGTTATTTTAGTATAAATATGATTTTTTCATAAGTAAATAACATATTTAATTTATGAACTGTTTACTTCAAAACGGATTAGTTGTGGATGCCTTATGTAAATCAAGTCTAAAGTAGCGGTTGTATGATCAGCTTTTATCTTAAAATGATTTGCATGGTAGGAATATTACAACTTTATCACTTCAAGGCATGATAAGAGAGGTAGAGTTTAGAATTGAATTGGTATTGGGAACTAAACTCATTTTAAAACCGGCTTCCCAGATAACACTTACTAAGCTAGTAGAATTGAAGAAGCAGCTATAGGAGCTCGTCTCCTTCAGGTGCTCCAATGTGTTTGTAAAGAAGAAAGAAGGGAGTTTACGGATGTGCATCGATTATCGATAGTTGAATTAGGTTACTATTAAGAGCAAGTATCCCCTCTCGAGAATTGATGACCTTTTTGACTAGATACAGGGTGCACAGGTCCTTTCTAAAATAAATCTACACTTGAGTTATTACCAATTAAAGGTCAGAGCAAAAAATGTATAGAAGATAACTTTTAGAATATGGGTTATATGAATTCCTGGTAATGCTTTTCAACCTTATAAACATGCCAGCAATGTTCATAGATCTCATGAACTAAGTTTTTAGAGAGTTTTTGGATAGGTTTGTGGTAGTATTCATAAATGATATCCTTCTCTATTCTAAGAGCAAAGAAGAACATGAAGAACATCTGAGGATTGTTTTAGGTAAGTTAAGAGAAGAGAAGCTGTATGCCAAGTTTAACAAATGTAATTTTTTATTAGAGTAAGTGGCATTCTTAGGTCACATTGTAAATCGTGAAAGCATAGCTATAGACCTAGAGAAAATAAAGGTAGTTGTTGAGTGACTTAGACCTACTACAGTATTAGAGGTTAAAAGTTTTCTTGGGTTAGTTAGTTATTATCGAAAGTTTGCAGAAAGTTTTTCTAAAATGGCAGCACCTTTGACCTAATTGACTTAGAGAGGGGTTAAGTTCAAATGGGATGATAGATGCAAAGCAAGTTTCTAGCAACTGAAAAACAAGTTGGTAACGACTTCGATTCTAACCTTACCTCATAGCAAGGAAGAGTTCGTTTTTTATAGTGATGCCTCCATATAAGGACTAAAGTATGTCCTCCTGCAAGATAATAAAGTGATTGCATATGCCTCTCACCAACTTAAGCCGTATGAGAAAAATTATCCAATACATGATTTAGTGTTGATAGCTGTGGTACTTGCATTGAAGCTTTAGAGACACTACTTAGTTCCATGAGAATTGGAAAGTGTACACGGATCACAAGAGCCTCAAGTATTTTTTTTTTCTCTTAAAGAGACCCGAATATTAGGCAGAAGCGTTGGTTAGGGCTGATCAAAGACTATGACTTTGACATTCAATACCACCCAAGAAAAGTTAATGTGGTAGCTAATGCCTTAAGTAAGAAAAGACAAGGAAACCTAACCGGCTTAATAACTTCCCAAAAGCCATTACTTAAGCAGATACATTAACTTGAGCTAGAGGTATTGATAAAAGAAGTAAGTGGCAGGTTAGCAAGCTTAAGGATACAGCTCACCCTAATAGATGGAATTAAAGCTATACAGGTTGAGGATAAGGAATCCAGGAGATTAGGG
The DNA here is from genome assembly GCA_024138015.1 of Lumnitzera littorea. Taxonomy (NCBI): domain Eukaryota; kingdom Viridiplantae; phylum Streptophyta; class Magnoliopsida; order Myrtales; family Combretaceae; genus Lumnitzera; species Lumnitzera littorea. The sequence goes on along the minus strand of JAMXBB010000001.1, from coordinate 137,437,629 downwards.
GTAAAATAGAAGCAAGGAAAGCTCCAAACTTTACAGTAGATGCCAAAGGTTTAGTGAGGTTTAAGGGCAAATTGTGAGTGCCAGCACAATCGAGGTTAAGAAGTGAGATAATAAAAGAAGCACACGACTCTACTTATTTAATTCACTTAGGGAGCCTAAAGATGTATAAAGACCTGAAAGACCACTACTAGTAGAACTATATGAAGAGGAAGATAGTAGAGTATGTGTTTAGGTGTCAGACATGCCAACTAATCAGAATTGAGCATCAAAGATAAGCTTATGAGTTATAGCCATTGCTAGTACCCAAGTGGAAATGAAAGCACGTGACTATAGATTTTATCATTGCTCTACCTAAAATTTTGGCAAAGCATAATGCTATGTAGGTGATAGTGGATCGATTGACTAAGTCTACTCACTTCATTCCTATAAACATTAAGTATTAGTTAGGGAAGCTTGCCAAGTAATATATTCAAGAGGTAGTAAGATTGCATAGGGTACTAGTGTCTATCACTTCTAACAGGGACACTCGATTTGTCAGTCATTTTTGGAAAAGTCTATAGAATGTATTAGGAACAAAGCTCCGGTTCAGTACTACTTTTCATTTGCAAATAGATGTCCAATTAGAGCTCACCATTCAAATTTTGGAAGACTTGTTGAGAGTGTGCGTGCTTCACTTTAGTAGTTGGTGGGACGAGCATCTAGCCTTAATAGAGTTCACCTATAATAAGAACTACTAAGCTACCATTTAGATGGCCCCGTTTAAAGTACTGTATGGTTGGAAATGTAGGTCGCCTATTCATTGGGATGAGGTAGGTGTAAGCTCCCAAAATTGAGTTTAGGATAACCGAGCTCAGATTTAGGGCTTTTAGGGTAACTTATCCAATTGAGCCCAAACTTTGTGACTAGAATGAAAAAGTTAGTCGAGATATTACAGTGAAGTTAGATTTTAGTAATAATGACCCGAAATCCCAATTTTGCCCTTAGAAATTGGAATATTTACTAAAGTCCTAAAATGTTCAGAACTCCTAAAATTGAACTTAGATTGCAACGAGAACTTAGAGATAAATTAAATGAGCTATAAAATGAGATAATGTAGTATAATTTACTATAAAAAAATACACGTAATTTTTTAGTATACCCGGTACAAATAATAATTATACTCGTAAATTAACTTAAAATTGTATAATTATATATTTATTGTGTTGAATTCATGAAATTAACCTTAGAATGTATCCTAAAAATAAAAGATATGCTAGAAATTTAATTATATGAGTAAAGTTATATATTTCACATGTTATTTACATAGGGTATAACCTTGTATATTAATTAAATAATTAATTCTAACATATAATATCTATATTTACGTAATTGTTTAATAAAAGAAAAAGAAAAATTAATTAAATAACAATGAGATTGCTGGAAGGAGGCATGGCAGGACAAAAAGAAAATTGAGGTGCTGATTCAAAAGTAAAGTCTTAACATTTGGACACCTCATGCTTAAATAAAAGTGAAAGCAAAAGGAAAAAAAAATAAAGAAAAATCCTTAGGCGGTGAAAGAAGTGTATAAAAATTATCCCAGCAGCAGAATAACAACATTTGACAGTTTGGAACCAAAAACAACAGAAAGAAAAATCAAGAAAAAATCGTAGAAAAAAAAAAAGAAGAAGAGAAAAACAGAACAATTACAGAGCAAGGCTAGTTCTTAGGGTTCCCTTTGATCTGCTGTTATGCCACTCTACCACCAAGGAGTACCCCCAGCGTCTAAGCGTTCCGACAACCGCTCAGCCGCCGCCGGCCACCGGAGCACCCAAGAACACTAAGGTCAAATTTCTGCCCTATTTTTCAATAATTTTTAAAAAATAGTAAATCCACCCAGAAAATTATGAAAAAAATTACACTTAGGTTATTTTAGACATGCTTTCATGTGATATTTTTATTTTTAAAAAATTCGTAATATTTAATATACTTTATTAAGAAATCTGTAATTCATCCGAATATATATTTATGAAATAAATATACTATATGATGTTGTTTCTAGCTGAAAATTTTTATGTAGGATGTGTATGATATATAGGTAATTGCTACGAAGCTCAAATTTTTATTTGAATAATTTTAATATTTATTGAATTTTAGGGTCTGAAATTAGCTCGAAAATAGGCTGAAATTATGAATTTAATAGGAAATTATAAAATTAATTGATGAAATGGACTTGTACTGATCTATAATAAATAATAATGGTATTGAGTCAGATTGAAATTAATTAGATGCTAAAAGAATTATAATTGGTTAATTTATCAAATTTATGGGTAAAATCGTCAATACGAAAATATAGGCAATAGGTCGAAAACTTGAAATCAAGTGATAATTGAATTTCCTATATTTTTAGAAGTCCATAGAAATTTTCAGGGAATTATTAGGTAATCCGAACTATTTATTACAAATTTATTAAGTAAAATAGCTTAAATTACAAGTCGGGGTGTATTTGTAATATTAATAGACTAAAATGAGTTAAATAGTTAAATAAAACCTATATATAAGATTGCTGATCGAATTGGGTTAAATGGAGATTTTTATTATAATAATTAATATTTTCTAATCGGGATGTACTTTAGGTGTATTAGAATTGAATAATACTTATATTGTTACAATATAAGGACAAATTGGATAAAATATAATTTAAAACTGTAAATTTCGCATAATACGATCGTTTTTATATAATTATGTATAATTGTATTAAAAATTCAAACTACCCGTTAAAATCCATCTCTAGGAACAGGACTCGTAAGATATATCGTTAAGTCTATACGAACTCAATGACACTAGTTTTGTTGAAATCAGATAACCTTAAGTAATCTAGCCTATAACTATAACATATTCAAGAATATACACATTTCGGTACCCTTACCGGAATCAAAACGTGAATTAATAAATAAAAAGTACGTTTCGATACGATCAAAACGATATATAATACGTAATAGTATATATGATGTACAATATCAATAATTAATAATTTAATTCGATATATAGGAATAACATGACTGCATATTATGGAAATAATATATATATAACCATTTTAGATTAAACCCTAATGTTTTCGTAATTATTACGAAAACTAAATTTGGACCTTTTGTGTAATTAGGACCTTCTAAAGATGGTTGACAATTCAAGTCAGAAATAACGAACATCTAAACAAGTAAGTTGGGATGGTAACTTCGCCGCTGTTTGGGTACTATTTAAAAGTACCCAGAGACCCAAGAGTACTTCTAGTTGTGTTTGTAGTTAGATGATTATGCGCATGCTATGTGTGTGAATGATACTCTGTTGTGATAGGAGTTCGACTCCTTGGTGTGCTGTTCTGCATATTTGCATGGATTCTGTATTGTATGAACTTATTGGTCACCCCTGATTATCACTAATGATTATTCGACTAAAGTGTAAATGGTCATGCATCATCACCCGTTAGGAGAGACGATTAAGAATGTTAGGCCAAACACCGACTTCCTTCGATGAGGATAGCTGAAATGGTTCTTTCCCCATCCTTAGTCGAACTAAGTGATAGGCAAGGAGATCGCGGCAAGGTTGGGGGCCGTGGTTCGAAGGCGGTCTTGGGAGGGGGGTGTTCTCTATTGCACAAGCCCGGGTTTGGTCTGACTTGAGTCGTGATAAAACTCCTCAATCCGGGTTGGAACAGATGAAATTTCTCTAACCTCACAGTGGACCAGTTAACACTGTGTGATGTTTCCATTTGAGTGATTGCATTGCATTTCATCATAATTATTAACCTTATTTGTGATTGTATAGTACTCTTCTGACTCCGCCCCACTTACTGAGCTAGTTGTGCTCACACCCCTACAGACTCTTTTGCAGGTATTGAGTGAAGGTAAAGATGTTCAGGTACCACCGTTCTCAGGTTAGTGTGCTGCTGTATGGGAAAGTGAGGATCGAAGAATTTAACTAAACCTGAGCTTTTGTCTTGTCTTTAAATTTTGAAGAAAACTAAATGGGAATTCCCTGGGAGCCCACTAATTTTCTAACTTATTGTATATAAATCGTAAAACCTGTGGTTTTTAATAAACTCTGATTGTAATCTTTACCCTTGGACGTAAAATGTTTGTATAATTACTGTTGTAGTACTAAACAACAGATTGTATAGAACAAGTATTTTGTAAAAGCTCTACCACAGGTTTGGATATTAACAGATGTTAGAACAAACGTTTCAAGCTGGTTGAGTTGTGCGCCTTGTGTAAACTGCGTCTACGATAGCAGCTGTGAGGTCAGCTTCTATCTTAGATTAGTTTACACGGCGGGACTGTTATGACTCTTCTTGTTCGGGGCGTGACAGTAGGCATAAGCAAAAGGTGATTAGCAAGACCAAATTTAGTGTAAGAAATAGTAGATAATATTAGGTTGATTCATCAAAGGATTCAGTACACTTAGAGTGGGTAGAAAAGCTACGCTAATAAGTAGTAGCGTCCTTTAGAATTCTAGGTAGAAGAGGAGATATTATTGAGAGTTTCACCAGTTAAAGGAGTAGTTGGGTTTAGTTTGAGACGGGAAGTTGAAACTAAGGTATATGGGCCTTTTTAGAGTCATAGAGAGGATTGGTAAGGTAACATATAGATTGGAGCTCTTGTTATGACCAAAGGGTATATACAATGTGTTATACATATCTATGTTGAGGAAATACAAGAAACCTAATCCATATCATGAAAAAGAGCCACATGTACAAAATAGTTGATCCAGATTCACTAGGGCTACAACCAGATATGTCAGTAGTTGAACGACTTGTAAAGATAGCAAACACTGAGTTTCAACAACTAAGAAGGAGGTCTATCCTTATGTTAAAGTACAGTAGGTGAATCAATCAGAACGTGATGCAACTTGAGAGCTTGAGGAAGAGATTAGGAAAAAGTTTCCAGAGTTGTTTCAAGATCTAAGAATGTAAACTTTCGAGGAAGAAAATTTTGTTGAGAGGGGAAAAGCTATAAAGCCTAAATTTACAAATAAATAAATAAAAAGGAATTAAGAAATATAAGGGAGGTTTATAATTAACAGGCTTCGTATGGCATGTGATAAAATTTAAGCAGTAGGGGGGCTAAGTTGTCCAGTAGAAATTTCAAACCCCCTCTCTTTGCCACTACATTTCTGTTTGGATCCCACTACCCCCTCATGTTTCTGGTGCATTTCTTTCTTCCCACCAGTAGAAAACCTATAAGAAACATCTTAAAAATAACCTAAGGTTTGTATTTGAAGAAGTTTGTGTGTTTCAAGCAAAACGAACATCAGATTTTGCTACTCGGGTTCCAAGGCATTACAAGATCTTTTTATGCTACAACGAAGATTAATTAACCAACCACACAAATAATATCTCTTTTTATTTGTTCCCTGTATCTATTTTGGTATTCCTTGGCAACTCTATGATTAATACGGAAGCTCTTTTTAAGTATTTATTGTTTCATTATGATCTTACTTAGTGTATCTCAACAACTTGATAAACCAAATGTATTTTATGATGTTGAATATATGTGTTGATTGTCAAAGATTTGTTACTAGAGATATGAATTTTATTTAATACCCATACTTTCTTCCTTGTCATCTATTATTAATATTTTCCTCATAATGTAGCTTGTATTTTTAATTATAATGAATTTGTTACTTGATCCATGTTTTACTTATAGTAGAACTAAGTTGTTTACATTTAACATTAAAAAGTGTCTCTAGTTTTTATATTCATGGTTGTTACTTGTGGATTCCTTTACCAACTAAAGGGCTGCTTGTTTCATGGAAAATGTCTTTGAATTTTTTTTTTCAATATTTGTCACAGATAAAACATTAAAATTATCAAAGTGTTTGGGATTATTTTCAAAAGGATGCAATTATTGTTGGCTTTTACTAGCAAATGATTGTGAATGAGCCACCGACTAAAATGTCAATGAAAAATTATTTTCCATTAGCAACATTTTTTAGTTGTTAACTTCCATCATCATTAGCCGGCCGTTATCATCATCTTTCATCACCATATCTCGCCAAAAAATATTGAGAAAAGCTTAGAAAATATTTTCCACAGAACAAAAGCAACGGCATATATCTTCTGTTTGTGAGAAGTTCTTGTCGAAAAAGTTCTTGAAGGGACAAAATATTAATAAGCCTCTCAAATTCAAAGTAAAGGGAAAAAAAGAAGAAGTTAAAATCAATCCACAACCAACTTTCAAAAAATAATTTAATAGTATTAATAGGTTACATATACAAGCATTAATAAAATTTTAACATATAATAATAATAATAAGAGAATATACTTTTTAAAATTATATTGATTATATTTTTATATTAAAATTTTATTAATAATTATATTCCGCTTATTAATTTACTTAATTTGATAATACTATGGAAGCCTTTCTTCCACCTTCCTCACAAAACCGATTCCCAAAGTACTTTTTATATCGAGGATCGTGTTCAAGTTCAGCATATCCTTTTTTCTTTTTTCCCCCTGCTGAGTGAGGTGCTGCTTCTTCAACTCTTTTATGAAATGTCCTGTGGGATTTGCAACTTGATTGGCACAGGAGACAAACCATCTCTCGCAGCCTCCCTGCATTTTCTATAGACCTCCATAAGCTAAATTATCAAATCGTTAACGTTCTGCACGTATGCTTACAAAAATTAATATCCAACTTTGCTTTTAAAGCGCTTTATTTTCTTATGCATGAGTGACAATCCGGTTTTCTTATTTAATTGTTTTATACTTGGTTATATTTATTAGAAATATTTGGTGGAGGTAAATGTAACGACGGTGGTGATGGTTTATAGTGATGATGGATCTATTACGAGTGTAGTGATATAAGTGATAGTGACATAATGGTGGAGCTAATAGTAAATGGATGATGATGGAAGTGATAGTGTAACTGCGATGGTAAGTTATTGGCACCACGGTGGAGCCTGTAGTAATATGCAGTGTCGGTGAATTAGAAACTTAATTGAAAGGTATCATGGTATATTTGCTAGGTTCATATTCTCTTGTGCTTTGTTTTGCAAAACCCACAAGAATAGAACAAAGTAAAAAATATGTGTTATAATTCTTGTGAATTCATGATATGTGTTTTCCCTGTAGAAAACACATGGTCTATGTTTTTATTACATTTCTTAATATTAGCCAGTGGACACATTGGCTTTTATTAGTCCATTTATACTAATTAATTTAATAAAATAATACAATTAAATATCTTATACATTATTAAAGTTAAATCTCTATTTTAACTACTACAACTACCAAAATTCGGTACCGTATGGTTTTAAAAATTTTAATATATTCTATGTTTGAAAACCCATCTACTACCACTTCAACCGTGCCCCATTCATTCTTAGAATTTATCTACGTTTTTTCCGTGTATGTGAGGCTCACTTCAATGTTTATATTATTTAACTATCTCCTAAAGATTTGTTTTATTCACTAGTTTTCTTATTCCTTTCACTTTTGTGTAAGAATGCCAAAAATAATTTTTTTTTTATTTTGATAATAACGAAATGATATAATTCAATTAACATCAATAATATTGACTTACTAAAACGAAAAGGATTTATATAATTCATAAATTTTTTAATAAAAAAATGTTAAAGGATTTAATTTAACTTTTTTATCTTTTAGCACATAAAAAGAGTGGACAATCTCCTGCTGCAAATGGGTCAAACAACTCCTTTAATTCTCAAACCAAAATTCTCCTTACAGGAGAGGTGTTGCTGGGGATAGCAAAGGGTTGTAGTGAAAAGTTAATTTTTTTTTTAAATTTTTATTCTTTTATTAATTTACTTTAAATGCATATGTGCATGTATATGTATGAAGATATGATTTTTTAAATAAATTTTCCTTAGTTTCTAATTTTTTAACTTTTTTATTACTTTATTTATCTATATTATTAAAGTACATTAGCCCTTAAGTAACCACTTTTTTAAATATTACTATTGAATCCTTTAATTAAAATTTTATTGCAAAAACAAAAAGATAACATTAAAAGTAATTTATTAAAATTATAATTATTTTATATTAAAGGTAAATTTAACATATCAACCCACTCTGTCCCATTAATCTCTCCCAATCCCAAAATCTACTTTCTCCACTATCTTCCCATACAATATGATGTTTATCTTATAATGTATTTTCATAACGTTTTCTCTCTCTTTCTATTTTCTCCCCCATTTTGCTTTATGTGTGCATATTACATGATTAAAATTCATATCATAATAAAATATAACAATGATAATGATTAATGTTCATTCGCATGGATGAATTTCTATACTTAATCTTGATTTATTCATAAGTGAAAAACAAAAAAATTTAAAGTATAAATAGGAAAAATTTAATAAGTCTAAATTTATATTATTTACAAAAATTATGATTTTTCATCAAATAGATAATTGCAAATTTTAAAGATATATATTTAATTTTATTTAATTTGCTCACGTATGTAGATGTATTACCCACAAGTTTTTTAAAAAATACTTTACTATATTATTTATTTAAAAAAAGTACGTAGACCAATTAGTACATGTTATTTTAAATTGAAAAAGTAACAATAAAATTACAGAAAACTCGTTTGTAATTTTTGTAAACATTGTGGATTAAAATTAAGGAAAAATAAGGTTAAAGGATTTAATTGAAAAAATGGTAAAGTTTGGGACTAAAAGGGTAGTTTTACTTTTTTATTATTATTCCCGCAAATGAGACATATTTATGAAGATTCTAAAATGAGTGATATGCAACCGTAATGAGAAATAAGTATATTTGTCTTTTTAAAATAAATTATATTTTTAAAAAATTCGGTATAAAAATAATTTATAAAATAGGTTGCTAAATCGTATTTTAAAAATACGATTCAGTTTTTATAATGACCTCTCACGTGATATAAAATATAAGTAAAATTAAAAAAAATCGTAAATTGATTATGCGATTATAAAATTGCAATACAGAAACAACTGTATCATTTGCAAGTCAAATGCCGCCACATGTGGCAGTATTGAAAATACCTCTCCTGCCATACACATCAACACGGCATGGAGTATCAATTTGCTATTTTAAAATTGCATATCCAACATGCAATTTCTAATTCGCGTTATTATCTCACAATTTTTTTATTATTTTATCTTTTCTTTATACCACATGATTGTTTATAGACAAAAAAGAATACAAATTATTTCCACTATAATCATTTTTCAAAAAGTAATTTACAAAGCAGGAGCAAACACACCTGTTATTCCGGTCGCAATCATCTTCCTATCATTCTCTCCAAATGTCCGGAAAAGCCCTTTTACTTTATCCGAAATCCCAAAAACGCCTCCATCCCTTCTTCGCTGTCGTCCCGTCACACTCACACCATCCACAGTCACTGTAGCTACCACCACCACCATCCACCATCATCAGCTTCAAAACTACTGCTTGATTTAGCTAAATTTTGCTTCACATTGAACAAAATGGGTACGGATAACAAGAGAAGTCGAAGTAGGTTTTCCGAAATCGTTGACGATGAGTATTCGGACGAAGAAGTAGGTGAGGAGATCGAATCGGCGCCTCCGCTAAAGGTACGTGAGGAGAGAGAGTTGAATAGTATTGAACTCAAGAAGAAGCTGCTAAAGCGCGGAGTTGGTTACGATACTCCTGAACTCGGAGACGAAGTAACTGGTTCGTCTCTCTCATCCATTGCTTTTGGCTTATGATTGATCATGTTTCTCTTTTACTATTTAAATTGAAACTATTAGATCAATCAAATGAGCCGCATTAGACTTCTATGCAATTTTTCCGATTTTGTCTATCGATAATTCGGCTATACATTTGCTGAAGCGAATGACTAGGGGTCTTGCAATAGAAGACTCTATTCTGAAACCGGTGGCCATTCTAGAGTATCTTGTAGGAATTGCTATGGCAAAGTCCACTAAAAACATAAAGTACTTCATTGAACTTATACACAAAGCACTTATCACGTATTTATTTAGAGGAAGTGACTCCCTCAACATGTCATATAATTCATATGCCGGTATTTCCATATAGATTTGCTATATGAGAACCGAAATCACCATGGCAACCGCAGGCAATGAGTAGCAATTACACATAGAAAAGTTATTCTTTCAGTATCTTAAGAGTATAATTCTATTTGCATGTTCGTAAACTAAGGATTACTAGTAAAGTATCATGGGAGAATGGGAAGAAAAAACTATGGAGGCAGCAAGGAAGAGAAAGATATAAGAAGTTTGAGGGATGTAATAGAGCTAGGTTTTTGAGTTTTTATATATTTGACTCTTTGATTAAAGTGTTTCTGGCTGATTTTAGAGTAAGTAAGAGGCTATATCATTTACTCTATCATATGGGAGTAACTTATGAAAATTGAAACCTGAACCTATTCTCTAACCTTGAATACCCTTTTCGACCATGCGTGAATCTGTCAAGCTCTAAGCTGCGTTGGGTAACAATGCACAACATAGATATGATAAGTGATATGTCACTTTAGCAAAATGACTAAATATTTCGTCATCCAAAATAAAAAAATAAATAGATATTTACTTGTAAAAATTTAAAATTAAATTGATGTTAAAATGGGTTTATTATTAAATGAAAAATCACAAAAGACTTCTTAATACCGTGTTATCTGCCAAATAAAAAATTACATAGCAATCAATAGTTATTTATCCTTTTAATTCTGTTATTGAATGTTATTGGATTTTTTTACAGATTGCAGATGTACTTTTTGTGAATTTTTGTAGTTGCCATTGACATAATTTGTTATTTTATATGACAGTGCATATTGTTGGTAGTTTGCTTGATGGAACAAAGTTCGAGTCCACAAGAGATAGGGGTGAACCGATGACACTTAAGCTTGGCAACGGTAATGCCGGGATTCCAATGCATGCTTTGTATCATTTATCGATATCCACATTGTACCAATGCTCATAGAGTCTATTCAAACTAGAGTTAGGACAAAGCATTATGATGAAGTTGAACACTTCTCAATTGTCATAGTAAATTCCATCTCTAGATATTGCATCCAAAGAAAGTGTCAATGAATCAGACCTATTACTGGGCATAGTAGACATTATAAATGCATGAATTATGATTCCCAGTTCTTTTGGGTTATCCTATTCCTCTTATCATAAAGGAAAGGATAAAATCTATGCAAGTAGTTGGAAATTGGCTCCACCATCCACGATTAGTTGGAATTTATGTTTTAGTGAGTTCCTTTTGCACATCTAAGGTGTCCAATTCGAGTATCCAGTTCTAGTGCTGTTAGTTGTGTTGACAAAACTGTGTGATACTCTTTTTTAATATTTCTTTTTGTTTTGGTGTATCTTTATCAGGTGAACTTGCAGCTGGAGTGGATCAGGGGATCATAACAATGGAAAAAGGGGAATGTGCATTGTTCACATTGCCTCCACAATTAGCCTATGGATCTTCTGGTCATGAAGGTGTTGCTCCCAATGTGGCTGTACGATTTGAAGTTGAGCTCATCTCTTGGATCACAGTTGTGGATATCTGCAAAGATGGTGGAATTGTAAAGAAAGTATTGGAAAAAGGAGCAAGAAATGAGCAGCCTGGTGATTTAGATGAAGTTCTCGGTACATCAATATTTTGCTAAGTAATCTTTGTTTCCTTTCCTTTTATTGGTACAATTAACACAATTGCCTTTATTTGTCTGTATGGAACCATTTTATATGTGTTGTATTGCTTGTGGGTGTAATCTTGATGATAATTTTTATTGTGCTGCAGTGAAATATCAGGTAATTTTAGCTGATGGTTCTGTTGTTGCAAAAACTCCTGAAGCAGGAGTTGAATTCCACATAAAGGATGGTAAGTTGATGCCATTTCTGGGTAACCTTTTTGCATCATTTAGTTAGACTGTTGGTTGAGTAGAGCCACTTCATGTGACTAAGAGATATGTGCCTTTCAGGTCATCTATGTCCAGCACTGCCTAAAGCTCTCGTGACCATGAGTAGGGGAGACAAAGTCAAATTAATTGTTAAACCTCAGTGTATGTCTTTCTATCTGTGCTGGAAATTTGCATTAGGGATCTTGTCTTGTTTTTTATGACAATACCCTTTCCAATATGAATCAAACATACAATTCGCGGCCTGAATTTCTTTTTCTTTTTAGCAATAGCATGAGTATGTTTTCTATTGGCTCTCCTAAACAAGCATAGTTTTTGTAACCTTGAAAAACTGAACTGGTCTTAGTGAGTCTAGCTCATATTGGGGTCAAATTACCTACACCTGCTTTTTTTTGGGTTTTTGTTTTGTTGTGTTTGGTTTTTTTTAGGGGTGGGGGGGTGTGTGGGAGGTGTGGGGGTAGTTTGGATGTGTTGTGGGGGATGGAAGAGTAAAAAAGAGAGAGAGAGAGTTATATTCTCTTTCATTAAGGTTCACAACCATGTCCTTGTGCCTGCTTCAGGCACTAGTTCATCAGTTATCCCCCAAAAAATGTTTAAGTTCGCCAATTCCAGAAGCAACTGACTAGTTATGTGATGGAGGAAAGGATAGTAGTTATAGATGGATTTTTCTATGGCAACGAATGAAGTGCTTAAATTAGTCGCATGTCACGTGAGGCATGTTTTAGAGTTAAACCACTTGTTAAAGGCATGTTTTAGAGTTTAATGGTATTTGTTAGATTACATGTGTAAAACCACCCATAGATTTACAAATTTAAGCTTTTGTGTGAGGCCATTGTGTCTTCAATCAAATGTTTACAATGTATGAGGGCCAGAAATCTTGAGCTAGAGTCTTCATGCCATTGTTTGACATACATGAAATGAGTCACATGTCACGTGACTCGGTCAGTGTCCCAACTCCCGTGCCAAAGTGGTCATTGAAAATATATAGGAGTAAGCTCATAGATGAGTTGATTTCATATCCAATCAAACTGGACATTATATCATAAAGTTAATTATAAAACATTTATTACCCGAGCATTATGATAGGAAGCAAAATCGCTTTACATGTCAGATAATTGTAAAATATTTAGATTTGGACTTATGTTGCAATATTGGACTTCCAATTCTCTTTCTCACTTCATTGACAATAGCTAATTTCAAGATTTTCTCCCATTTCCATGTGTGTATTTTTATGCATGTGTATGTGTTTGAGAGAGAGAGAGAGCAAGAGGGAGAGGGAGAGGATAAAGTTTCGAAAATTTGTCTTATTTTAAGATGCAAAATTGAAATTTTATGCTCTCCTTTCTTGGTCTATAATGATGCATTGACTGTCAGAAATTGAGAACTTGCTATATTTGTTTTGCAGATGCTTCTCTAGAGAAGGAAAACTTCCTTGGTGATGGATTTCAAAATGTTCCCCCAGGCTCTGTCCTAACTATCGACTTGGAGTTGGTGTCTTTTAAACCTGTCATTGATATTACTGGTGACTCCAAGGTGTACAAGAAGTTGTTAAAGGAGGGAGAGGGGGCATCTGTAGCAAATGATGGCGCTTCTGTTACTAGTAATTTTTTCTCATAATGGAAATCCTATCATTGGATTTTACTCAAGCTATGAAATTTGGTGCAAATGTTGGCTTTGTGGAATAATGACATCAAGTTTAAGGCCTTCACTTTTCTTTCTAAATTTGTATGCATAATATTTCAATATCAAATTAGCTGCAATATTGGGATACAACTTGAAGGGAATCAGTCATGTAAACAGTAACTTTCCTAGTTGATGGACCCGTCATATTGAAAAAGTATCAGTTGGTATCCTACGTATATCAGCATTAATATAAGAAAGAACCAATACTCAAGTTTTCACGACCTACCATATTGGGCTCTAGCACTTTTTTCATTATGAGACTTTGTCATCTCAATTTCCATCTGTCTTCCTTTAAGCTTTTTCAATAATGCTGCGGTACTTTGAAACTCTGCAGTTAAGTTTGTGGCCAGGCTAGAAGATGGAACTGTATATGAAAAGAAAGGATATGATGGTGAAGAACCATTGAACTTTGTCACTGATGAAGGTAAGCTCTTTTTCTCCACATGATGACTTTGAAGTATTGGTGCACATAATATTTGGATTAATTTGTGAATGTTGTCACTGTAGAACAAGCGATAGTGGGCTTGGACCGAGCAGTATCAACAATGAAAAAGGGGGAGAAGGCAATAGTGACGATAGATCACATCTATGGGTTTGGAACAAAAGAAACAAAGCAAGATCTAGCTGTTGTTCCTCCATGTTCAAACCTTTATTATGAAGTCGAAATGGTGGATTTTGTGAAGGTACTAAAGTCATGCACAGGTTAAAGATGATCTGTTCTTTGCTACACTGCTATGTTTGGGATTCAATGGAGAATCTACCGTTGAAAGTTAATCTGCTGAAAATTTTGAACCTTGGAATTCCCTGCAGAACCATTTGGGTTGCTTTAATTAGGCTGCCTACCGTGCTTAAAAGTCATAAGTCCATAATTTTTGGTATGTTTCCTCATAAATGACAGTGAAGATATCTATACTATATTTGAAACTGGATTTACAGATCACTGCATAGTAATAGAAAGATCTCTACTCCATGGCTTGTTGTAGTTGCTAATATCACACCTAGTATCATGTTTCTCATCTGCTTGACAAGTTGAATTATTAAATGAAAAGGCTTATGTTATATGCCCGAGTTTGGGATTTGGGCAAGAAATGATTAACAACAAACCATGGATAACTCCTTACCCAAAAAAGATATCCTCACCCAAATCAATCATTGATAATGGTTTTGCCTTAAGTTAAATTTCGACTTTTCTTGGTAGAATCTATGGTAAAATTAGCATCGTGTTAAGGTCTCATTGAGGAAGAATTTTCAATTTCATAAATTGTAAAGAAAAGACAATAACTTTATAGCTTGTTTTATTTTTCAAAGTAATATACAAGCCTTGTGAACAAATTTACCAAATATGAAAGATAACAATATCTAACAATATCTTCTAATTATAACCATTAATCTTAAAAAATAAAATAACGAGATAAAGATACATGTTTTATCTCATAATCTAATTATTCAAGCAACAAGTCACTAATATTGCCCTTCTCATGACATCAAGCCTGTCCTCAAAGCTCAAACACTGGAATGTGTTTAGCCAATTCCTAAATCATTTCGTGCTTGGTGCCAATAGATTCATCCTCAGCTTCCAAAAAAATAGCTTCTTTCATCAATGTTGTCCAGCAAATGGCTCATCACAGTTGAAGCATAGATAATTGGCATGATGAACAGCTATTTCTGCCCCATTCAGATGATGGATATGAAGCTTTGGTTTAAGATCTATACCTGTACCTTCAGCACTTGATCCTCGCTTCTAAGCTCCAGCAATGTAACTGCACTTTCAGTATGGTTTTCCGACACCTCTCTATTCAATCTGTTGTCTTCTCTAATCTGACACAACCAAATGCCTGTTCTCCAACACCCCCACCCACCTGTGCCCCCACACACA